>VXAZ01005127.1:128154-169856 GCA_013399875.1 Gymnorhina tibicen
GCGGGCAGAGCACGGAGCATAGTGTTGTCTTCGAGAGGCTCTCGGGGGGTGCCCTGGGGCTGTGAGGCCGGGACGGGGGTGGGAAGGGCCCTGCAGGGGGACGTGATCGGTGTTTGTCTCTCGCTTTGGCTCCTGGAGTCTTATGTTGTTTTTGGTTTTTTTCTCTTGCTAAGGGACATTCAGAGTTAAAACTGCTTTAATTGGGCTTAAAGAACAGCTTTTCGCCAGGTTTTTAACTACCGTTGATATGCACAGGTCTGATGAGGAGCGGCTGAGGGAGCTGGGAAAGGGGCTCAGGCTGGAGAAAAGGAGGCTCAGGGGGGCCCTTGTGGCTCTGCACAACTCCCTGACAGGAGGGGGCAGCCGGGGGGGGATCGGGTTCTTCTCCCAGGGAACGGGGACAGGATGAGAGGAAACGGCCTCAAGTTGCACCAGGTTCAGTTTCGATATTGGGAAAAAATCCTTCACTGAAGGGATTGTCAGGCCCTGGCACAGCTGCCCAGGGCAGTGGTGGAGTCCCCATCCCTGAAGGGATTTTAAAGCTGTGTGGATGTGGCCCTTGGG
Organism: Gymnorhina tibicen; assembly: GCA_013399875.1. Taxonomy (NCBI): domain Eukaryota; kingdom Metazoa; phylum Chordata; class Aves; order Passeriformes; family Artamidae; genus Gymnorhina; species Gymnorhina tibicen. Next base: position 128,719 of record VXAZ01005127.1, read on the forward strand.
GACATGGGTCGTGGTGTCCTTGGCAGTGCTGGGCAATGGTTGGACTCTGATCTTAGGTGTCTCTTCCAACCTAAACAGTTCTGTGCTTCGGTCTGCTTTGGTCCTCGTTGTGGAGGAGAAATACAGCTTTCTTCACCCCGCTCTCAAACAGCCCTAGGTTTATACTTTACTGTTAAATTCCATTCTGTAAAAGTATCCTGATGGAATCAATATTTTTATATTGATTTGGAGATTAGTTGATCACAGAACAGTGATAGCAGCAGAGAGCAGGAGACAAGAGTGTGAGGTTGTGAATCTGAGTTAATTTGTTGGGAATGTGAGACACTTCTAATGTAAACTTTTATCTTTCAGCTTTTCAATCTCTTTCACGGTAGAAATCTTGGTAAATGCATTATTAAAATGTGCTGTAAATTAGCGTAGCCCACAGATTTTAGCAGGTTACTCTCTTCTGGGTCCATTCTTCCCATGTGTGGCAGGAAGGGCAGCATTATTTGGAATTGTAAAGTAGGAGAGGAAGAAGAAGATAAACAAACATCCCTCAGTACTTTCTTAGAAACCTGTCCTGCCCAAGAGTGGGCTTAGTTCTGCTTTTATTGAGTATTTTACACTGAAGCTCCATAACACAGTTACTGTTTCAGATCACCAAAATTCAGATCTAATTTTTTTTTTTTTCACTGCTAAGGGAATAGAGCCCAGGAATTAGTTTTAAGAAGTCTTCATTAAAAGTTTCCCCAGATCAAATCCCTTGATACCTGGGGTTATGTGGATTTTATTGTATGTGTATAGAAATACTCCAGAGGTAAAAGAAGTTTTAAGAGGATGAGCCCACAGTGCATAACTGGGCTGATACAATATCTCTGGTTATGTCAAAAATGTTAAAAAACTATTCAGATTAATTAGGCTCTTATTTGATGGGTCATTTCACAGAATCATGGAATGGTTTGGGTTGGAAGGGACCTCAAAGCTCATCTCATTCCAACCCCTGCCATGGGTGGGGACACCTTACACTAGATCAGGTTGAAACATATCACAGTTTCTGGAAACATACCACTTGTCCTGCTAGCAAAGTATTTTAAACAACATTCATTCAATGTGAAAATGCAGGATTTTGCCTTCAAAAATTCTTTTTCTTTTTCTTCCTTCAGATTCTATTACGGTCTTAGTATTTTTAGATATTTTCTTTAAAATGATCCTTGGTAAAGGTGAAAAAGAAAAAGTGTTGATTAAGTGAAACTGAGATGGCTTTGTTATTTTGCAGAACAACAGTACTTTGAAGTGGAAAAGCGACTGGCTCAGAGTCAGGAAAGACTTGTAAACGAGACCCAGGAATGTCAAACTCTGCGAGGGGAGCTTAAAAAGCTTCGTAAGTGTAACTGTGTAACATTCTTAAGTGTTGGGCAGGGTATTCACCCTGCAGGCCAGTGTTGTGTGAACTGCTTCAGCTTTTACGCAGGAGCTGAAAATCTCTCCATCAACTGCATTTGTAGAGAGGTGTTTTGGTGGTCTGTTCAAGTCAGCCTTTTTTAATGGAATCTTTTGTTCTCATGGAAAAAAAGCCCCTTACTGTGTAGTAACAGTACAGTGGGCTATGTATTGATCCTCACAAAAGGTGCTTCTGCTCTAAGGATTGCCGTGGTCTGCCTCAGTACCCCTGGTCAGTCCAGAGTGAGGTCTGGAATTCTCCTCTCTCTTTTGTTAAAAATGTTTGTCAGGGAAATTTTGACTCCGTTGCATTTGGAGAGTGAGTTCTGTCACATTGTAGTGGAGATCCCTCACTGCTGTTCCTTCCCCCCAGATGAGCAGCTGAAGGTAGTCAATGAGAAGAACAAGGAGCTGGAGGCTGCCCAGGACCGAAACGCGGCCGTTCAGGTACTGCCAGGATGTGGCCAGGAATTGAAATCCTGTGGCTCCCCAGGCCCTTTGTAGCACAGAATGCATTCAGTTCCCAATTAAGAATCAAGATCAGTAGCAATATGAGCTCCTGGAGATATTTACATGTCCACGGGGCATGTGTGAAGGAAAATTGCAGGAACTCTTAAAGTAAAAGGTGGTGTTTTAGCAAACTGAATGACAGGTGAGCAGGTGCTCTTGTTTCAGTTTGGATGGATTGTTCCATTCCAGTTGAAATCTGTTGTGAAGTGACTTTAAACCAAACCCGCGAAATTCAGACAAAGGTATAAACAAGAGTTCTGTTTCCCCCCATCCTTTCCCACACTCTGGCACACTTTTCTTTGTGTTATGCCCAAAAGTCATTGGGTTGCAGGATGAGTCACTTGGGCTGACTGATCCAGCAGAACAGTAATTTTGGAGCAGGAAGTTAAAACAAGTTTATTAGATTGATTTTTCCACGATGAGAAGATGGATCTGATTGTTTCCTCAGAGCAGCTTACCTGGGCCTAACTGAGGTGCTTTGTAGTGAAACCTTGAGGGCAGAGACAGTGTAGCCTGTAAATGATCCAAGATTATTGACTTTGTTTTGATTTTTATATTGATGCATGTGTTCATTCCTCGTTTGCTCTGTTAGCCCTTTTATTTAACCAAATAAAACTCCTTCAGTAAATTCTTGACTATCACAGCTGTCTTTCAAAGAATATGAAATTGAAATGCAGTTTTGAACAGCTCCATTGTGATTTGTCTGCCCACTCTTAAGCCTCTTATCCCAGGGTTCAGTTGGCTGTGGTAACTCGCTGAGGTTTAGCTGAGATTTAGCTTGCTGCTTTGTGATTCTAAGTGTAAGTAGTGGCTATAAACTGTTCCAGAGGGCTGATCACATTTCTTTATTGCCCTTCTGCAATCTTTTTCAGAGCCAGTTAAGTCGAGAGAAGGAAGAACTGGAAGCTGAGAAGAGGGACTTGGTCCGAACAACTGAAAGGCGATCTCAGGAAGTTGAACATTTAAATGGTACAGCCAGGAACGCTGTCAATAAATACCAAATAAAACCTGCTTGAACAACTGAATTGAATGGAATATGCAGTTTCTACCTGCAGCACCAAATACTGGATCAGCAGGAAACAGTGTTTAGAGGAAAGGAAACAAAGCAGGAAATAACACAGTAGTTGCAGAAAAAACAGCGGTTTGGTGCTTGTTTTTCTCGCTTTATAAATGTGCCTGATACAGTGTCTTAGTGCCCAACATATAATTACATACAAAGTATCTTGCCTGTTGCCATTCTTTACAATTTAGTAATTAAAGCTGTTACTCAACAGCTTCTTCTAACACTGATTTTCCTCCTCCAGAGGATGTTAAACGCTTAAATGAGAAGCTCACAGAGGCAAACACAGAAAAGGCAAAACTTCAGCTGAAGTTGGATGAGCTTCAAACATCAGATGTTTCCATGAAGGTGAGTAGGGCTTTATAAGCACCGTGTGTGTTCTGCATTGTTTGTGACTGATGTAATCACCATTTTGTTGTGATTCTTTAGAAGGTAGGTGAGGTGAGCACCTGTTATTTGTAGCAAATTCTTTTATTGTAAAATTGGTGGCTGTGACTGGAAGTGAGATCTGTATTCCTAGAAGACAAGGGGTATCAGGCTGGGCAAGCATGTCCAGGCCTCCTTGGTGGCAGTGGTGGCTGCTCCTTCCTGCTAGGAAGGACTCCAGGTGCATGAAGGGAGGTAGAAAGGAGAAAAATAATTAGCTGTGAACCTGTACCATTACTCTCTGGGCAGAAAAAACTCCATAAAGAGAGGAGGAAGGGACAAAAGCCTCAATATCATGACTAATTTCCTCTGAAAGGCTACTAATCTAGTTCGTGTTCCCAACCAATGTAAACTTTGAGGAAACTAACTCAAATGGCAGGAATTTCTTGATGCTTGATAGTTGTAACTTACTACCAGTGTGATAAGAAGCCTGCCTGTATTTACCAAATTACAGTACATTTTTGCTACTCCTCCTCTAATCAGAGTAGTTTAACTGACTGCTTTATTTTCTGTGGAACCACTACAATCACACTGTGCAATTCTCTTTTCAGTACCGGGAGAAAAGGCTGGAGCAAGAGAAGGAGCTGCTGCAGAACCAGAACACATGGCTGAATGCTGAGCTAAAAGCCAAAACAGATGAACTACTCCATACTGCCAGGGAGAAAGGCAATGAAATCCTGGAGCTCAAATGTAGTCTGGAGAACAAAAAGGAGGAGGTAATGTAATTACTGAGTTGTCATTTCTTAGAAATTATACCACCTGATTAACTGTATTAAACAAAGCCAAGTACTCTAATAACTGTATTTGAGTGACCCTTTCTGCTCTTTCACCAACTTTTGGGTTTGTTTTTATTTTTAAATTAAAAACAATGAGACAAGTATTTTCCAAAATAAACTGGACTAGGAACTAAAAATTTTATATGGTGTTCTTATTTCTTTGAATAGGTTTCCAGAATGGAGGAACAGGTGAACAGCTTGAAACAGTCAAATGAAAACCTCCAGAAGCATGTGGAAGAACTTTTGAATAAACTAAAGGAGGTGAGACAGCTTAAAATACATGAAACAGCATTGCAGTTGCTTCTACGAATCAAACAATAAAATGAGTGAAATAGAAATAGTGGAATGCTCCCCTATCCTGTCTTCTCTTTCATTTGCCAGGCAAAAGAGCAGCAAGCAAGCATGGAGGAGAGATTCCACAACGAACTGAATGCCCACATTAAATTGTCCAACTTGTATAAGGTGAGTTTGTTGATTCTGTTATAACTTTAGTAGGGGGCAAATCTTATGTAATGCAGGCCAATTGGGAGTTTTTTTCCCCACAAAATGTGGATGTGGGAAAGGCTAACTTTCAGTGCAGGACTTTATGAAACATCCAAAACACTGTTTTCTTTGCTGCTGTCTTAGTCAGCATTTAGACTCTTACATTGTTTGGATTGTCTTGGAGAATAAGCAAAACTGGGGTTGAAATAGTAATTTTATGCCAACTATTTTGAGGCTTCATGTTGTAAAGATATGGTTATGTCTTGGGATCTATTGGAAGGTAAAAGTTTATGTGGAAAGTATGACTCTGGAAGAGATTTTTCGGAGTTAGAAGTTCATTTCTGAACACTGTAGGTGTTGGTGACCTGGTTAGGACCCAGCTGAATATCCTGTACTGTGTCAAAGACACACCATTTAAACAAGTAGTATTTGTTGGTTCTGTTGGCTCAAAGAGTGAAAAATAACCTGTAACCTTGTGACTTGGGTCAGCTAAAGTGTACAACTGCTTGCTCTTTGGTTTGCACACTTTAGTGCACAGGTTACTGAGCTCTGCTTTGTAAGCTTTCTTGCACAGATACCCAAATAAACATTGTACAGTTCTGCACTCGGGAGATCTGAAGCTGGAAGCAAAGAAACATGAACTGTTATATAAGAATCCCTCAAAATACCATCTTTTTCAGACTGTTTGAAATATAGTATTGAAAATTCCCAGTTTTCTTTAGTGAAAAGAAGGAAAGAGCCAGCAGCAGCTGTAAACAGCTAAAGGCCATACATTGTATTGGGAATTGTCACATCAAATCAGTGTCTGATGCTTCTTACTCTCAGGCAGTTTGCATCAGAGTGAGACTTAATCCACATGGAAAGAATTGTCCAGCTTAGGTGAATCTTTCCAGCATTTTACTCAGCAAACTTCATAATTTGGGTCAGTTAAAGCTTTCTTGTAAACATGGGGTTGCTATTGCTGTGTACTAAAGGTGAGCTAAACTTTCTTCAGAGCGCTGCTGATGACTCAGAGGCAAAGAGCAACGAGCTGACAGGAGCAGTGGAAGAGCTGCACAAGCTCCTGAAGGAAGCAGGTGAAGGTAAGCTGGCAAAGGGAGGAGCAGTTGGGCTCCTAGGAGTACCTTGACGCTCTGAAAAATGGGGGTTTTGTGTTCCTAAAAAAGGATTTCATTGGGCTTTTGGGATGATGGAAATACCAGTCCCTTTGTAACAAAAATTGTACCTGACTAGTTGAATTTACTGGTGTTTGGGGAACTATTTTTAAATATACCTGCAATTTTACTATGGATTTTGATGAAAGGGTCTAATTTTGCAAGATATGTCTTTACTTTAGTTTTTTAGTTTAGATTCCTTTTCTTTGCTAAGGACAGTTCATATTTTTGCCCTTTTCTAAGCGAAGGTGATAGGCAGTGGTTCATGCTCTTCTCACACTGCCGAGTTTTCTTATCAGCATGAACTTCTGCAGATCATATAAAGTAAAATTTAAGGTACACAGGTAAAATTTGATACTTTTAAAATAAAAATAAAACCAATCACAACACACAACCTGCTTGTCTGATTTAATTTTAGCTAATAAAGCAGCCCAGGAGCATTTGGCTGAGGTGGAGGAGTCAAAAGCTGTCATGGAAAAGGAGCTGAGAGAGAAGATCAGTAAGCTGGAGAAGGAGCTGGAGAATGCCAATGATTTACTGTCGGCTACAAAGCGCAAAGGTGGGCTTTTATCATCTTTCAAGGAAATATTATGCTGGATTTCTGTAAGAACCAGCTGCATTAATCTAATGTCATCTTTGGTCACTTCTAATAATTCATTTTAGAAGCTTTTTCATATATATACATATGCTTATATATGCATATAAATATGCTCCCCTCAGCAGAAAGTGCATTTTTGTCTTAGTGTTTTTTGAAGTTCTTTTGTTAATCTGTTATCTTTTCAAAGAAAATGGAGAGGAAACTTTTATTCAAGGCTGAATCATGCTTTTAATGGTTTTCTGGAGAGGGAAGTGGAGATGATAAACTATTCTTATTTTCCTCTTTTAAAACGAGGCAACAGAAAACAAACCCCTGTCCTTAAATTTGTTTGACATTGAATCTTGCTCAGTATTCACTGCTTTAGCTCTGTCTTTTTCGTTGTTTGCTAGTATCCATAGATTCTAAAGGATAGAGAGCAGGAAGGAACAGAGGCATAGAGTACATTTGCTCTATCCTTGTGTTAATTCAGTGAAAATAAACTAGTGCTCTGCTACTCCAAACCTCTGACAGTGTGATAATAAACCTGAGGTTAAGCCTTGCTCCAGCTATTTCAACTGCTCATGTTCTGAAATTATTTAAATTTTAGGAGTCCTAGTAGCAACAGCTTTTCAGCAATTCAAATAAAGCCAGTCAGATATTATATTTAAGAGTATTTCTGGTGGGGATTATTGCAACTTTTGAATGGTAATTGTGGGGTTGTGTCTCCAGGAGCCATCCTGTCCGAGGAGGAGCTGGCAGCCATGTCTCCCACTGCTGCAGCAGTGGCCAAAGTGGTCAAGCCTGGCATGAAGTTAACTGAGGTGAGTGAGCACAACCTCTCCAGCAGCAAAGCCCTTGCATGCCACCAGTGACACTCTGAGAATGAAAAGGTGCAGGCTTGGGGCACTCTTTGGGTTTGGGGTCATGCCTGATGAAGGCGAGGAAATCTTACTTGAGGCAGATTTCACTTGCTGAGTTACTGGGATTTTTTTCAACATGCCTTACAGTTTTTCTTTAGTAGATCAAGTTCAGAAATAGGTGGATTTTGTTAATATAAACTTACTTTCTATATGCATTTTTGGCAGGAGCAGCCTTTTTTTTGCTTCTTTACGTAATTTTTTCATCTGTACTGCTGTGCTTTCGGCCTATATTTGCAAAAAAATTAGCATAACAATATGTCATACAGATTCTAGGGGTTTTTACACTTCTGTTTGTGCATTTTGTATTGTCATTGTTTGTTATTGATTGTTTTGTCCAGACATTAAGTTCCTTTATGCTGTGTTACTGGTTTTGATATTTCTGTTGTCTTAAACTTGCTTAAGACTTGTGCCTCTTACATAGAATTCTTTTATTGCAGACAGTTGCACTATAAAGTTTGCCATTTTAAAATTAATACGTGTAACTTCTTTGCTGCGATATGAGTCCTAAAACCATACTTTAAAAGTCCAGCTTGTTTGTCTGAATGAGCTAGTTGAGAGTTGAATAAAATTGCGGTGCCTTAAGGTATGAATTGGATCATTACCAGTGGTTCTTTTTTAAGAGATCTGCACAGATGTATCAAAAACAACCCAAAACCTTTTTGTTGCAGCTGTACAATGCCTATGTAGAAACTCAGGATCAGTTGCATATGGAAAAGCTGGAGAATAAGAGAATCAATAAGTATTTGGACGAAATAGTGCAGGAAGTAGAAGCCAAAGCCCCAATCTTAAAACGTCAGCGTGAAGAATTTGAGCGTTCCCAAAAAGCTGTTGCGAGTCTGTCTGCAAAGCTTGAACAAGCTATGAAGGTCAGTATAAAATAAAAGAGCATGTATAATTTTGGAAAAAAAATTAATTTTCAAATCTTTAAACCTAATTGCTGTTGTAAGTGTATGAAATGGATCTTTCAGTCAACTTTTGTTATGGGAAGAGATGTGTTGGACTTTCTGGCTTGCGATTTCTGGAACTGTACAAAGTATTTTACAGAACCAATATATTTCCTAGTTTTTTTTTATAATGGTGATTTACTGTCTCTGATTTTCTGAGAGAGTAGGTTCACTGTAAACAAAGTTTAGTGTTTATTTGGCATAAAATTGGACTTCAGTGCTCCCTTCCCACTAGTTTTAAATTATATACCAATACAGCACAAAAGAACGTGGCATTTGATTCTGGAACACCTGGAGTTTAACCCTGGGAGTGTAACTTTAAGGAGCAGTTTGGTTCCCCAGGCGTGTCTGCACACGCTGTTATCTCTGGAAAGAAATGTGTCCAGCTGAGGTGTGATGTTTGCTCCTGTTGTGCTCGCAGGAGATCCATCGCCTGCAGGACAGCGCGGACCAAGCCAACAAACACGCCTCCTTCTTTGAGAGGGAGAGCCAGAGACTGGAAGTGCGAGTGAAGGATCTCTCCCAGCAGGTAGAAGAAATGTTGTTGTGGTTAAACATTGCATGTGCTGTTTGCAATTGGTTTATTCATGTGCTGCTGTATTTCTGGTGTTTACTTGGAAGTTGTGTTCAGCCGCAATCCTGGAGACTCTGATTGTCCTAAGTACCTTGGTGACATTAAAGCTTCTGCTCAGGACAGCATAGTTATTTCTGCTTTCAAAACTGGAATAAGTTTAGCTGGGTAGAAGTGGTGCTGCTTTAGGATAATATTGTTAAGCATCTGACATGGAAAACTCATCTATATAATTTCTTTGTTAGATTGGACTGTCCTGTGATCTGTTCACAGAACTGAACAGTTTATGTACTTCTGATCTTGTCAAGCCTTTTGTCAAGCTATTTTTTTACAAGCTATATCTTACAGGGATTTATTGATTATAATTTTCTGCACACTGTAGGGAAAACCCCTTAATTTCCAAGTCCTTTATTTCTAATATGTTGTTTTTCAGAGCAAACTCTAGAGTCTGTGCAGGCCTTACACGAGGACTGTTCTCTTTCAGATCTGTGTGCTGTTAATGGAACTGGAAGAAGCCAGAGGCAACCACGTGATCCGTGATGAAGCAGTGAGCTCTGCTGACATCAGCAGCTCTTCTGAAGTGATCACTCAACACCTGGTCTCCTACAGAAATATCCAAGAGCTTCAGCAGCAGAATCAGCGTCTCCTGGTGGCTCTTCGGGAGCTGGGGGAGGCAAGAGAAAAAGAGGAGCAAGAAACAACATCTTCTAAGTAGGTCACCCCTTCCTTTTCATTAACTTTGTACTAAGTATGAATAGAGATGGGTTGGTGGGAGATGTGGTGGTTGGAGGCTGCACGGGGCATAGTGATCATGAAATTATAGAGTTCTTGATATTTGGTGAAATGAAGATGAACATCAATAAGACTTTTTCACTGGACTTCAGGAGGGCAGACTTTGGCCTATTTAGGAGACTTTTTCAGAGAATGCCTTGGGATGCAGCCCTTAAAAACAAAGGAGTCCAGGAAAGGTGGGCATACTCCAAAACAGAGATCTTGAGGGCACAGGAACAGACTGCACCCTGTGTGCCGAAAGATGAGCCTACGAGGCAAATATCCATCCTGGATGGGCAACGAGGTTTTGAAGGAACTTAGGAATAAAAAGAGGATGTATCATCTTTGGAAGGAGGGTCAGGTCTCTCAGATAGTATTTAAGGGGGTTGCTAGGGCATGTAGGAAAAAAATTAGAGAGGCCAAAGCTCAGTTTGAACTTAGTTTGGCAACCCTTGTAAAGGATAATAAAAAATGTTTTTACAAATATATTAATGGCAAAAGGAAGGGTAAGACCGACCTTTGTTGTCTACTGGATACGGGAGGGCACTTAGTAACTGCAGATGAGGAGAAGGCAGAAGTGCTTAATGCCTTCTTTGCCTCAGTCTTTATTGGAAAGACAGCCGGTCCTCAGGACAACTGTCCTTCTGGATTGGTAGATGGTGTCAGGGAGCAGGATGGTCCCCCTGTTATCCAGGAGGAGGCAGTCAGGGAACTGCTGAACCACTTGGATATTCATAAATCTATGGGACCAGATGGGATCCATCCCAGGGTGATGAGGGAGCTGGCAGATGAGCTTGCGAAGCCGCTCTCCATTGTTTACCAACAGTCCTGGCTCACTGGTGAGGTTCCAGATGACTGGAAGCTGGCCAATGTGACGCCCATTCATAAAAAGGGTAGAAGGAGGATCCTGGTAATTACAGGCCAGTTAGCCTGACCTCAGTAAGGTTATGGAACAGTTTATATTGAGTGCCATCCCGCAGCACCTACAGGATGGTCGGGGATCAGACGCAGCCAGCATGGGTTTAGGAGGGGTAGGTCATGTTTGACCAACCTGGTTTCCTCTTATGACCAGGTGACCCGCCTGGTGGATGCAGGAAAGGCTGTGGATGTTGTCTGTTTAGACTTCAGCAAGGCCTTTGACACTGTCTCCCACAGCATCCTCCTGGAAAAGCTGGCAGCCCACGGCTTGGACAGGAGCACTCTTTGCTGGGTTCAGAACTGGCTGGATTGCTGGGCCCAGAGCGTGGTGGTGAACAGTGCTGCATCCAGTTGGCTGCCAGTCACTGGTGGTGTTACTCAGGGGTCTGTGCTGGGGCCAGTTCTGTTCAATATTTTCATTGATGACATGGATGAGGGTACTGAGTCTTTCATTAGTAAATTTGCAGATGACACTAAGCTGGGAGTGTGTGTCGGTCTGTTGGAAGGTAGGAGGGCTCTGCAGAGAGACCTGGAACGGTTGGATGGATGGGTGGAGTCCAATAGGATGAAGTTTAATAAGTCCAAGTGCTGAGTCCTACATTTTGGTCCCAATAACCCCCTGCAATGCTATAAGCTGGGGACAGAGTGGCTGGACAGTGCCCAGGCAGAAAGGTACCTGGGGGTACTGGTCGACAACCAACTGAAAATGAGCCAGCAGTGTGCCCTGATGGCCAGAAAGGCCTGTATCAGGAATAGTGTGGCCAGCAGGACCAGGGAAGTCATTCTTCCTCTGTACTCGGCACTGGTGAGGCCTCACCTCGAGTGCTGTGTCCAGTTCTGGGCCCCTCAGGTCAGGAAGGGCGTTGAGATGCTTGACCGTGTCCAGAGGAAGGCGACAAGGCTGGTGAGGGGCTGGGAACACAAGCCCTGTGAAGAACAACTGAGGGAGCTGGGGTTGTTTAGCCTGGAGAAAAGGAGGCTCAGAGGTGACCTTATCACTCTCTACAACTCCCTGAAAGGTGGTTGTAGTCAGGTGGGGATTGGTCTCTTTTCCCAGGCAGCAACTGACAGAACGAGAGGACACGGTCTTAAGCTGCACCAAGGGAAATATAGGTTGGATATTAGGAAAACGTTTTTTACAGAAAGAGTGATAAAGTACTGGAATGGTCTGCCCAGGGAGGTGGTGGAGTCACCGTCCCTGGATGTGTTTAAAAAGAGACTGGATGTGGCGCTCAGTGCCATGGTTTAGTTGAGGTGTTGGGGCATGGGTTGGACTTGATGATTTTGAAGGTCTCTTCTAACCTAGTCATTCTGTGATTCTGTGAAGTAGTAACATTCATTCAAGCATTTTTCAGTTTTTTACTTCTGATTGTTACTCGTTGTGTGCAGCAGCTATGTAACTCATAAAGCAAGTTCTTATTAAGCTACAGGACCTTCAGGTTTATATTAAAATGGCTTTATAGCTTCGTATCTTGTAATAGGTTCTATCATCAAAACCTGAAGTAAAAATAATTGTCAGTCTTCTAATGACTGATTTCACACAACAGAGCTGCTTTTCAAAAAGATAAGTTTTCATTCCTGTTAGCTGAACAAAAAACTGCATGTGTGCATATCTAAATCACTACTGTAAAGGCCACAGGTAATGGAATTCTGTGTGAAAGGTTCTTAGTCTGACTCTCTGCTCATGCTACTGACATTCTGAAAGTTATTCACATGAATAGAATTCTGCTGTTCAGGGAAGAGGCCTGCTTTCTTTTTCATCTACACATGGCAGCCCAGAGGCCTGTCTCCTAGAACTTCACAGGATTCTGTCATAGGTTCACAGAATCACTAATTTTGGGAAAGATGTCCAGGATCATCAAGTCCAAGCTGTGCCTGATGCCCCAGATGTCACCAGCCCAGAGCACTGAGTGCCACATCCTGGCCTTCCTCGGGACACCTCCAGGGATGGGGACACCAACACCTCCCTGGACAACCCCTTCTGTGAAAAAATTTTGCCTGATGTCCAACTGGAACCTCCCATGACACAGCTTGAGGCCATTTCCTCTCATCCTGTCCCTGTTCTCTGGGAGCAGAGCCCAACCCCCCCCAGCTGCCCCCTCCTGTCAGGGAGTTGTGCAGAGCCACAAGGGCCCCCCTGAGCCTCCTTTTCTCCAGGCTGAGCCCTTTTCCCAGCTCCCCCAGCCACTCCAGATGCTCTAGGCCCTTCCCCAGCTCTGTTCCCTTCCCTGGACACGCTCCAGCTCCTCACTGTCCTTCTAGAAGAAAGGGGCCCAGAACACCTGGATTTGCCTCTCAGATGTCGCTGAAGGCAGCTGTTGTTGTTTCAGGATCTCTGAGCTCCAGAGCCAGCTGGATGAGGCTGTCAGTGAGCTGCAGCAGCTGCGGGAGTCACGGCAGCACCAGCTGCAGCTCGTGGAGTCCATCATCCGCCAGCGGGACATGTTCCGCATCCTGCTCACCCAGACCACGGGGGCCATCATTCCTCTGCAAGGTACCCAGGCTGCAGGGGCTGTAAGATCTGCTGTGGCAAGCAGAAGCATTGCTTTAAAACCCCCTTTACCTTTTTGTAGCTTCAGGTATGTTACCAGAGGATATCTGTCTTACGTCTACTCCAAAGCGCCCAAATTTACCTCAGTCCATGGCGACTCCTGCTCCAGTGTCCATGAGTGAGTCCGTGGAGACCGTGGAGGCCAAGGCTGCTCTTAAGCAGGTACATTTTTCAGCAGACACTGCACAAAGCTGTCCCTATTTCTTTTTGCCCTTGGTAAGCACTTTTATGTCTGTTCTTTGTTGCAGTTGCAGGAAGTTTTTGAGAACTATAAAAAAGAAAAGGCAGAGAACGACAAGCTGCTGAATGAACAGAATGAAAAGCTTCAGGAGCAGGTCACAGACCTGAGGTCACAAAATGCCAAGATATCTACACAGCTGGAATTTGCCTCCAAACGGTAATTCAGCTACATAATATCATTGCCTTATGTGTTCTCTGGCTGCTCGATATTGTTTGCTCAGTTAAACATTGATACTGTCAATTCTGTATAAGAACATGAAGGAAATAGTGCAGGTGGGATCAAGAACAGAAGCTGCAGTTGAGTGAGGCACATATGTGCAAACTGAAGCATAAAACCATGAAACACACAGCTATGTACATGCCCCTGGTGAGCTGGACAGTGCAGTGTGGCAGACTTGCTTTGCTGTGTTCCCTGGAAGGTACGAGATGCTGCAGGATAACGTGGAAGGCTATCGCCGGGAAATCACCTCCCTGCACGAGAGAACCCAGAAGCTCACAGCGACCACTCAGAAGCAGGAGCAGATCATTAACACCATGACTCAGGACCTGAGAGGAGCAAATGAAAAACTGGCAGTGGCAGAGGTCAGTAACAGTGTGTGGCACTGTGGGATATTCCAGGGTAGCACGGGGGTTTTCCTTATGATTATCGTGAAATGTCTCAAGTGAAGAGTGGAGATGTAAGAACATTCCAAGGTGTTTCATTTTGCAGGGAAGGCAGAATGTCCAGTACTTCTGTTCTTGCTGTTCTTGGCTTAATTCACATGGATTTTAAAATAATACTAAATTTCATGGTTGGACTTGGGATTAGCAATGAAGTTCTTATTTGCTGTCTTAAAGGTGAGAGCAGAAAACTTGAAAAAAGAGAAGGATATCCTGAAAATGTCAGACGTGCGTCTGACGCAGCAACGTGACTCTCTGCTGGTTGAACAAAGAGGACAGAACTTGCTGCTCACCAATTTGAGAACAATTCAGGTATGTGGTGCTATTCTTATGCCCAGGTTGGGTCTGTCTGTCAGGCTTCTCAATAAATACCCATGAACATCAAATGAAAGAGTCATGGGATTGGGTCTTGACGGGGATTTTTATGTGGTTACCAATCAACACGACATAAAATACTTCAGCAACTTGTTTCAGCAAGTTTGGCATTCCTGTCCTACATTATGGTACTCTGTTACTTACCTGGGCAATGTCCTGAGAATTCTGAGTTGATGAGAAGGGTTTTCACAATGAAATGGAAACAACACACATGAAACAAAGCGAAAGGAAAGAATTTGTAATGTTAATTTTTATGATAGCAAAATTTACCAGTGCCTGCCTTGGTAGTTTATTTTGCTGTTACGTTATATTTACTTTTCTATGTTTATATAATTTATGATAAGGTATATTGACACTTAGAGTGTATTTAAGGATGCACATTTTATCATGTGACTGAATTCTATTTCTCTAGTAGATCTTTCGGAGGTTTTTAAATCCATGGCATTAGACAGCATGGATAATAGATTTTCTTCTAATAATATCTATTGTATCAACATTATTAAAAAAACCTTCAAAGCTAAGTCAAACATTTTAAGTGTTACGTTTCATCATTTTCTGTAGCTACCTATTATTTAATTATTTTTTGGATGGGAGAAGTGTTGTGACAACTTTGTGTGAAGTGCTGCAGTAATTCAGAAGAAAATCACTGAGGTGTGTTCTAAGCAAAGTACATTGTGCTCTTTTCTCAGGGAATACTGGAGAGATCTGAGACAGAAACAAAGCAGAGACTCAATAATCAGATAGAAAAGCTGGAGCGTGAGATATCTCAGCTGAAGAAGAAACTGGAAAGTGAGGTGGAACAAAGACATTCCCTTACCAAGAATCAAGAGGTGAGTGTAAGGTGCTGCACTGGTTTGGAGGAAAATAAAGCCCCAGGTGCTTCTGCCAGAGTGCAGTGTGTTCTTCTCCATACCTGACATTCAGAACCACACTCGGCCTTTGTGCCATTTGGGAATCATTGCAAGCTGAAGAACCTTGTGCTTGCAGGTTCATATCCTGGACCTGAAGAGGCAGCTGGAGACGGAGACCAACCGTCACACCAACACAAAGGAGCTCCTGAAGAACGCCCAGAAGGAAAGCGCCATGCTGAAACAGCAGCTGAACAACACAGAGGCCCAGCTCACATCCCAGTCCTCGCAGAGGCCTCCAGGGAAAGGTAAAATCTTCCTCCACAGTTAATTTCTCTTTATGCTAAGCATTGCCATCTGCAGAATGGTAAAATTCACAGTCTATAATCGTTAGAATTGGGACAGCAGTACACTAAATAATAAACCTCTTTGTTACTGCAATCACATGTTCAGACAAATGATAACCAGCATGATTTGTTAATGTAAAATTCACATCCAAGCAGTCTTTGACAAAGGGGAAAAATAAAGCAAAGCTTCTTAAAGGATTCCTTTTATTTGAAGGAGCTTACGTGTATTAGGTTACGTAGTTTACGTAGTCAACAATGTTTATTGTAAGCCCTTATTTTGGTGAGGGGTTACTTTCACAAAGCTTCCCTAAATAAAACTCTAATTGTTTTTATCATGTTGTTATCCTAAAATTACTTCACTTTTCAAGAGAACAGTGGTTTTAAAACTAAATTAAACTTCAGTTAATGAATATGTTCTAATATTGCAGGTCAGCCTAGTACAAACGAAGATGTGGATGATCTTGTAAGTCGGCTGAGACAAGCTGAGGAACAAGTCAATGACCTGAGAGAGAGGCTCAAGACTAGTTCCAGTAATGTGGAGCAGTACAGGGCCATGGTTCTTAGCCTGGAAGAATCCCTCAATAAGGAAAAACAAGTAAGAAGTTAATTACTTATTTTTTTTACTTTAATTGTTTATTAGAGCAAAAATTCATTGCTGTTTGTGATTCTCCACAATTTTAGTGTTGTTGTTCTAAATTAGATGTTGAGAATACCTATTCTGGCTTTAAATTGTTACTAAAATTCCAGTTTTTATCAGAATAATGTATTTAATGGGATAAAAAATGGATCTCATGATGGATTTTAATGAAGGTAACAGAGGAAGTTCGTACAACAGTTGAAGCTCGTCTGAAGGAGTCTTCAGAATATCAGGCACAGCTGGAAAAGAAGTTAATGGAGTCAGAAAAAGAAAAACAAGAACTGCAGGAGGAGAAGCGTAAAGCAGTGGAGAACATGGAACAACAGGTATGCACTGACCCCCCCAGGCCCCCTTGCAGAGAGTGCCCAGGAACGGGCTTTCACAAAGCTTCCTCAGCTTCACTTGAGTTTCACAGTACAGCAGTGCCCTGAACCAGATCTTTTAGAGTGTACACAGGGTACCTGAACTTGTGAGAGGCTTCCAGACATGAGCAGTACATCAACAGTGTCACTTCAGTGGAGTGATTATGTGTTTGGAGCTGTCACTCTCTGTCTGAACTTAGAGCAGGAAAACATAAGTAACAGCCTTTGTGAGAGGTTTCAGAGGGAAACAAAGTGACTGTAACTAGAATTACTGCAGGTCCAACTCTGAAAGTAAAGGATTATATTTTTACCAGGAAAGAGCTCTGTATATTAGTAAGTCAAAATATAGAAAGTATTTGTCTCTTTTAACACTCATTTTAATCTATAAATAATGAAATAATCACCATTATGAATGACTGTGTTCGATACTCTGCCAAATACTTTGCCAGTTAGTCCTGGATGTGTTCTTACTTTGTTTTTGTTGTTCCCCTGTTACTGCAGCTTTCAGAACTGAAGAAGAGTCTGTCAGCTGTGCAGTCAGAAGTTCAGGAAGCTCTTCAGAGAGCCAGCACAGCTCTGAATAATGAACAACAGGCCAGGAGGGACTGCCAGGAACAAGTACGTTTGTGGTGTTTGCCTGTTTTAGGCAAGGACAGCAAAATTCGTGTTAGCTTTCAGGTGAACTCTAAACTAAACTGTTACTCAGGGACTGCTGGAGGCAGGAAAAGTGCTGGGAGAGCACATTCTCTGTTTTGGGAGCAGCTGCTTATTGAATGCCATAGATTTCTGTTTCTAAGGTCTGTTTCATTATGTAAAAAGATTAGTTTGGGAATGTAATTAACTGGTTTTAATGAATTGCTGCTTCCATGTCCTGAGGAGGGAGCTGAAAATGTTCCCAATAAGACAATGGGGAAATTATTTTTCTAACCCAAAATGTAATTGTCATCTTTTACAACTGGGGGGCAATGTGATATTTAGCAGCAGCTGATAAGATTGTCTTGTTACCAACTGTTTTTTAAAGGGAATTTACTTTTCTGCAGATGAGAATTCCAGCAGCACTAATTGGTGTAAAGGATGCTGAAAAACTTTTGGCTGTTTAATCCAACCCCAAATGTAGTAGATGGGCATTTCCATGTTTCTTATGCTTGAGAATAGCAGAGGTTTTGGGCAGTGGTTTTCTTTTTGCTTTGTGGTCACTGATTTTGTCTCTTTGTACACATCAAACATACAAAATAAGGGTAGCAGAGTTTATCTGTTCTGGTTTTGTGCAGGCAATGATGGCTTCTGAAGCTCAGAACAAATATGAGCGGGAATTGATGCTTCATGCTGCTGATGTGGAGGCACTACAGGCCATCAAAGAACAAGTCGCCAAGAACGCAGCGGTGAGGCAGCAGCTGGAGGAGGCTGCTCAGAAAGCCCAGTCTGAGCTCTTGGAATCCAAAGCCTCCTGGGAAGAGAGAGAGAGAATGATCAAGGTGTGATGGACTTTGTTCTTTCAGTGGGTTTTTTCAGTTAACAGAAATTCAGCCACAGAAATGACAGTCAGTGAATGATTTTGTTGTAGGATGAAGCTTCAAAACTTGCATCCCGCTGTGAGGATCTGGAAAAACAAAATCGATTATTACATGAGCAGCTGGAGAGCATGAGCAATAAGATGGTGACTTCCATGAAAGAAGCTATCCCAACTGCAGCAAATGTTTCTCTTAGTGAGGAAGGCAAATCCCAGGAACAAATCTTGGAGATTCTTAGGTAACCTTAGCTCTGGGTTCATTCTCCTGGAGGTTATAAATTAGATTTGAACTTAAATAGTTCTGTATTACTTTATACTTGAAGGATAATATTAAAAATGCAAGTGCTTTTTTGCTAGGTAGGAGGTGGTTGCACTACATGAGAACATTTTCCTGGTGTGATGTGGTGTTGAACTCCTCCGTGCAGGTTTATCCGTCGGGAGAAGGAGATTGCAGAGACGAGGTTTGAGGTGGCGCAGGTGGAGAGCCTGCGGTACCGCCAGAGAGTGGAGCACATGGAGAGGGAGCTCCAGGAGCTGCAGGACAGCCTCAATGCTGAGAGGGAGAAGGTGCAGGTATGGCTGGGGGTTAGTGCTTATGATTTCAGTGAGTACAGGGCTGTTCTGGGGCTGCCTGTGCCCAAAAATTAATTTTTGAAAGAATTTGGGGGGTTTTAAACTGGGATTCCTTATAACCAAATGGAACATCTTGTTCTGAGTCTTGTGACAAGAGAGTGTGGCAATTCCAAAATCTCATAATTAGGGAAAAGATCATTTATTTTTTTTTTAATAATAATAAGCGGTAAGTTTATTATTTTTAATAATAAGTGATATTTACTTGTTTTGAATGTACGTGTGAGATAATGAATGCCATGGTAGCTTTCCAAGGTGGCCTTATACCAGATCCAGGTGGAGTATATGTGCATGTGCAAGCAAAACAAATGACTGAGTTGAATCTTTCCACAGGTAACAGCAAAAACCATTGCACAGCATGAAGAATTAATGAAGAAAACTGAGACCATGAACATACTCATAGAAACCAACAAGATGTTAAGGGAGGAGAAGGAGAGGCTGGAGCAAGAGCTACAGCAGATACAAGCAAAGGTTAATACTGAGCTTCACATAAACCTTTCAGATATTCAGTGTATGAGTTAAATGTCTAGAGATACCATTGCTAATTACAGTAAATACATTATTTAGATTTTAATTATTCCTTTAAGTCATACACTAATGAGGAAACTTTCCATTTCAAATTTTAAAAGACATTGGTCCATCTACAGCATTGGAAAGCTTGAAGTTCAGTTCCATTTAGATGAACCTGAAAGTCAGTGTTTATCCATGGCTAGAGGTGTAGCAGGAACAAGGATATTATCAGCAATTAAATTTAAAATGGCACAAGAATACATATTAAACAGACCATAGCTTTATTAAGAGTTTAAAAGGGAGATACTGCTTATTTTAATGGGATCCAGTCTGTTGGATTTTAACATTAATAATCTCTCTTATACCAAAGTACAGAGTGAGCGTCTAAGATTGGGAAGTTGTACCAATATTTTTTTTCTCTGTAGGATCATCCCCTGCTGTTGTCCTTGACCTTTTCTCTTCCTCCAGTTGGCCACTGGAAGGCAGAGAGTTGGGAAAGAAGCTTTATCATGACTTTTTCCTGAGGGATTCCTTCAGTCTCCTGAGATGCAGAGTGTAACCCCTTACTGTGCTTTCTCAGGTACGCAAGCTCGAGGCAGACATCCTGCCCCTGCAAGAGTCGAATGCTGAGCTCAGTGAGAAGAGTGGGATGCTGCAGGCAGAGAAAAAGCTCTTGGAAGAGGATGTTAAACGCTGGAAAGCCCGGACTCAGGTGGGGCAATGCCTCCTTTCAAAGAACATCGTGTGGAAAAAAGCCCCCCCAGTCAAACAATTAAAAAAAAGTGCTAAATTTTCTTATGAAGAATAAAAAACTAAGAAATATGTTTGAATTACAAAGCATTGTTCACGCAGCTTCAAAGTTGGCATATTCCATATCAAAATGCAAAAGCAGTGGCTCTAATTCAAAGAGGTTTTCTGTCTGTAACTGTGTAATCATTTTACAAAAATGCCCCTGTTTTCTCCCCCTTTCAGCACTTACTGAGCCAGCAGAAGGACACCGATCTCGAAGAGTATCGAAAGCTGCTCTCCGAGAAGGAGGCAAATGCCAAGCGTGTCCAACAGATGAGTGAAGAAACAGGCAGGCTTAAAGCAGAAGTTGCCAGGTGTGGTATTAGTCAATTTGTAAAAGGTTTTGTGCAAAGCAACATATTCTAATTATAGCTGTATCTGGAAGTATAATTTCTTCAGTGCCTCCATGTAACTGTGAAACCTTTGGTATTCTTTCTGTGGCTTGATAACAGGCAGGGAAGGTGAAGTGAGAGTTGTTTTGCAAGCTGTCTATTAGATGCAATTATTCCAAAGTAATATATTGTCGAATAATTTCTATTCTGTATTTTCAGAATCCTAGAAAACATAATCCACTACAGATAATGCCTGTGATGTTGCATAAATAAGTGATATTGAAATGCATATATGTTTTCAAGCATCTCGTTTGCATCTCCCTCTGATCTCTTGTCATTTAGAACTAATGCATCCTTGACTACAAGCCAGAATCTTGTTCAGAGCCTGAAGGATGAAGTAACTAAAATAAGAACAGAAAAGGACACTTTGCAGAAAGAACTGGATGCTAAAGTGGCTGACATACAGGAAAAAGTGAAAACTATAACACAGGTCAAGAAAATTGGTCGCAGGTACAAGACTCAGTATGAGGAGCTGAAAGCACAGCATGATAAGGTAGATAGAACTCAAATGGAGTATTCCTTAGAGTTCCTGGGATTTGCCCAGAACTTCTAAACCGATCACTTGGCACACAAAAGCATCTTGTGAAAGTAATGACATTGTGATCAGATAGTCCCCTTCAGCCTGGTACCCCTTGATGCCTTTCAGATGGTTGCTGAAGCATCAACTCAGCCTTTGGCAGAAAAACAAGAAGACCAAGTTTCTGCCCAGGAAGTACAAGAGCTAAAAGACACTCTCAGTCAAGCTGAAGTGAAGACAAAGAATTTGGAGACTCAGGTTGAAAGCTTACAAAAGGTAAGAACAGTGAGTAATTTCAGAGTACTGTTCTCCACTGCAGTCCTAAGTGTGTAACAGTGGAGAATGGGAGGGTGTTTTAATGTGTGTCACAGAAATATGGGAAGTGGCCTCTACTTTCTTGGGAAAGAGGGATCTTAAGCCTGGTTTAAATCCTGTGTCTAGTGTGTCTCACATTATTTGCTGGAATAAGTGGGAAAGGGAATGCTGTTCTTCAGCTCTTGCATTCAGAGAGGACTGAACTCCTGTTATTGATGAGAAGCCTTTTAACCTTAATCCAGGGGCCAGCTAATACCAGCTCCTTGGAACTTGGGCTCTATATTTGCCAAAGTAGTTGGTTGTGGCCAACAATTGCAATCTTTCTCTCTCCCTAGACAACAACAGAAAAGGAAACTGAAGTTAGAAATCTCCAGGAGCAGATAATGCAGCTACAGGCAGAACTGGCCCGTTTCCATCAAGATCTTCAAGAGAAGACTACGCAGGAAGAACAGCTCAGGCAACAGATCACTGAGAAGGAAGAGAAAACGAGGAAGACCTTGCTTGCAGCCAAGCAGAAAATTGCACAGTTAGCTGGTATTGTAATTGGTTTTTACTGACCTTAGAGATTTTTGATTATTTCTATGGAAAAACCTTTAGACAGGATGCTTGAAAAATACGGCCTGCTTCCTATCTTACTGAAAAGTGTTTTCTAGACTAGATGCTACAGGAATTGTTCTAAAGTTTAACATTTAATTCCTCCAGGGGATGATAGAAGTACATAACTAGCTGTACACTGGACATAGAAAAAGTTCTGCTAACTTTTGGCCAGCCAACATGATAACCCCCATTTTGGATCCTTCTGTTGATTAGAGCAGATTGGCCCTACTAACAGCTTGGGTAATTCTCCCCTTCCCTAAATGTACAGGTGCAAAACACCTTGTCTCCTCTGTTTTAAATGTTACTGAGAGGACTGATGGTGTAGGAGCTTGCTGAAAACATCTTGTTCTTTTGGGACTACGTCTTTAAGTTTTTTATTTATGTCTATTTATTACGTATTTTTCTATCTTTCGTTTCTTTTTATTTAATTGCAGTTAAATAGAAAAATGGCATAATTGCCTCTCAGATTTCCTTTTATAGCTTAATATTTTTAGGATTTCAGAATACTTTAGTGACCTGGTAAAACACCCAGGTGTTCAGTGTGCAGATTCAGCGAGGCTGAACCCTTTCCTGTTCCACCAGGTACGAAGGAGCAGCTCACAAAGGAAAATGAGGAGTGGAAGCAGAAGAGCAGCTCCCTGGAGGAGCAGAAGACAGAGCTGGAGGTGCGGATGAGCGCCCTGAAGTCCCAGTACGAGGGGCGGATCTGCCGCCTGGAGAGGGAGCTCCGGGAGCAGCAGGAGCGGCACCACGAGCAGCGGGACGAGCCCCCAGAGTCCACAAACAAGGTACAAAAAATCCTGCCAGGCAGCCCTGGGACAGCAGCCAGGCCACCAGTGCCCAGCCTGAACTCTGGTGCCACCGTGCCCTGCTCTTGGAAATACACAGGTTGGCTTCGGGAAGGGTTCAGAACTTAATTTAAATTTCCTGCCCTAATCAGAACTCCCAGTGCCAACAAGCAGGCAGTTCTGCCATTCACTGTGAATTAGCCAAGGAGCTGTTCACGCTCTGCCGTCTATTTTTATATTTTACCCATGCATTCAGTATAATGGGTTCATTTCTCAAAGCTTCAGAAAATACCTGAGCAATTACCAAATTGTTTTCCAGCCGTGGTATGGCTGGTGTGATTTGGTTTGGGGTATTTGCCATAATTACGGAGTCTGCCCAGGCAAATACCCAACAAGCATTTCTCTCACAGACTTGTTAGCAAAGTGCTGAAGTGTTTTCCTTGTTGCCTGCTGTGTTTCATGTGTACATGAGATTATATTTCTGTTCCTTACCTAATAGGTCCCAGAACAGCAGAGGCAAATCTCACTCAAGTCTACTCCAGCTTCAGGTGAAAGAGGAATGTGAGTTCAAGGGCTTTGCAGCGTTTCTGTGGTTGATATTTCTTGGGTTTATCATTACGTAGTTGCTCTTCTTTTTAGCAAACCACTGACTTTCCATAATTTTTCTTAAACAACTGTGAAGATACTGATTGACATGATAAGTTCCTTCTGTTTTCTCAGCTACATCTAAGCAATAGAGCTTTTAAGCTGTCAAATGGCATATTAACCACCAGGATCATGGTATCTGGGAAAATGGAAGATTGTTTTAAAATGTTTTCAGACTTCAAGATTTTTGAAGTTGTATAATTTTGATTGTTAACTTTAATCTTTTTGGTTTTGGGAAGGATCTTCCTTGTGCAGGAATGAGAAACAGATTGAACAGATAACAAGAGATAAAATAGTCAAATGCCTAAGCTCTGAAATGGGAAATACTGCTGTACTACTGAGTTGGGGTATCAAACTCCCTCTCAGCTGTTATGACTGCATCCTTTAGACAGCAAGGCTTTCAAAAATGTCTCCAAAAATTTGGCTGCCCCTTGTTCAGCCAAGAGATGATGTTTCTCTGTATTGAGTGAATCAGTTTTGATGTAAGATATGTTACTCGCTGTAATAAAGTCCCAGCACAGCCAGTATGAACATTTTGATCTGTTACTAGGTTCCTACTTGATTCCTTTGGAAGAAACCTGTCAGTCCTCCAAGCTTGATAAAATGCTGTTGATGGCATAGTGTGTCTCTCTTCTTTCAACTATAAAAAGTTTGGAAGACAATTCCTTATGCTGTTGTCAGGCTTTGAAATTTAAAAGCTTTAAAATATAGTGTTTCTGGCTATGAGAATATATATTCGTTTGTTATTTTTAAAATCTGCTTTCTGTACCATGATGAAACCAACCTCCTGTTTTTCAGTGCCAGCACTTCAGATCCCCCAACAGCAAACATCAAACCAACTCCCGTTGTGTCAACTCCCAGTAAAGTGACTGCTGCTGCAATAGCTGGGAATAAGTCTACTCCAAGAGCCAGCATCCGTCCAATGGTGACTCCTGCCACAGTCACCAATCCCACCACTACCCCCACGGCCACAGTTATGCCAACAACACAGGTGGAGACTCAGGAAGGTGAGCTTTTTAGAGTAGTATAAGGATCCTCAGTACTCAAAAGTGCTACCTTTGCCTTGAAATGCTGGTGGTAGTCAGTTTGGAAGGGCCTCACACAGTGTCGTTGTCCCTGCATCTCTTGGAGTGTTGCACTTCCATGACCATTCTCCTTGCAGCAAAGTTCGTGGTTCCTCAGCTGGAGATGTGCATGACGTTCATTCATCTGCAAAACACTGAATGTGCTTGTTCAGGGCATCCTGAGAGGGAGAATGTGAGCTGTGCTGGATGAGTGAAGACCCTGACTGTGCTGCTGTTTGCCTTCTAGCCATGCAGTCGGAAGGACCCGTGGAGCACGTTCCAGTGTTCGGGAGCGCCAGCGGCTCCGTGCGCTCCACCAGCCCCAACGTGCAGACTTCCCTGGCCCAGCCCATCCTGACTGTGCAGCAGCAGACACAGGCCACTGCCTTTGTGCAGCCCACCCAGCAAAGCCACGCTCAGATCGAGCCTGCAGCTCAGGAGCCAGCCCCTGCCATCGTGGAGGTGGTGCAGAGCTCCCAGATAGAGAGGCCCTCCACCTCCACAGCCGTGTTTGGCACAGGTTGGTGTCATTTTGTAGGCCTGCCTTGCTCAATAGTTCCTTGTGAGTAACTCCAATTGGACCCTTGGCAAACCAGGCCTCATTTCAGTTCGTGCCTTTTTCCCCTCCCTTAGTTTACTGCATGTTTTAAGAACTTCTGAAGTTAGGCTTCCTTCCTGAGCTGTCAGAAGTAGTGCCTCTGAAGGCTGTTGGCACTGCATTCCTTCAAGTACAAAGAAAATAAAACTTGGTGTTTGTCTTATTCAGAGCGGCTTTAAACCTTGCTGGCTCTGTTTCCATGGCACTGTGAGCAAGGTTCATTTTAGGAGCCATGAGTAAACTACTTAAGCTTGAATTTAAAATACAGGAAGTACTCTCAAGCTACTCCCTGTAATACACTGTTGCACATCTGTTTGTCCTACACAGTGTAAATAGAATATTTGTTCCCCAAAAAACCATTTCTGCAAACTGTTGGGGTTTTCTTTTCCCAGCTGAAACTCTGTTTAACTTTTAGGTGTACTTGTCCAAAGCACAGATGTTGGAAGAAATATTTGAGTTGTACCCTGAGGCTTATATTTAGGGTCAGTTAAGTTGTGAATAAAGGCGTGAGAGTTCAAGACTTGTGGCTAAAGGGGTTGATGTTTTCATGGTCTGGGAAACAGCTCAGTGTGATTCTGATTGTTTGTTGTCATTCAATGCAGAAATTGAGGAAAATATCAAAGCTTTTGATTTCTGGTTTGTACATGTGTTGTTCTGAAAATAACAGAGAGGTCTTTGAAGTTTCAGCTACCCCCAGTTCCTCACTGTCTAAACGCTCCCGAGAGGAAGAGGAGGACAACACCGTGGAGAACTCAGACCAGATCTCTGAGGAAACGGTGGATGCACCTACTTCAAAGAAACTGAGAATCATGCAGAGAGTTGGACCTGAGGTTTGCACAAACATAAAGTGCTGCTACTAAATCTGTCCCTTTGTAGAATTTTAATGGGAAGAGCAAATATGTTACTTCAGAACAAATCAGTGAATTCTTAATTGACTTTCTAGTCTGTTGGGGAGGAAGCAATTATTTTTGGGTTTCTAAAAAGGCAGAGGTTAAACCAGTTAGAATGAATGATGTAAATCTTAACCTGTAGGGTGGAAGAGAGAGGGCCATATCCTAGGACTGAGGAAGAGGAAGTTCAAACTTCTTTCAGTGTGGTTCGGAAGGTCTTTATCTACAGTAATTCTGGACAAACATACAGTGTATTTGAGATGGGAAGCAAAGATGAGTTGCTAGAAAAGCCTGCAGAAGATGCATGGGAATGTTGGTGTGAGGGATTTGGGATGTGCTGTGAAAAAGGCATGAACTTGAGACAGAACCTCATAGCAGGCAACTCATGAACAGTGTTAAGGAAGCCGAAGATGTTTTATTAACTCTGTGCCAGAGGGATGTTCATAACAGAAAAAGGACAGGATTGTGTAAGAACATTACCACATAAGGATCTGGGAGGCTGGAGGTAGAATGGGAAACCTTGATGATTCATCGTTGGTCCTGAAAAGATTGAGGAATGCTGAGGTCCAATGGACTGGGGAAGTTGTATTTCTCCAGGGCAGGGAAGTGAGATTCTTGATAAAAGCGTTGCTGAGGAAGGGGGAGAAAATGTTGCCCATAATCTTTGTGGGAAAAGATAATTTTTATTAAAGAAGTAAAAAAATAATCTCAAACATATTTAGGGCTAATGATGTGTTTTAAATGAGAAAAACATTTGTTCCTCCAGGAGGAAGTGACAGCAGAAGAGAGCACTGACGGAGAGGTGGAGGCACAAACATACAATCAAGACTCACAAGACTCCATTGGAGAAGTAAGCATATTTGAAAAGCCAAAATCTTCATTAGAAATAGCCATCTGCCCCCCAAACTCTCAGTATATCTAGAAGTGAAATCTCAAATGGAATCCTGGTTTCCCATGAAAAGCACTTAAAATGTTTTCAAGTTTAGACTTGCACTGTCCAGTCACTGACAGTCACCTGTCACATTCTCTTTTGTACTCCCCTCTGGTCAGTTTTTAAGGAACAGCAATAACCATTTGTCCTCTAAGCATCAGAGTCTGGTTCTCTTGCTGTTGTACATGGTGCATTTAATTTTGTTTGTTCTGGTGATTGCCTTTGGTCTTTGGCAGGGTGTGACACAGGGGGAGTACGCTGCCATGGAGGACAGTGAAGAGACTTCCCAGTCTATTCCAATAGATCTTGGATCCCTGCAGTCAGACCAACAAAACACTACTTCATCTCAGGATGGCCAGTCCAAGAGAGATGATGTCATTGTAATTGATAGTGACGATGAAGATGATGATGATGAAGAAAATGAAGGGGAGCAGGAAGTATGTATATCGTGGAATTCCTTTATGATACTGTCTTTCATCAGATGTAAAACTCACCAGGCAGGACTAATTTAATCAAAATATTTTTGACTGTGTAAGTGGTCTGTATTTACATTGCCTGAACTTGCAGTGTTTTAAAGCTACTTGCTAATTCACCTTGAATTTTTCTTTTACCTTCCTTTATCTGAACCCTCAGGCTTTTCCATCTTCTTTCCTACCCTTGTCCTGTTGAAGAGGGAGAGAGAGAGTTGAAGAGGGAGAGAGGCACCACATCCAGCCTATTCCACTCCTCTTTCTGCACTTCCCTAAGGCTCTTTTACTGTTTCCTCACAGGATTATGATGATGAGGAAGAGGAGGACGAGGATGATGATGAAGACACAGGGATGGGAGATGAAGGTGACGACAGCAATGAAGGAACTGGTAGTGCTGATGGCAATGATGGATATGAAGCAGACGATGTTGAGGTGAGATTTGTACCTTTTTTTTATAGCCTGTTAAATTTCTTGCAAAAAATCGGTGCTGTAATGCACAGATGTGAATGCTTGGAAGAGAAAATCTTGGTGTGAATTCACCCCCAAAAGTTGAGACTGCTACTGGGTGATGGTAATTTCTTATAACTGGTGTCTTCACAAGAAAAATCAACTTGGAATGTTTAAGAGGGCTGAATGAAAATACAAAGTACAGGAGCCAGCAGCAAATACTGTAGTTGCAAAGCTGGTGTGGCTTTTCAAGAGCTGGCTATTTCACTGTCTGCTGTTATTAAATTATGGTGGCTACATTGTTCAGGTTTGTGTATGCACAGGTACTCAAAACTTCTGAAATCTCATACAGTTGAGAATATGTTTACCTAATGCTATAGATATGTACAGAAATCTTTTAAGATTGTCATATATTTGATTTTGTTTACTTTCTGAATACTTTTGTAGTGCTTTTATAGTCTCTTTACAGCCTATAATTTGTTTATTCATACTCTGTTTATGTGGGGTTTTAGGGTGCTGATGGTACAGATCCTGGAACAGAGACGGAGGAGAGCATGGGAGGAGCTGAAAGCAACCAGAGGGCAGCAGATTCCCAAAACAGTGGTACAGTTATTCCATGTTTTTTCACAGTCTGTGTATGTAGGAGGAGGGAAATGTAGAAACTGTTTTCCATGTGTTAAAATCTGCACTTAAAAGTAAAAATGTAAGTGAATTACTAAAGGCCATTTCAACCTGCAGTGTGGATTCTTTTGAAATGTTCTTTTCTGGATTTATTCTAAATTCCTTTGAAAATCCTGCAAGCTCTGGTTGCTGTGGAAACTGAATGGCTCAGTGGATTAATCTGTCTCTACATCAGCACTTGAATAATTAATACTTTGTCTCGGTGCTGCTGTTGTAGCTGGCAGAAGTCCTCTTTAAGTGATTTTAAATAACAATACTGGGCTGTCCCCAGGCTTGCAAGGGAAAAATTCTGTTAATGCCTTGCAGAATTGGAAGATTTGCCTTCATGTTTTCAACGTAGCTCCTAGGGTTTCCCCCTGTGTATTTGTGTTGTAGGAGAAGGGAGCACAAGTGCTGCAGAGTCCACGTTTCCCCACGAGAGCTCGAGGGAGCAGCAGCCGTCGTCAGCGTCCGAGCGCCAGGGCCCGCGGCCCCCACAGTCCCCACGGAGGCCACCGCACCCTCTGCCCCCACGGCTCACCATTCACGCCCCTCCCCAGGAGCTGGGGCCCCCAGTGCAGGTACAAACCAGCTCCAGCACCTCAGAAGACTTTAAAGAAAAATACTGTATGGTTTCTTATAAATAAAACCCACTGGGAAAAAAGGTGCAAGCTGTTCAGCATCCTAGAAATGGTAGCTGAGCAAAGCGACTTAATGTCTGTCATCCTGCAGATGATGGCTGGACAGGGAACATACAAATCCATCCCAAGTGCCTTACTGCTTTTTATCTTGGAATTCTTATTATATTACACCACTGCTATGTCAGTCAGGGGTGATGATATTTCCACTAAAAAAGCTTTTCTTGACAAGGTTGTAGCTCAGATTGGAAGGATTTTTATGAGTCTCTGCCCCAATGTAGATGGGCAAAGGAATGTTGCCATTTATTTTCCAAGTTAAACCTTCCACAGTCAGAGCCTGACCCATGATTGTGCTTTGTTGAAGACCTGTAGGTTTTGTAAATGAAAACATCGCAACAGGAATTCTTCAAAAATATCCTGACTGAAATGATCCTTTACTAACTTGTCCTGAGACTTGGGATCACAGTATTTCTGTGTGCAAGTTTTCTGTATTCAGTATAGACTTCGGTAAAATGTTATTGTTGCTTTCCCAGAATATACACATTGTCACCCAGAGGGTGCTGGGGCACTGCCCAGGCTCCCCAGGGAATGGGCACAGCCCCAAGGCTGCCAGAGCTCCAGGAGCGTTTGGACAATGCTCTCAGGCTCTTCCTGGATTTCTTGGGGCTGTCCTGCATGCAGGGGTTGGACTTGATGATCCTTGTGGGTCACTTCCAGCTCAGGATATTCTGTGATTCCATGATGATTGCTATATTTACTCATTTAGCTGCTGCCCTTGGCTCTGACTGAATACTTGTATGTTGTTAGAATTCCAGGACCACATTCACACTACTTCCCTCTTTTCTTTCCCATAAAGCGAATCCAGATGACTCGAAGACAGTCGGTGGGGCGAGGACTTCAGCTGACCCCTGGGATAGGTGGAATGGTGAGCGTATCAAAATTACTACTGAAGACCTGCTTTGAGGGAACATTCCTAACTCTTGGGGTTTATTTTGGTTTTCAAACCAGCCTGGCTGCTGATTTCAGGGGGACAGTTTCTGTAGTCTTGCAGAAAATATCCTACTCCTGTTAATTCCTGTATTGATGGAAGGCAAAGACTAGAAAACTCCCAGGAAGAAAAAAGGCTTCAAAAGAAGCTCAACTGGTTTTGTCTAAGGTGGTTTTATTTACTTGTTTTTAGAGTCAGTCAAAGTGGCTGTGTTGCTGGAAAAAATAATGCTAAGTTCAGCCTCATCCTAAAGGACCAAGGCTAATTTACGCTGTCTCTGTCAGCTAATTTTGAACCCTTTATTCAGCTGTATTTGGCAGAACAAATGCAGGTTCAGTGAGAGAAAAGAGAGAGACTGACTGACTAAAGTATCTTCTGTGAGATCAAAGGCATCAGCTTTAGATGTCTGAAATTAAACAAGAATTTTGTTAGAGCTAAATCTGTCTTTCTTTTGCTGGATTATGTGGAAATATCAACCTTTAACTCACCTCGTAAAAACTGGAAATACATTGTAGGCTCTCATATCAGTCTCTTTTTTTCCAGCAGCAGCACTTCTTTGATGATGAGGACAGAACAGTTCCAAGCACACCAACTCTTGTAGTTCCACATCGTACAGATGGATTTGCAGAAGCCATTCAGTAAGTATATGTTTAAAGAAAAAGGGGAAAAAAAAGGCTTTCTCTATTCGATTTCTTTCTATTTTTCAGTGGAATAAAAATAAATTGTGATTGGAGTAACATGCTAGGTAGTAGGATGGATAACTGCATGTGCAAATAAGTAATTATTGTTTGATCCGTGTGTCATATAACTGATCAGCAAATTAGGAAGTGAATAATCTCCAGTGTTTTTGTAACTTGGTGATTTAAGAAGAGGTTAAACAAAAATAAGTTCTATCTAATTTCCTTCCTCTTTCTTCCTCTCTCCCCATTAATATTGCCAATAAGAGCAGGAAAAGTTACCTCCATTTCTGCTTTTGGGATGTTCTGGACATGTCCAGCAATCCATTTAAAATTGTGAGAGTTCATGGAATGGATAAGTAAAGAATATTCTCTTCAGGACTGTTCTACTGATTTTGAATGCATTCCCAATAATTTGAGAAGCTAATTGCTGTTTATTTAGCAGTAGCTCAGCTGATTTTTATGGTCAATATTAGTTCGTTTTGTCTCATGCATGATTTGTTCTCTTGGTCAGAAAGTTCTTCCCCCCTGCCCCGATCTTTGGGGAAGTTGCAGAATTCCTTAAGTCTGTATTTTGCCAGTTCCCCCCAGGTAGCTGGAGTTCCTCGGTTCAGATTTGGGCCCCCTGAAGATATGCCACAAACCAGCTCCAGTCACTCTGATCTCGGGCAGCTGGCATCACAAGGAGGTAAAGTAGTTCTGGGCTCTCTTTTCCATGGGTCTTTGAGTGAAAAAGAGATAATTCAGTCAACAAACCACAATTCTGCTTCAGGAAATTGTTGAAGTGTGGAAACCTGCAACTCTTAAATAATTATCAACAGAGAGAGAATAACAGATGGTGAGAAGGTGTTTTCTTCAAGCTGCTACATTTCTAGTTGTGTTAGGATTTTGAAATTGAATGAAATATTGAAGGAATGGTTTTTAACTTCAGTTTTACTGTTGCTTGTAGCTTCCCTGTAGTAAAACAATAGGGGGAAACAGCAAATGCAAAGAAATCTTTGGGCTATATCCTTACCTGTTCAGAGATGGCCAAGCTGTTGTGTTTGTTGTTGGTCTGAATCTGTCCCTTTCCCCGGCATCCCTATTGGCATGGAACACAGGCTGTTCTCTGAAGAAAGCTCACAGCAAAATAATAGCATAAAGCAAGGATGAAAGTTAAAAAAACAAGCAGTAATATTTTCCTCAAGGTTTTACCTTCCAATAAATTACGATCAGCTCTGACAGTAAGTCTAAACAAAATAACAGAAATCTGCTTAAATACAAGTGGCTGGATTTCATCAAGTGTCCAGAGGGAAGACATCAGTTAATCCTTTTTTTAGCTGCTTATTTGGGTGGATTGTCACTGGAACTTTGTATTGCAGGTTTAGGGATGTATGAAACCCCACTGTTCCTTGCCCACGAGGAGGAATCGGGGGGTCGTAGTGTCCCCACAACACCGTTACAAGTGGCAGCACCGGGTAAGCGGCAGGGGTTTGCAGAGCAAAGCAGGAAATAATTCCCTGTGGTCGGTGCAGTGCTGCTGCTCCTCAGGAGTGCTGGGCAGCATGTCCCCAAGCTGCCTGTGCTGTGCACAGGGCTCTGTGGGCAAGGGGCTCTGTGGGCAGGGACTCAGGCTGCCTGTTCTCCCTGCAGTGACGGTGTTCACGGAGAGCGCCTCGGCCGACGCCTCGGAGCACGCGTCCCAGTCCGTGCCCATGGTCACCACCTCCACCGGCAGCCTGTCCACCACCACCGAGCCCGGCGCCGGCGATGACGCCGACGAGGTCTTCGCAGAGGCAGAGTCTGAAGGGTAAAGCACTTCTGGCACGTTCATTGTCACCCAGGGGCAGTTCAGACAGCGTTTGGTAATGCTGTTTTCTGCTGATTTTCTCCTTGGGATTTAACAAAGTTAATATAAAAGCCACCAAAAAAAATTTCTTTAGTATTTTTTTAAGAATGCAGAGGAGTCTGCAGTAGTCAAATACTGATGGTAAAGACAGAGGTCGAGGGATCAGTTTGTAGAATAAAGACTGTGTAATACAGAAAATCATTCTTCAAGCAAAGCACACATATATGGTTAAGTCACCCAGTTAAGACTGCATGTATGAAAGATGAAGTATGGGGGTGGAATAAGCAGTTCTTACTGAGTTTTGTGGACAAATAATTTTGTCTTTTGCTTTACAAGTGCAACTTTTAAAATTTGTAATAATTGCTATATTTTGTATTATGATGAAGTAAAGATCTAAAAGGGGATAGTTTATCATTTTATGCTGTGTTTTACTTTTGATTTTCATTGAATCTCTATGTTCCAAGACAGGGTTTTTTTCCTGAGCTTTTTGAAACTATGCAAATACACTTACATGCTTCTCCTCCCCCTCCTTCCCTTCTAGCATTACTTCAGAAGCAGGTCTAGAAGTCGACAGCCAGCAAGAAGAAGAATCTGTTCAAGCATCTGATGAGTCAGATCTTCCTTCAACTAGTCAGGATCCTCCTTCGAGTTCATCTGCAGGTACAGGATCATCAGCAAAAACAGTTCATACCTTTTCATTAAGAGTGGGAATTCCTTTGTCCAGCATCATGGCTGGTAGCCAGGATACACAAAATAAGATAAAACTCTTAAAATCACAGGCTCAGAGAATGGTTTGGGGTGGAAGGGACCTTAAAGCCCATCCAGTCCCACCCCTGCCATGGGCAGGAACACCTTGTACTAGGCCCAGGTTGTTTCAAGCTCTGTCCAACCTGGCCTTGGACATTTCCAGGGATCCAGAGGCAGCCACAGCTTCTCTGGGCACCCTGTGCCAGGGCCTCCCCACCCTCACAGGGAACAATTCCTTCCCAATATCCCGTCTAACCCTGCCTGCTGGCAGTGGGAAGCCATTCCCCATTGTCCTGTCCTTACAGGCCCTTGTGCCAAGTCCCTCTCCAGTTCTCCTGGAACCCCTTTAGTCACTAGAAGGGGCTCTGAGGTCTCCCCAGATTCTCTTAGAGCAAGATCATATTTTGATGCTTATAAATTCTTTGCTACTTTGGCAAACCATTTTTCCTTGGACCACAGTAACTGGAGTAGGCCATGTGAGAATAACACTTCAAGGAGCAAATGCTACTGATAGTTTGGTGATTTATCCACTGGCATATTTGATGTCAGCTTTAAAAATATTTTTAATTAAATTGTGAAACAGCAGTAAGCTAATCGCTATTGAGTTATCAATTGACCCCCTTGTATAGATAGCAAAAGAAGTCCCAAACTTAATTGTTTTGAAGCTTTTATTTTTATTAGAGGAGAGGTCAGTGAAATAAGGAGGCACCTTCATCATTCTAAAGTAAAGAAAGCATAACACATATCAAAACATGTAAAGATGAAGAGTGAGAACCTGACAGGCACAGCCACCCTTTCTGCCTTGCCTCTCCCCACAGACACGAGCAGCACTCAGCCCAAGTCCCTGCGCCGTGTCCGGCTGCAGCCCCCGACGCTGAGGACGGGCGTGCGTGGCCGGCAGTTCAACAGGCAGAGGGGTAAGTGCTCCTGGCTGCAAACACGGCTCCAGCTCCCCTCCTGGGGGCACCACCTCGGGAGCTTTACAGGCTGGGCTTGCTGGCAGACATGGAGTGACACAGCAGCCCTGCCCTCCAGTTTGGCGTGTGAGCCTAAGAGCTCTAGTTTGGGTTTAGTGTGTTAGGCTGAGCAGGTTTCGGACAGGCAAACTTCCTTCTGCAGTGGCACCTGGCTCTTACCAGTAGACAGAAAGTAAAGGGCATTAGATCTTACACTTCAAAGTTTTAAAAGAAGGTTTCAAAAATCCTGTTAGGACAGCAGTTTAGAAACTTCTGGTTTTAGCATTAGAGCAATTTCCATTTGGTATATTAAGGGTTCCAGTTACATCAATGTGTACTTATTGAAAAAAGGCTTTATTGGAAGTATTACAGGCTTTTTAGTGCAATAGAGTTAAACCGTGACAAATTATTGTTTGCAACTTCTATATTAAGAAAAAGCCTTAGATGGATTTTATTCTGTTTTGCATTATTTTAACATTGTGGAAGACTCAATATTAGCATTGAAATATGGGTCAGCTGGTATTTTAAGGGGAAAAAAATAAGGAGACAGGACTAGGATAGATTTTCTTCCATCTGTCACCATTTTTTTTAATAACAAAAAGGTGGGACTAACTGATTTCAGGTGTGGTAAGAATCCTCTGCTCATGGGTTTGGCTCAGGATCACAAATCACCCCCAGCCTTTTGCACGACACAGGTGACATGTACATGTGTCACCAGGCTTAGGGGAGAGAGGGGAACTTGAACTGTATCAGAAAGGAACCACTCCACTGCCCTGACAATTCCTTAGGGAAGGATGAAGTATCATATGTTTATACTAACGCACTTGTTTTCTTTCCCTGCACAGGTGTAACTCATGCCATGGGAGGCAGAGGAGGCCTGAACAGAGGAAACATTAGTTAAATGAAATGTAAAGTACTTCCAGCTGTGTATACAGAGTGCCAGTTTGCCTGTGGTTGCTTAGTGTAATGAAGCCAGAGCTTGAAGCAGCATTTCATACTTAGAGTTGTGTGCACACATTTCAATGTCTTTTATTAATAAAATTAGAAAAAATGTTGACATGCAAATGGCATCTTTTTTTAAACTCCTCTGCTGTGCATCACTTGCTGGGACAGTTGTACCAGTCTTTGGATACAGTCTTTCCTGTGAGAGCAGTAACAGGTCGTGCTATTCTTTTGCCAATATCCAAATTGTAGTACCGATCTGAAAGGAAGAGAGGTCAGGATTAAATTCCAAAAACTACATTTAATACATGGGAAGAATCCAGAAATTCAAACCTGCATTTTAATGTCATTTAGGCCTGAATAACAGATTTTCCATTCCATGTGCATACAGGGAGCTGAGAGGCTCCAACAATAAATTTCTGTCCTCAGCTTTATTTTTCACGTGTCCTGGGTTGCATTAAGTTTTATAGCACTGCTAATAATTAAATGTGTCCTGTGAGCAGGAGCAGGGAAGAATGTTCTTGTATTGCTAGAACACAGAAATAGTCTTAAGAATTTGGAAATCAAACAAACTAAATCCACAACAATCCTGCACTCACTACAGAAGTGGGAAGTCCATGGTTCCTGAGTGTGAATGGGCCTGTGAGGCCGATTCCTCCAAGGTGAGGAATTGGATCTTACTGACAGGGACTTTAATACCCTGTATTGGGGTATGGCTTGTTCTTAGAGCTTTTTTTTTTTTTGAAAAATGTGAAAATTCTGAGAAATGCTTGTATGGGATCCTGTCTGGGGGAATGAGTATACCTAATCTGGGATCATAAAAATAATTTTTTTGAGCTAAGTCAAGTAGTTCATGTCCCTCCTTTTTGTGTTTTGTCAGAAACATAGTTCCATAGAAGCCAGTGAAAAACTATTGCTGTGTAGTGACCTAAGGACTTCAGTCTATCATTAACATAATTCTTCATTTAAGTGGAAAGTTTGTCACTTTACAAGGCTAAACTCCCTGGCAATGCATTCTTCAACTGGCTACTTGGAACCTCTGTATTTCATGGCTGCACGTTGCCCTGTAACTACTGATTTTTAATAGAAACCTCTTGATTATGGGCAACATTTTAATTCTCAGGACTTTTTAGTAGTGCTGAAAGTAGTACCACAAGCAGTAACAGGAGCTTCTTTCTTCCCCACCCCCATGTCTTTGGAGATCCATAGTGATGTGGTTTAGCTTTACTTACTGTAAGAGAAGGCATAGTAATCATAGCCATCGGGCTTGCTGTGGTTGGGCACAGAGAGAGTTGAGTGGACAACTTTGGGGAGCCCTCTCCAGTACGTTGTCATTTGGATTTCCTTGCGCAGAACTCCTGCAAGCAAAAGGAACCCTCCGTGAGGAGCTGTGGCACTGCTGCAGCTCTCATGGGGCTGTGTCATCTACAGCCATTAAAACCTTTAAAAGTACTGTATTTAAAAAACCAAACAATGCTGTGCCAGAACCTACAGAGGTGAAAGCAGCTGTATAGGAGAACCTTAGCGAGCACATTACCAGAGGGGTGGGGGTTGATCCTGACGGTGCGGATGACGGTTGGCATTCGCACGGCGCGCTGGAAGCGCCGCCTGATGACAACTCTGGGGATGAAGGCTGGGTATCTGATGGTGACCCGGGCTCTTCTTTGACACTTCTTGGCTGGTTCTTGTCTGTACACGTACTGCTGCATGTTCCCATCTAAAACACACGTTTGGTTAGTTAGTTTAAAAAAAATAAATCGATAAACCCCCCAAAAAACACCCAACCAGCAGCCTGATCAGGTATGAAAATGTCATTATGTTCATATCACACACAGGAAATCAGTAACAACATTCTTATGGTGGTAGTACAGCATTCATGTAAAATAAGGAAATTACTTTAAAATAGGAAATCAGAAATAGAGAAGGAAATTTCAATACATAGTTATGAACCAGCAAGATTAAAGCCTTCCCTTCTCTAATTGCAACTAAAATAGCTGTACCACCAGATAAAACTTATTTCAATGTTCAGTCACTACAGGGCTGGATTCCTGGTTTCTCACCCTTACAGACCTGGTTTAAAATGCACTGAAAGACTTCCAAGTACTAACAAATTTTTTTAAGCTTCTGGCTGTTTTTGAGCATCTGGAGGCTGACATCACTTGTATTTCTGGGTTTGAAAGAAATGGGTCTTTGGGTCAAGAGAAACAGTCTTTTATTCCTGACTAAGGCAATTCAAGCACCTTTTGATGTTCCCTGAACTTCAGGAATATGAGACATACCTCTTTTGATAAAATAAACAGACTCTGGTCTGCTGTTGTATCTTGCCACAGGGAGGGTTGCTACTATTCTCCCACTTAACCCTGCAAATCCAGTTGCGAGAGGTTTGGGATAGCCTTTATCCATAACACCATTAGTGAAGCGCCAGTACAGGGGACCCTAAGCATTTAAGGGAAAAAAAAAAAGAACTTTAGAGGAAGTTAATACTTGGTTATTGAATTGCAACACAAACATGAAGAATAATCCATAAAATACCACTAGCACTTTGGTAGCTACATTGTAAATCTGACTGGAATCACTCCTACATCCATTACAAATGGGATAAAACTACTACATCTTCATAAAATACCTTCTGTGGCCTTTTAACCTTTGAGTAGGGCTAGAATACCTTAGAAGCTAATTTTTAAGAGGGGTTACTGAACAAAGGGGTTTGCTTTCTAATCTCTTAAATTTTCATATATATAACAAGCAGCTTGAATTCCAGGACTGAATGATTTATTGGGAAATAACTATGTAACAGCTTTAATGAGGCATGGGCACTTCATTGTCATTTTATTTCAGGTGTGGAAGCATACTGGGAACAAGTTTAGGCAATTTTTTCCCTGATATCCAATCTAAACCTCCCCTGGTGCGACCTGAGGCCGTTTCCTCTCATCCTGTCCCTATTCCCTGGGAGCAGAACCCGACCCCCTCCGGCTGCCCCCTCCTGTCAGGGAGCTGTGCAGAGCCACAAGGGCCCCCCTGAGCCTCCTTTTCTCCAGGCTGAGCCCCCTCAGCTGCTCATCAGCCTCACCCCATCCCGCCGGCCGGGACTGCTCCCACCTTGATGAAGAAGGTTTTCCCATCGCAGTTGCACCTGGAGAAGACGGAGTCGATGGGCGAGGGGATGCCCCAGCCGTCGCTGATCCGGCGGGGGTTGGTGGTCGGCGGGGTCCGGCCGTTCAGCAGCCAGTAATAGTGACCTGGGGGGAAAAGGCGTGAGGGGCGCCGGGAACATCGCCGTCCTGCCCCAGGGACAGCGGGGGGATATCGCCGTCCTGCCTCGGGGACGCGGCTGAGCCGGCCCCGTGAGGGATCTAGCGGGGCGGGCTCTGGGCTCGGGAGAGTTTCATGAGGGGCGAGGGGCACCGGAGCGAGTGAGGGAGGAAAAAGAGGAGGGAGAGCGACGGGGCAGGGGAGGGGGGAGGGGGGAGAAGGAGAGGAGGGGAGCAGGGGCAGGGGAGAAAGAAGGAGAAAGCGAGGGAGGGGGGCGGAGCGGGTGAGGGTGAAGGAGGAGAAGGAGGCCGGGGCAGGTGAGGGTAAAGGACTGTGTCCAGGAAAGGTGAGGGAGGAGCCCCGGCACACCGCCGGGGCTGTGCGGGAGAAGGAGGAGAGCTGGGGCCAGGGCCGGAGCCAGAGCCGGGGCAGGTGGAGGATGTTCGGAGCAGTCTCACCTCGGAAGACGGCCAGGGTGCCATTGGGCAGGGCGACCATGCCGTCCGCCGGCTTGCCGCTGCACAGGTCCTTCTCGTCGTTCTTCCTCTCTGCAAAACACAGCCAGGTGGGTTTGTTTAATGTTCCACAAGAACGGCCTTAGCTTTCCCCCTCGCCCCCTCCGGTGGGCCAGGGATTAATCCCTCGTCGGGGACGTGTTCTCGGGAAGTTCTGCTCTGGTGCTGTGGCTCCAGCAGTGCTGAGTGACCAGGTGTGGGTGTCTTTGCTTATTGCCACCTAGGTACCTGTAATTCAGGAAAACACCTACAAATACCTCGTATGCTACATCCCTCATGGAATTACTCCATGCTCTAGGATTTTATTTTTCCTTTAAGCCTCTTTAGCGGCTTTTCTTCCCTCTTGTTCTTTCTTTAAAAAAAAAAAA
This sequence comes from Gymnorhina tibicen, assembly GCA_013399875.1. Classification (NCBI taxonomy): domain Eukaryota; kingdom Metazoa; phylum Chordata; class Aves; order Passeriformes; family Artamidae; genus Gymnorhina; species Gymnorhina tibicen. The sequence continues at coordinate 167,935 of VXAZ01005127.1, forward strand.
AAGCATTTACACTTTCTTTCAGTTAAATATATATATGCAGTTAAATATAAAGGAAGGATTAATCTCTTTTAGACTGAAATTCAGGTATTTTGCATCTAAATCTAATTTTTCTAATTTCTGCCCCCAAAATATCTTTCAGTATATGATTGAGAAATTGCCCAAGAACCTGCAGGCTATATCTGATTAAAATAGAGGGCATGAAAAACGCTGTGGCAAAAAGCACAGAGGCAAGGGACTTCTTGTCTCTCTTATATGACATTTTTAGTAGGTGGCTACAAAACACCAGGTTAGGTACCATGAGGGAGGGTGGATATGCAGCCTGACTTCTAGCAATTTTTTCATGGGATTTAGAAATTCGTCATCTTCCTCCCTTGACTTTTTGTCTGTTTGCATCTTCTACAGTACTTATAGCAAATAATTTTCAGTAGGACCAATTACTGAAACCAATTAATTTAGACCATGTTCTAAACTACCCGGAGGATTTAACTAACCCCTTACGTGAGAACTGAGGTTCCAGTATCCAGGACACTGGCAGCTGTGGTGCTGTGGTTGTGGCTGCCCTTGGGACAGTGCCATGTTCCTACAAGTTACTGGTGCTTTCATACCTGCTGGAATGCACTTACCTTGTGTTTCTCCAGGGAACACTGGCAGGTCCCCAACCTGTATTAAAGGCTTGTTTATCTCAGGCTCCTCTTTTGCTGGCAGAGTTTCAGGTTCGGTTGGGTGAGGCTCTTCTCTGGCCTCAGTGACCTCCTGGAAGTGTATTGTTGGCTTGGATGTCCCATTAGACACAAGATACATTTCTTCTATCGTGTCCTTTTTATCCCTTGTTGTGGTTTCTTTGGTAACTGTAGTTACCTCTTCTCTGTCAATACCAGGGGCCTTTTCAGTGACATCTTCCATTTCTTTTTCAGGTGTAGTGCTCATTTCTTTGATGGTTGTTACCTCTTTTTTACCTGCTGTTGTCATCTCTACAATAACACAAGTAGCACCTGTGCTCTCTTTGTCTGCTGCTGGCCCAGCCTGTTCAGTTTCTGTAGTTACCTCTTTTTCATTCGGTGTTACAGCCTCACCGGGTTGAGGAGTTGAATCTTCTTTGATGGTTGTTACCAGCACAGTGGGATTGGGCAAAGGAGCTGTGGCTGCTGTTGTTGCAGTCTTGGTGTCTGTAGAAGTTGTTTCTGATTCAGCTGCTGCAGTGACAGGTTGCTCGGCCGTGGTACCTGTATTTGGAATGTTATCCATACCTTTAGGAGAGTCACCTGGTTTAGCTGTTGTCACCATAGCTACAGTAACTGTGTCTTTCCCAGCTGCAGCTGTGAAAATGTCTTTAAGCAGAGTAGTTCTGTCTTTCTTGGGTGTTGTTGTCTCCTTGTTCTCCCTTGTGGTATCTGAAAGCATCGTGTCTACCCCAGGTGTGGGGGAGTCCTTCCCAGCTGTTGTGGAGGCTTCATTGCCAGGAGCAGCAGTGGCTTTACCGGCAGTGGTATCAGACTCAGGGGCTGCAGGGCTGGTCAGAGAGTCTGCATCCTCTGCTTTAGGGGTGGTGGGAGACTCCACCTTGATTGTAGGTTCTTCTGGGGTTGTCTCTTCGGGTTTGGGGGTGGTAGGAGAGTCAGCCAAGGCTGTTGGTTCTTCTGGGGTTGTCTCCTCTGGTTTGGGTGTTGTCAGCTGGTCTGGGGCTGTCTCTTCGGGTTTGGGGGTTGTCGGCTCCTCTGAGGTTGTCTCTTCAGGTTTGGGTGTTGTGGGCTCCTCTGGTGTGGGTGTTGTGGGCTCCTCTGGGGTTGTCTCTTCTGGTGTGGGTGTTGTCAGCTCCTCTGGAGTTGTCTCTTCTGGTTTGGGGGTTGTGGGCTCCTCTGGGGTTGTCTCTTCCGGTTTGAGGGTTGTTGGCACCCCTGCGGTTGTCTCCTCTGGTTTGGGTG
>VXAZ01005128.1:9695-28009 GCA_013399875.1 Gymnorhina tibicen
CTCCCTCTCCCTCTCCCTCTCCCTCTCCCTCTCCCTCTCCTCTCCTCTCCTGTCCTCTCCTCTCCTCTCTTTTTTTTTCTTTCTTTTTTTTCTTTTTTTTTCTTTTTTTTTCTTTTTCTTTTTTTAAGACTTAATGATCACAGAATTTTCTGATTTGAAAGGGACCCACAAGGATCATCACGTCCAGCTCTTAAGTGAATGGTTCATACAGTGATTGAATCCACACCTTTGGTGTTGTTGGCACCGTGCTCTTGAGCATCTGGAATGGGACTGCCTGGGGAGGATGCCTGTGTGTGCTACGGTTAAAACCTCAACACACCTGGCCTCTTCCATGCCCCCTTTAGGCACATCTCCTTTGGATGCTTTGTGCCTGAACTTGATCCATCAGAAGGCATCTTCTTTCTCTCCTTCCTTGCCTCTAACAAGAGCAAAAGGTGGAGTTCAGGTCTCCATTGTTATTACACCATTATTTTTTTATCTGTAGCTGAAGAGATAAAAATTTAATGGCAAAATTTCTGCTTCATACACTGGTGCTGCTGGTGCTGCATTCAGACAAAACAGAGTGATAACAAAATGCCACTACCTTTGTGTCTCATGCTAAGCGTGGTGCAGTATGTGGCAGTGCCTTTTGGAATTTAAGTTACATCACAGATGTTACATGCCACAGATGCCACCTTGCTAACCAGGGACCACAACAGGCCTTAATGTCCCAGCACATGGTGTGTGCCTGTGTCTCCTTGCTGGAGGTCCCACAGATACCGGAAGTGCTGATGGTCAAGGAGTCCTGATTAATTATGATTAAATTAAGTAAATTTGATTAATGTGCAAAGTGTAAGAAGCTCTTGACTGCTGGTGTAGCTTCCTTCTGAGACTGGAAAGATTTGAGCCTCTAAAGTTAGCAAGCTGGCAAATAGTGAACATCCAGTAGTCCACTTGGTGCTGTTTTCCTTAAGTCTAACACATTATTTCCAGTTAAAAGTGAGCACATGCTTCATGTGCTTACAAATGTGCTCACACACACCTTGTGTGAAATGTTCCTCTGTGGGAGAAATGAGAAGGGTGAAGGTTTGCATACTATCTTCTAGCTCTTGCTTTAAAATGCCACACAGCTCCTTGAAATCTTCTCTTCTATGGTGTCTAAACCCTCACAGCTCCAACACTGCTACTTGAAAATACCAAAGACATCTTGTGATCCCTGTGCACTCTTAAAGGTGCCCTGTGGTGTTATACTACATGCAGACTGAATTCAGGATTAAAAGTCAGTAGTTGAATTCTCTTGAAGCAGAGCAAAGAAGTGGTTTGGATTATTCTGACATAGATGTATTGAGTATGTGTGCCCATGTGGGATTTAGCATTTCTAATTATGTGTGAATACAGAAAGCAGAGAAAAAAGGAGAAAAGCATGGTGTAGTTTAGATACATCTACTTTTTTGAAAAACTTCCCGGCAGCAGTAAGCTGATCTTTACTGTGCTCTTCTAGAAACTTTTCTGAGGACTGCTTGGGCTTAATATAAAGAAAGAAAAGTGCATTTTTCATTGTACTGCATTTTTAAGACCTGAGCTGAAAGCATGAAGTATTTGTTGGTTTCCTAAACAATGTTTTCAGTCATCACTTTAATTTACAACCAGGCTGGAGAGCACTTTTGTAGCGTGTGTGGTGGGGATGGGAGAAGCACATACTGGGCTGATTGTTCTTGAGTTTTGAGAGAAGACAAGGCAGTCTGCTGACCTCTGCTGTCTCTCGCTTGCAGGCTGTAATTCTTGCTTCTATGAGGAGATGCATAAAAATACGGGTTTTCTGTGAGGTGTGACTATACACTACTGTGGAAAAATTACTTCCACAGGCTAACTGATTGACTGTAGTTTTTGGAGATGTTTGCCTGCACAGCTGATTTTTTTGGAAGCTTCCTATTTTCCCTTTTTATTTCCTTCCAAATCCAGTAGTCAATGCTAATTGCATATTTGGGTTAATGATAGTCTTAATGTTCTGAGGTGCTGGTGAGACTGGTGTCTTTGGGCTTTTCACCATAGCCTAAGATAACATTTGGGACTTGAAAGTTGGTTTCAGGTTTTAGCTTATCGTGTCCATATTTGTGCTGGTCACAATTTTCTATTTTTATGCCCTTTTCTGACCTTTCTTGTGTGGGGGCATATTGAAACTGAAAAGCTTCCTCAAAAGCTCGTCTTTGGTAACTTCTATGGAATAGATGACCCAAATCTTGTCTTTCAGTGCTCTAGAATGAGGCAAAGCATTTTTTGTTTTTTTAAACCAACACACACACACACACACATTTTACATGGTTTAATCTGTTGCCTGAACTTGCACTTGAGCTGCACTTTTTTTAACTCTTTGAGCATTTTATTTACCCATGTTCAGTTTTTGAAAGATGATTTTTAGCAAACACCAGTTTTCTTGCAATGCTGTTTGAGCTAATCCTGGAAGGAGCACTCAGTGTGAACAGCCTGTAACTGGAGTCAGACAGAAAGACTGAAACACTGGAGTCTTTTGTCTTTAAAATGACTGTAGCTGGTGGTGGTGGCTGCACTTTGTTGCTCCAAGAGCAATGGCTATGTGCCTTATCAAAATAGAGCTTAGACTTAAATTGCTACAGTGTTATGTCAGCTCTTGGTTTAAGAAACAGTTCATAGCTGTTGCAAGAGATGCTGGCATGAGCATGGTTAAGTTTGACAGGCTGGGTGTGTTATATATTGCATTTGCAGCTCTGAGCAGCAGTGCAGGGTGCTGGAGGCATTGCAAACAACAAGGGCAGGGGTTAGCAAAAGGTTGCCATATGGAGGCTACACAGACACTGCTAGAGGTTTACGTACTGTAAACCTTGTGAACTGTGTGTGTTCATCTGCTGGCTTTCACTGGCGTCGACAAATACAAAAGGTAGAAGATAAACTGGCTATAAAAAGTGCACTGATGAAATCACATGCTGCTTTGGGTTGATTGGGTGTTTTCACTGTTTGTTGGGAACCTCCATTTTTGGAAGTACACGTGTATTGTCTCTGCTCTTTTCTTTTTTTTTTTCCCCACAGATTCTGATGTGTCCGGAACATGAAATGGAGAGGGTAAACATGTACTGTGAAATCTGCAGAAGGCCTGTTTGTCATCTTTGTAAACTGGGTGGAGGTCATGCAAACCACAGAGTAACAACCATGAGCACTGCCTACAAAACCCTGAAGGTAAAAGAAAATATCATTGGACCTGGCCTTAAGAAGGGGAAGAGTACTTCTGATGTGAGGGCAAACTCCCTCTGGCTGGAAGCCAGGATGTGTGTTTAGGAGACCCTGAACTAGTCTTGAGGCCTGTTGTTGTGCAACATTGGTTAATGTATATATTAGTGTGATGTAGGGCATGTTTCAGAAACTAAACTGCATTTGCTATGATGCTTGAAACATAACCCCTTAAAAGTGCTTTTACCGTATTTCAGCTAACTGTACAGCAGTACTGACAATGCAGAAGGGTTAAGCAGTTAATACTTTACGATAAACTTTTTTTAAAGTAAGTGTTCAGGTAGCTTGTGGTAGCTGATACTTGAGAAGCACTTCTGAAAATTTTGCATCTGAAGTACCTGTTGACACCTTTGTATGTATCTTTGTATGTTTTGGAAGCTGCATAGCTGTTAATTTCCTAAGCAAAGCACAACAGAGAAGACTTGCAAACATCAATTTGGTATTAAAGACTGCACCTTCCTCTTTTTCCTTTTCTTCCTCTCTTGCTCACAGGAGGAAAAAAAAAAAAGGAAAAAAAAAAGACCAGACTAGCCTGCCTTGTGCTCTTTGGCCTCCTCACCAGTTTGCAAGGCTTTTCCTGTACAATTGCTTGCTCTTGCAGCTGAGGAAGCACGGGGACACTCATAAACCTGTGATTTGAACTACTCCTTTTTCTAGAAACTCTTACTACAAATGAGTTAATAGCTAACAGCTCCTTTCTGTAAGTTTAACGTCCCGAAGCGTCATGTTCCTTACCTAAGAGAAGGTGACTCCTGGGTGACTGGGAGCCAGCTTGCACTGTTACCTCTTGTCCTTAGAGGCTGTGCCACCAGTCTTGCTCACAGTCTCTCTGCGGTCTCTGCAGGTCACCAAACAATTCTCCACAGGATTGCTGCTCATGACTGGTGTCAGGCTGTTGTCCTTGTGGCTAGATAAACTGAGGACTAGCTGGATGACTGGTCAGTGCTGGTTGTCACTTCGTGCGAGATACCCTATTCTTGCTGTTTTACTTCAACAGGAGAAGCTTTCAAAAGACATTGAGTACCTCATCAGTAAGGAGAGCCAGGTGAAAGCTCACATCACACAGCTGGATCTGCTGCTGAAAGAAACAGAGGTAAGGCTGCCTTGCAGGTTGTCTGGAGTTGGCCTTTGTAGAGACACAGGAAGGACTCAAAACTGTTTCCAGTGAAGTGTTTCAAGCTCTGGGCTTTTCAGTTAAGTAGTAAAACAATTTTTGAACAGTTTGTGCTAGAACTCAATCACACATGGTGAGACCTAGTCCTGCCAGTGTGGGAAGCATACAGAGGGAAGTTCACTTTTGGCTGCTGCTGTAAATTTAAATGAAATAAAGCTTACTTGATACCTTAACCAAAGTGGGTTAAACATAAGGCATTTGTGCTTTTATGATGGTGCACTATTTACACTGCCTATCTTGAGAAAGTCAGAATTAAGGGTGAAAATCTCCCTGAAGAGTCACGTCTGGAAACTCACACACGAGCTGAAAAACATGAAGGCAGAAATGTTTAGTTCAGGATGATTGGGGAAGGTGGAAGAGCATCTAGCTCTTGGGCATGAAGACTTGAGAGACAGACATGCTTTTACAGTGCTTTTTCATGAGCTCTCTAGACAAATGTAATGCATAACTTGGGACATAATTGGAGGAATACTTTCCTGCTCTTCATTCTCTGTGAAAGACAGCAAATGCTGACTAGCTTGGGTGGTGTGCTGATCTCATTTTCAGTGCTGAATAGCATAACAAAGCTCATTAGTCTTGTCTGTGAAATTGATGACTAGATTACTGTGATGTCTTGAACAACCTTAAGTGTGTTTCTGTACAGAGCCCCAGTGATACAGAATCTGTCTAAAATGTCTCTTATTTGCTCATAGTGCAACAGTGAAAGAGCTAAACAAGAAGCATCTCAGAGTTTTGAGAAATTATATCATGTCCTGGAAGAGAAGAAATCTGCAGCTCTTAGGGCAATTGAAACTTCTAAGAATATAAGGCTGGAAAAACTGCGAACACAAGTGGAAGAATACCAAGGGCTCCTGGAAAATAATGGCCTTGTAGGATATGCTCAAGAAGTGCTTAAAGAAACTGATCCCTCCTGTTTTGTTCAAACAGCAAAACAACTTCATGTCAGGTACCTTAAGTATCTTCTGTTCGGTGCAGGTACCGTTCCAGGATGTCTGTGCAGTTGTATTCATCAGGCAGCTGACAGCAAAGTACTGACTGCAGTACCTTGTACTGTAGAGGCTTGGGAGATAGTCCTGGTGATGTTCAGTTGGAATTCCTGCATTATAGTGAGCATTAGGAAACAGCACTCAGGAGAGGAGGGTTCTTGGCCTGCCTCAATGCCTAGCCTTGTTCAGTGAGACTGCACTGGAAGGGTAGTCTGTTTAGCTCCCTGACAAATTCCTTTTCTCAGAGATTTTATCAGGTATTTGCAAGTTAATCTAGCAGGTCTCTTCTGGCTTTAAGCTCGTTGATCTTTGTGTTCTCTACTAGCACCTCACATCAGTTTTGTTCTTTGAACATAATAGTCCAAATTGTTTACATGCTTTGCCAGCTGAATATATCCAGTTCATTATCTTTGCACTGATGTACAAAAGGCCTTTAATTTTGCATTTGAGAGTCTTTTTAGATAGACAAAAATTTCTAGGAGACATCAGTGTGTACATGAAAGCAGAACTTTTTTTAACGCAAAACCTTGCATTTTTACTTTAGGGAATGTGCAACTTGAATTGCCTTTCTTTCTCATGTGCTATCCTGCTGCTTCTGTGTTTTCAGAATCCAAAAAGCTACTGAGTCTCTGAAGAGCTTTAGGCCAGCAGCTGAAACTACTTTTGAAGACTTTGTGGTGGACACTGCTAAGCAAGAAGACATCCTTGGTGACTTGTCTTTCCATTCCAATGGTAATTCGGAGAGCATCAGGTTTTTCCCAAGTTATAGCTTTAAGGGCTTCTCTGGAGAAAGGCAAAACTTGCACAGGGCAGCAGTTGCAGAGCTCAGTCTCGTGACTTGCGTTGTCCCTTCTGTCTGCACGATTCAGAAAGCATTACCTGGCAGCAGCGTTAGCTTCAGCTTTCATAAAGAAGCTAAAATGACATTGCCTTCAGTACCAGTTTGCACTGGCTTCCAAAATATTGGTCACACTCAGTCTTTCTAAAAGCTTTTTATTGCATGACAGAAAGTAATAGTTTTTAAAGCTGCCAGAAAAAAAAAAATGGCTCAAGCCTTTCAAATAAAAATAGAAAATAGGGGATTTATTTAAGTGTATGAACAAAGAACCATCCTCATCTGCTCCCTTTAGCTGAGAGAGTGAGATTCCCTCCTTTAAGAGTGCTATAGCTCAAAAAAGGGGTTGTGTTTTGGTTTAAGACAATTTTAAGAGGTGGATGCTTTAAAATTAGTTTCCTCCCAATATAGTTTTAACCAATCCCTTTCCACCAATAAGGAAAAACAAAACAGGAGTAGAGAGAAGTGAAAAAATAACAGTGTACTACAAAAACGAAACAGCAATGGGCCAAAAATAACGGTAATAGTCCCTAGTTACAAAGTGGCTGAAATCTCACAGGGGCACAGATAGATGTGGAATACAGTAACATTTTGGGTTACCCAGGACAGGTTGTATGGTTAACTCCAAAACAAGGTATATCTAAATTTCAGCGGTTTTTTCCTCATGTGTTCCAGGTCTAGAAATACCAGAAATCAATGAAGAGCAGAGCAGAATGTACAACAAAGCTCTGATCTGTTGGGAATGCCCTGGAAAGACAGATTCAGCTGATATCTATGTTCTTGAGTATCATAAGCTTAATAGAGAAGATGAGAGTGTGACATGGCAGAAGACTGAAGTTTGTGGCAAGAGCAAAGTATTATCTGATCTTGATGACGACAGCAGCTATGCCTTTAGAGTTCGAGGATACAAAGGGTCCATCTGTAGCCCTTGGAGCAGAGAAGTTATTTTGCGTACTCCTCCAGCTCCAGGTATGGGGTTTTCTTATGTCTGTGAGTGTTAAGAGCTGAAAGTAGTTTCCAGTAGCTCCCAGATGTCTCCTACGCTGTTACCAGTTGCATAAATGTTTAGAAGCACTGCTAAAGGTTAAGTAGGTAACATACAGAGACTGTTAGCTTGCATGACATTCCTGGTAGCCTTTAAAAGTGAGGAATTCTAATGCCAGTATGACTTCAAATGTAGTTTATAAGCACAGAAGGCCAAATACATAACTAAGAATTTTTCTGGGATACTGTTTTTCAGTTTTCAGTTTTCTTTTTGATGACAAATGTGGGTACAACAATGAGCATCTCCAGCTGAACCCAAGAAGAACCTCTGTGGAAAGTAGGGCAGGATTTCCTCTACTACTGGGATCTGAGCGCTTGCAGGTTGGATGCTACACAACCCTGGATTACATCATTGGCGACACTGGGATTGCCAAAGGGAAGCACTTCTGGGCTTTTCATGTGGAAGCCTATTCATACCTGGTGAAAGTGGGAGTTGTTCCTAGCAACAAGATACAGAAATTGTTCCACAATACCCATGATGTGACCAGTCCAAGGTAAATTGCAGACTCTTGCTTAATGCATGTTTTACATAAGGACATGGCTTTTTAAAAAAGTAGATTAAGAGCAAGTCTGGTCTCAGTTAGTACACAAGGTGAGCCTAACCAGTGAAAAGTTTGAAGGATATGGTGTAAGAAGGTTGTCCTGTTATCCCTTACTATTAGCAGAAACATGTCCTGCTTATCCAGAGTCCTGTTTTCTTTCTTTTTGGGAAATAAGTCAGGTTCCTATAGATGCCAAGGAATGTCAGTTAAAGCAAGAAGGTTAAAAATAAGTGTAAGATAGAAGCAATGCCTAATTATCAATAGTAAGACTCTGCCTAAATTCCCTCAGCATACGAGGTTTGGCAGCCTTTCAGAAGTACAGTGTTGGCTGTACATATCTGTGTGTTTCTGCTGTAGCTTGTGTCACACTGGATCCCAAGGCACTGGCTTACCCTGGCCACATGCTCACATACTGTATTGGAGTGCCACTGAGCACAAGCCGAGGTGCAGCGGACAAACCAGTAAAAAGATTCCCATCTCTCAGTTACAGTTGTAGCAAGCCTGGGCGTGTGTAGGAACTGCAGGCAGGGAGGCTATCTCCTGGGGACTCTTTCTCAGAAATTTAACAAATGTTTGGCTTTCTCCTGTATAACACGTGGAAAATGTGTCAGCACAATCTCGAGCTGCTTAAAGCCAGATGGAGCCATTTGCAAAGTGAGAAATTAGATCTAAATTTCCTGATTTCTTTTTCCTCCACACAGATATCTGCAAAATTTTAGCTGACACAGAAACAACTGCCCCCACAAAGCACGCCAAAACTGAAATCCTAGGTAGGGAATGTCTGTACTGAAGAACGTGTGCTTCTCCATGTGTCTTTATTTGGGGACAGAGATGGGGGGAAAAGCACATAGACTGACCAAATATATCTGCAGACTCCTCAGTAACCATCTGGGAAACTGTTCAGGGAAGTCTTCAGATGGAGCACTTGAAAAAAGCCCCAAATCTTAAACCATGGAAACGCTACCTTTCCTTTTGTGAATTTTAAAGATACTGTAACATAGCAGTGTCATGGAAAACTCACAGAACATGTTCTTGTCTGTAAGGATTGGTCATATTTGCTAAGTTACTTCTCAAATTAACTAATTTACTATACCTGTAGGTTCATTAATTATTACTTATTGCCTAGCATAAGTACATTTAGATACATCTGCTCTTCTGTAAACCCTTCTGTGGTCTTGTTCTTGTTGGAGTTCAGCTGTTATTAATTGTTTGAAGTGACCGAAGTGAGTCTTCTCCACCTACAAAATGCATCTTCCTTCCTGGCTTAGGTGCATATCACTGGTGTAAGCAAAGCCTGGTGGGATGAGTCCTGTGACTGGAGTGCCCTGTTTTTTACAGGCTCTTCAGAGGGACAGGCAGGACAGATGAGGTGGGGCTGGCATTGTGTATAACATGATGTCTGGAATGTATGGAGCCTGTAGTTGGCAATGCCACAGTTGAGAACCTCTGGATAAGGATTAAGGGACAAACAAAATGGATGTTGTTGTGGGAATGCACTATAGGCCACCCAGCCAGGATGATGACACTGATGAATTACTCTTTAAGGAGCTAAGGAATATCTGTACATCAACCACCCTTGTCCTTGTGGGGCACTTCAGCTTGCCAGATGTTAACTGGGAGCACCACACAGATGGTACAAACAGGTCCAGAAGAGTCCTAAAAGACCTGGATGATAACTTCTTGGTACAGGTTCTATGGGAGCCAGCTGAGAAAAGCGCCCCCCTTGATTTGTTCCTTGTCAACAGAGAGCATCTCATGAGCAAAGTGGAGATGAGCGGCCCTCTTGGCCTCAGCAATCATGAAGTGATCGAGTTTAAATTTTCTGTTGTCAGGAGGAAAAGTGCCAGCAAAACCTCGACTCTGGACATGAGGAGAACAAACTTCAGGCTGCTCAGGGTACTAGTGAGTAAACTCCTCTGGGAGACCACTTTTGAAGGTGCTGAGGTCCATCAGTGCTGGTCACTTTTTAAACATCACCTCCTAAGGGCACAGGAGCAGGCAGTTCCAAAATGTTGTTAGTCAAGCAGGCGAGACAGAAGGCTGGCTTGGCTGAGCAGAGATCTTCTAGAGCTAAGGCAAAAAAAAAGGTTATGGCCAATAGAAGCAAGGTTGGGCAACATGGGAGAAATGGAAATGCTGCTTAACATTTGAGGGAGAACATTTATGTGGCCAGAGCCCAACTGGAGTTGAAGCTGGCCAGAACTGTGGGGAACAATAAAAAGAGGGGTTTTTTTTAATACGTTAATAGAAAAAGGCAATCAGAAATACCATTGGCCTATTGCTGGATGAGGAAGGTCACCTCACTAAGAGGGACAGAGACAAGACAGAGATGTTTAATGCTTTATTGACCTTGGTTTTCAACACCAGTGGTGGGCCTTGGGGGTCCCAGAACTGAACTCGAGGACTGCGACTGTGAGAATGATAAACTCCCTGTGAATTGCACAGGATTTGCTGTTCCACCCAAATCCCTGTAAGTCTGTGGGATTCATCCTAGGGTACTGAGCTGGCTGATGTCATTGTGAGACCTCTGATGTTTCAGTGGTCTTCAGAGGTGCCAGTCAGCTGCAAGCTGGCAAATGTTGTCCCAGTTTTCGAGACTGGCAGGAGGGATGACCCTGGTAACTACAGGCCTGTCAGTCTCACTTCAGTGACTGGTAAATTTATGGAGAAGATTACTCTGGGAATTACTGAACAACACCTGAAGGACAATGCAGTCACCAGGGGAAAGTCCCGCTTGAAAAACTTACTTTCCTTTCATGATGAAGGTAACCCACTGAGCTGACCAAGGGAAGCCAGTGTTTGTAATGTCTTGATTTTAGTAAAGCTTCTGATGCTGTCTCTCCCAGGATCCTTCTGGACAAACTGTCCAGCACACAGCTGGATAAATGCATAATGTGATGGGTGAGCAACTGGCTCATGTTCTGGGCACAAAGGGTTGCAGTGAATGGGGTGACACCAGACTGGGGACCTGTCACTAGGGGGGTTCCATAGGGCTCCATCCTCAGCCCTGTGCTCTTTAACATCTTCATAAAGGCTTGGACACAGGACTGGAAGGGATACTAAATGACTTCACAGACAATACAAAACTGGGAGGAGCTGTTGGCTCCTTCCAGGACAGAGCGGCCCTGCAGAGAGACCTTGACAAAAGAGAGGACTGGGCAGGCACCAACCATGTGAAGTTCAACAAGGAAAACTGCCAGATTCTGCACTTGGGATGGGGCAACCCTGGATGTACAGACAGACTGGGGAAGGAGAGGCTGGAGAGCAGTGTTCTAGAAGGGGTGCTGGGGGTCCTGNCTGAAGTCACTTGGCTTGTGCAGTCTGGAGGAGACTGAGGGGAAACAGAGAGGCAGACACTGATCTCGTCTCTTTGGTGACCATTGACAGGACCCAAGGGAATGACAAAACTGTGTCATGGGAGGCTTAGGCTGGATATTAGGAAAAGTTTCTTCACCCAGAGGTTGGTTGGGCACTGGAGCAGGTTCCCCAGGGAAGTGGTCACAGCACCAAACCTGACAGAGCTTAAGAGGCGTTTGGACAATGCTCTCAGGCACATGGTATGACTCTTGGGATTGTCCTGTGCAGGGCCAGGACTTGGACTTTAATGTTTTTTGTTGTTTCCTTCTAATTTAGGATATTCTGTGATTCTATATTTTTTTTACTACACAAGTTTTTTTTGGGTGATCATGTGGTGTTGCCTATCGTACAAAAATGTTTTCTCCAGTTCACATCACTGATCCCACTTAAGAATTTGACAAAAGCACGTGTTTTTTTTTCTATTCCAGATACGAGCAAGACAGCGGTCACGACAGTGGGAGTGAAGATGCCTTCTTTGACTCGTCACAGCCTTGCACACTGGTCACCTTAGGCATGAAGAAGTTCTTTATCCCTGCTACACCTGCTGCTCCCAAGGATCCAGCAAGCAGAATCTTTCCCCTGCCGTCATGCTTGGGCATTTGCCTTGACTGTGACAGAGGCAGGGTAGGGTTTTACGATGCAGGCCGTATGAAGTGCTTGTATGAATGTGAGGTGGATTGCTCTGGCATAATGTACCCAGCGTTTGCTTTGATGGGCAGTGCAGCAGTGCATCTTGAGGAAGCTGTCACAGCCAAGTACAGGGAGTACCACGACAACATCTAGTGCAATAATCTCAGTAATCTTTTCCCGTTGCTGTTCCGAGATGCAAAATGAAAGCGGAAGAACTCTACCTTAGTTTTCAGTCCTGATAAATTATATTCTACCTGTGTGTTGCTCACAAGCCTCTGGCCCGTGATTTTTTAAAATAGATGGTCCAGGCGCTTCCTGCACCAGAGGAATTCTCTTGCCTTTCTTATGATCTGTGCAATGCTGTTCTCCACAGACTTCTTTTCCTGGGGGAAGCAGGGAAGAAGTCTGACTAGCAACCAAAATTTACTCTTCAGGACTAGCAACCAAATTTACTCTTCAGGGTAGAAATCTGCCTTTTATTTAACTTAAATCCTTACACAGTCAGTTTTGTATTTAATGACGTCAAAGCTGACAGTGGGTGATTGCCGTTCTCCATTTAAGAAATCTGCCTGAATGCCTCTGTGGGGTCAAATGCTTTTCAGTTAACCCCTGAGCACCAGTTGGGCCTTTCAGCACAAAGCAGCATTTAAAAAAAAATATACTACAAAAGAGGAAGAAATTAGAAATGGTGTTGAACGTTTAACTTATACTTGGAATGATGAGGGTAAACTTGAATCTGATTGCATGTTCTATACCCTTAATGTGATTGTAAGCTAAAACTCAAGTTCTGACACTCGGTGTCATATAGTTGGTGGCATAATGGTAAGTTTCTTTATTCTTCCAGGCTTTTACTATAAGCTATCTAAAATAAAGTGCAATTGTACCTTAAATGTCAGAATTTGGAGTCAAAAATCAGAAATGTTTGCATGTATGAATAATAGTACCTGGTATTTAGGCAAAAACAAATGAGTTACTGACATGAGTAATCATATGAGAATTTCAAAAAAAACCCAGATATTTCTTCTAATATCTGCTTTTATAGGTTAATTTTTTTATCTAGTAGCAGCTTGGATTTTTCTTAGTAAGAATGTTAAAAATGCACTGGTTAAGTTTTGAGACCTAATTTCTGCCTTAAAGGATTTCTCCCTTCAAATTTCAGTTCCTCTAATGTTAAAAAGTGTATCACATAGTAGTTTTTCACAGAATCGTAGAACCACGGAACAGCTTGAGTTGGAAGGGACCTTTAAAGACCATCCATTTCCAATTCCCCTTGTCATGGGCAGGGACCCCTTCCACTAGACCAGGTTGCTCAAAGCTGCACCCAAACTGACCTTGAACACTTCTAGGTATGGGGCATCCACAGTTTCTCTGGGAAACCTTCTCCAGTGTCTCACCACCCTTATTGTGAGAAATTTTTTCCTAATATCCAATCTAAATCTAACCTCTTTTAGTTCAAAATCATTGCCCTTTGTCCTGTCTCTCCAGGCCTTGGTAAAAAGTCTCTCTCTCTCTCCATCTTTCTTTTAAATCCTTTTTATCTATTAAAAGGCCATAATAAATGTCTCTCTAGAGCCTTCTCTTCTCCAGGCTAAAAAACTCCATCTCTCACAACATGTCTTCACAGGAGAGGTGTTCCAGCCCTCTGACAGTTTTTTGTGCTTCTCCTTTGGAACCACTCTGTACTGGGGGCCCCAGAGCTGAACGCAATATTCCAGGTGGGGTCTTGATGGAGCAGAGTGGGAGCATCATCTCCCTTGCCCTGATGGCCACTGGGCAGCTCAGGATGCTTTCTGTGCTGCAGATACACATTGCTGGTTCATGGCCAATTTTTCATCCACCAGGATGCCCAAGTCCTTCTCTGCAGAGCTGCTCTCCATCCCCCAGTCTGTACTGATAGTGGGGATTACCTGGATCCAGGTGGAGGACCTTGTGCTCAGTCTTGGGGAACCTCATGAGATCCACATCAACACTGGTGCCAGTACAGACCCTTGAGGGACACCACTCATTACTGGTTTCTTCTTGGACTTGAGCTGTTGACTATGCTTCTTTGGGAGTAGCTACCCAGCCAATTCGTTATTCACTGAACAGTCCATCCAATTCAGCCCTTCTCTTTCAAGTGTAGAGGTAAGAATGTTGTGGGGGATCCTATCAAAGGCCTTACAGAAGTCCAGGTACATGGTATCTCTTATCTTTTCCCTTATCCACTGGTGCAGTCACTTGGTCACAGAAGACCACTAGGTGAGTCAGGCAGTGTTTGCCCTTGGTGAACTCATTTGGCTGTCCCTGATCACTTTCTTGTCTTCCATAAGTTTTGACCAGTCTTCCAGGAGGATCTGTTACATGATCTTACTGGGAATGGAGGTGGACTGCCTCTCTCTGTGGAAAACTATGTATAAAAAAAAGTAGGGTGCGTGCACCATTGACTTGTGGAAAAATAAGGATCTAAAGTGAAGGATGTTTCTAGTAAGTACTTGGTGCTTTCTAATTTGGGGATATGCTTTCTAATTTGGGGATATGCTTTGTAATCTGGGGATAGTTCTGCATCTTGATGAATGTGTGTGAAGTATGCTTACTAAGTACATGTAAACAGCTGTAGAGCTGTGAAATGGGACCTGAAAATCACAATACTGTTAAGTGAATGTAGGTCATAATGCAAAACTTCTGTGGGCTTTGCTGTCTGAACTGTTGTACTGATCTGACCTGGAGTCCACCCCTCCCAGTGTCTTCTCTCCTAAGCCTCTGACTGTACCACTGTTGGAAAAACCTGTCAAAAATGGTTGTGCTGGCTTGAGTATGACAGCCCTTTTGGGGCTAGAAAGGCCCAGCAAGGGCAACTTCTTGTCTAGATCTCACCTGCAAATATTTCTGTCTTGATAAGGCTGTGTGGAAGTGCACTCCGCAGATTCAGTGTGAGTTGTGTGAGAAACAACTTGATGTCCCAACAGCAGGTGTGAAGTAGGGGGGGGTATCTTTTGGAATTTTCTCCTGCAGGAGAAAAGGCAAATTGTCCCTTACTAGTTAGCCTTTTGGTAATTTCCTCTGTTTTAGATGGTTATCATCATAGCCTTTCATTTCTGTCATTCCCTCCCTTTCATCTTCGTTCTTGCTGGATTGAAGCCATTGCTCTCTTCTTGCCTGCTGAGGCTGACTGAACAGTCTGTCCATAAGACACCCTGTTGCTGTGAAGGATGAGAAAATTTTGTGTTTTCCATCTTTCAGTAGTCCTAAAACCATAATTTGTGGTTTTTTGTTGATACTCAATACTAGACTGATGATGAAGCTTTTTCTGCAGTGTTTCTCATGCATACTGATGGTTAGCTGTGCATGTAGGGTTTTCCCGACCTGGTGTGCTGTTTTGCATTTTTTTATGTTGATATTGCTTGTTTACCCAGTCACTAAGTTCTGAGGGCCTTCTGCAGCTCTGCAGTCACTTCTAGACTTGGATGTTCCTGAGTAGCTTCATTGGTAACATGAACATGACCATTTTTTGTTTGTTTGTTTTTCCAGGTCTTGGAGCAAACTAAGTTGTAGTGACACTCAGCAGTTCTCTCTGCTGTTAAGATTTTTTTGCTCCTTCTACTTTTTTTCCCCCTCCAATATTTATTAAGCCATAAGTCAAGCACTGAAAGCTCTTACATTGGTATACTTGGTTGAGTAGGTGAGTCATGATCTGTCAGACAGACAGACCCAGGAGAAAGGATTCTCACTTCAGTAGCTGTGACTTCTCCCCTTTTATAACTGGCAGTGGTCATTTCATCTACCAAACCGCATACCGGCTTAAAGCTGTAGATTGTAGGACTGAACTTAGTGGGTTTTTCTCCAGACCAAATCTCCTTCCACAGACAAATGTTTCATTTTTGATGAAACAAAAACTGGTTTGTTTCAGAAACTGGTCTAAATTAGAGGGTTTATGTCATGGTTAGCGCTCCATGTTTCCACATACAGACTTTTTATAAGCATCTGTAGTGGTATCACCAGACCTTTTGTTACTTCATGGAAATACTCATAACACTCTATTGCAGATATGAAGACAGTGTCTGAAGACTCATTAATCTAAAAAGATTATTGGTTTGAGACTATAGAAGTAAGAAATTAAAAATTAAGGGGCTTTTTTCTGCTAGAGTTTCAAATTCATTTCTGATGTATTCTGCTATGCAATTACTTACTGTACTGGACAGAAACTGATGGTACTTTAAACATTTATCTACCTTTTGATATATGTTTTTATTTATCTCATTCTGAGTTTAAAAATTGATTTGGCTTTTCGTGTTACTTGAATACTTAGTATGCATTCCAGACAGTACTCTTTGGTGCTTACTCCATCTTATTAAATAAAAAACACACTGTCAAGAGGCACTGACAACACGCTGTGATATTTTTTCACATGGAAGTGTCAACTTTCAGAAATACAGTTCAGCAGTACTTGCCTATCCAGATAATTATTTTTTCAGGTTTCTTCCTATGAAACAGCACTTTACAATGTAGATTAAGCTAAAAATTGTGTGGTATTGTGTGGATCTTTGTGCAATATAGCTGTTTGGTGACTATGGTGTGACTTGCAAAGCTTCATGCAGGTGTGAATCATGTAGACACTTTTTAGATACCTAAGCTTTAACAGAAAGGCCTTGTTTGAAAATATTCTGAAATGTAAAAGTGATGTCTTGGGTTTTTTTTTAATAAAAACTGAAATACAGTATCTTAGTCATTCACATTATTACATCCCAGCTCTGAATTACCCTGGTTGAAATAATTTTTCATACCATACATGACAATAAGTGACTTGTGGGAAGAAAGCACTGCTTTGGTTCTCAATGTGCCCATATACCAGTACCTGTGATTTTAGGAGGACTAAAGAGTAGTTTGGACTGATTGCCAGGCATTTACTTAAGATGCTGATGTTAGGAACTTGACTGCCTGAGCCTCTCTCCCTAGTCAGGGAATGAAAATGTGCATCCAGAATGAACTTGGCTCTCGGGCATTTTCAAGGGAACCTACCTGTTCCCTAACAGAGAAGGCAGATGGTGCTTAGCTCTCCAACCTGAACAGCTCTACCGAAGGACCTCAGGCTGGGTGGACCTGCTTTCCTCTGCAATTCTGAAAATTGGTGCCACTGCTTAAATCTGCATTCCTTTGTCTCATTCAGTGTTTACATTTGCTGATGCTGCTGTTTGCAGGATGTTCTGAAGTTCCAGCTTCTGGTGGCTGCTGCTTTCAGGTCAGCTGTGTGTTCACCTGCAGGCAAGAGGCTGTATTCACAGGGAATCTCCTGTGGGCTGTGCCAGTGCAGTTAAAGCAGCCAATATGTGGATGTGTATGCTTTATGAGAGGCAGGCTGATGCTCCATGGAAAGGAGGAGTATTAAAACCAAGAGCAGTATTTTGCTGAATTTTCACAGAAACAGAATAGTTAAGGTGGGAAGGGACCTCTGGAGATTGTCTAGCCCAACATCCCTGCCAAGGCAGGGTTGCTACATGGATTAGGAACAGTATTCCTCAATTAAATGTTCCCACGGAAACACTCCATACATGTGCTGCTTTCTCCCTTCCTTCCCCACTGTTGCAGGATGGAGAGGAGAACTGGAGGCACAAAGAGGTAAAGATCGTGGGTTGAGATAAGGAGAATTTACTAGAAACATCAATGAAATAAGAAAATGACAGCAACAACAGCAATACTAATAACATGTCGCTGTTGTACCAGGGACGGAGAGATGCAGTCACGCACAGATCCAGCAAGAAATGGAATTATTTAATAATTTTACAACCCCGTTTATATACTCTAGTTCCATAAAGTGCTTGGTCAGTGATCACCCACCCCCTAGGGTGATTGGCTAAAGTCCTACAACACTCATTTCCAAAACACCTCTCCAATGTATCATAAACAGACTTGGACAAACACCAGGTGCTCAGATAGTTACACAAAAACCATCTTACTGTTTTCATAGCTTGTGTGAGAAACAGAAGATTGACACAGGATATTGCAAGAAGCTGGGAAAACCTTCGGCTAGCAGCTTTTTGGTATCCACAATAAGAGTGTACAAGACAGGTGAATAATTGACATAGGATTGCTCAGCATGTGGAACCCAGCGCCACCTGAGAGCACACCCCATACACCTGGGTGAAAAATCCTGTGCCATTCTGTCCCCACTGTGCAGGGTGTGAGCTGGTGTAGAATAACCTGGCTGTGCCCCTCCTGGCTGCTGCAAAAGTTAACTCTGCCCTGCGTGGAACCAAGACATTCACCTAGAACCAGGGAGAACAGGAGTGTATCCAGGTGGGTTTTAAATGTCTCCAGTGATGGAGACTCCACAACTTCCCTGGGCAGCCTGTTCCAGTGCTTTCCCACTCTCAGTTTAAGTTCTTCCTCGTGTTGACATGGAACTTCTTGTTTGATTTTATGGCCATTATTCCTTGTTGTGTCACTGGGCACCACTGAAAAGAGTCTGGCACTGTCCTCTTGGCATTCACATTTGAGGTACTTGTATTTATGAGGTCTCCTCTCAGTCTTCT
>VXAZ01005131.1:0-28041 GCA_013399875.1 Gymnorhina tibicen
CCTAACACAGTATTTTCTCCCTTAGGCTCCCTTTTACACCTTTCATGCTTACAATATACCAAATATTCATCAATTGACTGATTTCAGTGAACCTAATCTTCATTAGACCCAGCAGGGAGGAATGAATTAGATCCTGAGATCACTGAAATGATAGTGTCAGAGACACTCCCACACAAACTAGGTTTTTCCTGCCCCACAGTAATCCTTAGAACTTTGGGATTTTTTGTAAACAAAAATCTGAAACACATTATTTTTAATTTCCTTAAAAATATTTAATTATAAAATACTGTAAAAATGAAAGAAAGCATTAACATTCTTATATATTGTATGTGTCATTTGTGCTCACTCAACTATCCAATTCATACCGATTCCATGCACTCGGTATTATTAGGGGCTTTTAAACCTTTTACCAGTTTTTTTTCCTACAAGATTCATCACAAAAGTATGTTTTTCCAACTACCATAGCTAAAATGTCTGCTTTAAAACTTCATCATACAGTAAAGAAGATAGATATATTCCCAGTGTGGCCATTCACCATCTGCTTAAGCAAATACACTTCAAGATGCTTCTACAATTGTGATAAAGTGACAGCAAAGCTAAGAGCACACAGAGCTCATATTCTAAAATGATGATTGTACAACTATAGTTTGCATCATAAGGGACCAATAAAAATCTTTATGTTCTGTTTGAATGGCAAGGACTTGTATAAAGGAGACGATGGAATAGGAAAATAACAAAGAACTGATTCATTTAGCAGTTGTCTTAAATTTAGAAGCACTAATGAAACTTCTTGACCATAATTAGTATTTAATACCACAAGGATATTTTTCCCTCTTTCAGTTTTTTTTTTTTTTACTGATATACAAGGCTTGCCATTTTATTAGATCCCAGGAGTGCTTTTTTCTCATTTTCCAGGTGGGATTAAGAGTATGGAGTGCTCATGATTAACAACACTTCTGCTATTCTCCATGCATTTAGATTTTTATTCTTCTAATTATCAAAGTGATGACTGGGAAATGCTAATTCATAGCTTCCTCCTTGCACAGTGAAATATCCTGACAAACAGGCTGAATACTAAGTGAAAACTTGTGGTTTTATTAGTCAATAGCACTTTTTCTATTCTGTACAACAAACATTACTAGACAGATATCGAATCTGTATTAAAACACTGCTAATAGCAAAACTTCAGTACACTGTCTGTTTACCAGGAGCCTTAGTAATAACTCTGTAGAGAATACAGCTAAGAATTCTACTGCTTTAAGGCCAACATCAGCAGTTTTCTTTGGCATAAATACTTTTTCTTGTAGAGATTCAGCAGACTTGGTCTCTAAATGGTGAGAAGAAAAAAAGAATCTCCACCATCTGTTCCAGCCCTGAGGGAAACAAACTTTCCTGGCAGTATATAGTTCACGATTTAATTGCACCCAAAGCCAATACAAACACATGCAAAAATATAAAACTTCACTCTTAGTGAGTGGAAGTTTTGAATAATTTTCCTTTAGCTTATTTCTTAGGGCTACACTTTCTAACTCATTTTTGCTGTAATCTGTTTTCCTTTATTTCTGTTGTTTGCTTTCAACAATTTTAAATTAAATCCACATTATCATTCCGGATAAAGAGAAAACTAAAGGATCTAATTAGACTTCATCACTCAGTTTATCAAATTTTATTTACTCTCTGCATGAGTATCAGAAAAATTACATTTGCTAAGGCCAGTGAGAAACACTAGTTTCTTCATGAAAAGTAAAAACTCCAAATAATATAAATTTTATAAATTTCATAGAAATTATTATAGCAAAAGCACTAGTTTCAATGACAGCAAAAGGGAGAAGTTCAGATTCAAATAAGAAGAAAAATAAATTTGAATGAAGCAAAAATTAATTGTTTTTATTTTCTGAAAATAATCTTTTAAAATCAGTTTCAGCTGGAGGATTCTTTGGGCCATTCCATATATATTTAAATATGAGCCACATTTGTTTTATCACAGGATAAAGTCTGGTAATACACTCTACTTTAATTGCAGTTTATGTCAAAAGGAGTATTGTGTAACCAACAATTCCTTAACAAAAAATGCTGTAATTGAATCACTAATTATAGCTCTCTGTCAAACTTCAAATTATTATCTTTTTCTTGCAATGTTTTCTGTTACAGAAGTAACAGTAAAAACTCTGGTTACAGTGGTATAAATATGTTATTTTTTCAACTAAGGTATATAAAAAATGCCAAGTCCTGGCAATAAATAGAATATTTAGTGTTCCTCAAAATCATGCTACTTCATTTATTTTATTTACCTGTCTATGACACAATTAACAGAGTATACTACCCAAGTCTTCTTCTGTAGAAAGTGCTTGTGGCTAATTATTTCTAATTGCCTCTAATACTTGTTCATACCATAACTTTAAAAACATAATAATAACATGCTAGCTGCCATCACAAGCATGGTGGCAGGAAGTTTTCTTTGTATCAAAATTTGTTCTAGTCACAGGATGAGACAAATCAAAGGGAAAAACTGGAAGTCATCTCAGTAGTGATCTACTAAGAAATGTAATTTGGAAGCATCTGGCTCTTGCATGTCATTATTTATTTTCTGCACTTTCTATTAGATTCCAAGAAAGTTGAAAAAAACCCAATATTTACAGATATTGACAGAATTTGCCTAAACTAGCTACTGTCAACTGAGCTGATTAAGTTTCTTGGAATAAATTTAATTTCTCAGGTTCTACTAAGGTGCTACACAATAAAACCAAGCAACACTAGACTTCTAGTTTAGTTTACTGTAAAACCCACCTACCATCCTATGTTGAGAGTAAATGGCAAACCACAAGAGAAAATGTTTTGACAGTTTTTATCCACTGTAGATTTACTTACCTCACCTGTTATTAGCTACTAGAGTCAGAAATGGAAATTAAAAATCATTTTTGCATGCCTACTTCTCTCCAAATTATTCACATTTTGCAAAAGAAGCTATGGCTTTTTTTAAGTTGGTATACCATACACTAGCCAACTTGAATTACAAATTATCATGCCAATGCCTTGATATGTATCCAATTGCTAATGATTTTTAAAGGCCAACAATATGTTCTGTCAGAAAAATTTCCCACAAGACCTAATGATAATTCTGACGTTATTTAATTAAAAATTTTTAAAGGTTGCATTAGACCAATGTTCAGTAGTTTAAGACTTTGTCTTAAACTTAAAAATTATGTTTTTCACTTAAATGTCTGCCTGAATACAAGGCTTCCTTTATTTACTTTAAGTTTATGACAAAACTTTTAGTCTGACTTACTGTATATTAATTTTCACTATCCCACACCACTATTTTGATATTAAAAGGTAGTTCTTTAATTATTTTGAAGTATAATCGGCCATTGTGCCACTACATTATGGACTACTGCTACCTGTTTTTTTCCAGTTTTAAAAATATTTGCTATTCTCAATACTAGGCAATACTAGTATTTATTTTAGAACATCATAAAAGAAATTGCATGGTGGATTTTTTGCCTTTTCCCAAACTTTTTTATAGAGGCTATTTGAGCACAGAAATTGAGACATGATTTGAACCATACCTGAACAATACTTGTACTGCTAGCAACGCATCAACACTTTTGTGACAGCACTGAAAAAGCAGGAGAGCAAAGAGTATCTATCCTGTGAATGGCACTGCCCTACCTGCAGGCCCAAGTTAGAAGGTTACCAGGTTAGAAGAAGAAGTTACCAGGTTAGAAAGGAGGGCACTAGTACGACTATAACGCTACCTGTCCACTGATTACACTTTGCCAGAACTCTGCTTCTGTCTCTCTTCCTCTATTCTCTCCAATTTGTCCTCAACTGTACCAGAAACTACTGGCTGAATTTCAGCACCTGTTTCTTCAAAATCAGGTTGAAGGTGTACAAATAAGGATGTTTTTTCAGAGATGCTTATCCACAGAATGGTTGAGGTTGAAGGAAACCGTAAGAAATCACCTGGTGCTGCTTCCCTGCTCAAGAAGGGCCACCTAGAGCTGGTTGCCCAGGACCACATCCAGTCAGGTTTCTAGTATCTCCAAGGAGGAAGACTTTACAATGTTGATTGTCTGGTTCACTGACTTGACAGAGACTTGAGAATGCAGCTTTCAGGTTAATACAGCTTCTTTGAACAGATTCAGCATCATTACTGGAAAAATTAAAAGTTTTAAAATTTTCAACCAGTGAAAATCTGTGATGTCTACAGACCCATTTCTTTGCGTGGTATGAAACAGCAGTGATGACATTACAAGAAATTTTGAACTTCATTAATTTTGTACAGAGATTAGCTAGAGAACTCTAATTCTTCATCACTAAATGAATGTAGAATACATAATAGGTTAGAGTTGATTAACAGATTTATCCCAGCACTGAAGGAATTGACATACAAAGATTGGGACTGCTCCAGACACTGAAAATAAGGGATGTCTTTGCAGTATATCTTTAGCCAATCAAAAAAAGCCAAACCTATATTAATAACTTGTTTCAAGATTGTCATTGCCCTATCCAACATTTCAGAGGGATGAGTTCAATGCAAAGGAGGAAAGAGGGAGTAGAGTTCAAGACTTTAGTTGCAAAGAGATACAATATCACCAGCAGCAGTAAAGCAGGTTATGTCGAATGTTGTTTTTAAATTAAGCTTGTTACATGCATGTTCTCATAAATATCTTGAATTTAGCTTCACTCTGCAGATCCAGTAGCAGATATTACACACGTTGGCCTTGCATGCCAGTTAATTTAAGCAATTTAAGACAACACTGGGGAATTTAAGAGAGATTTGAGACAAATCTTGCACAGATGTTGAAGGAAAAAACACCAGTTTTCCAAATCTCATGAGCAACACAATTCAAGAAAGTCAACTGTGTGGGGACAGCAGAGCAGAGGAACAGTGCTAAAATTTAGTATGGTTTCAATGGGTATTAAAAAGAACCAGTTTTCTGTTGGTTAGAGCATCACTTTCCAACAAAGTGCTGAAAAAAGTAGCACACCTGCCATTAGCAGTGATTTTTACCACTCTGTGAATGTGCAATTACTAATGTTATCTCTTCATAAATTCAGGATTTAATATTAATTTCTTAAGTGTTGCACTAAAGTGAAGATACATAGATCATAGGTTGAATTAGTAATCTAAGTCTAATAATTCCTATGCACTACCAAGCACATTTTAAGATCAAGCAGAATCCTCGAGTTCTGAAAGATTTTTTCATATTTCTTTTCACAATACAGCTTGTGTTGAACATACTTCTGGAGTGATAGTTGAAGCTTGACACTTTATTGGCAGCAACCTTAAGGGTGATGTTATATGCATAAATTCAGGCTTTCAGAAAGTGTGTAATAATGATGTTTTTGAGAACTTCAACAGAGAAGCCAACTGATAGACAAAGTAAAAAAGCAAATGCATCTTAGAAAAAAGTCCTTTTGCAATGAAAACATTGGATTAATATTCAGATTAGCATATCCTAATTTTTTTTGAAAGACTGGCTAATGATCAAATTTAAATAATGTGTTTAAGATTTATATAAAAGACAAGATGAAATATTTCTTGAAATGAAACTGGTAAGATGATAGAGACTATTATGCTTGCTTTTGAAATATATGAACATCAAATAAGATTAAATAAATGTCAGTGCTTCTAAATGAATGTGCCAATATTTTAGGAACCAGTCTAAGATCACCTAGGGCACAAATCACACACACACAAAAATTTTAAAATTACAATCTTTGAACTAATTCTGTGGAAGTCACTGTAGAGGCTAGACAGGTATTCTAGATATTTTCTGTGGGATAGTTAGTATTTAGTTCACTTCAACTCATTTCCCCCAGCCCTCTTTAAAAAGGAAAAGCCTAAAGGCTTTCCACTAGTATTTACAGTCTGCTGCTGAAATCCAATGTTGCTCTTACTCACAGGATCTGCTGTATGTCAAACACCAAAGCTTGCTTTGAATTTGTTCCTGCTTTCTTATTTCATAATTTTTATGTCTTTTCTTGGAATACAAGGCAGCCTACTCATATCTACTCTTAGCTTGCCCTGATTTTTTTTAAGATGCCTTCATATCCTTTTTAAGCCATTTCCTACTTTTGGTCATTCCTGCTGCTGTCTTCTGAACTTTTTCCAATTTGCTCGTACTTATTTTGAATTTGTCCATAGTCAGCTCTTATCCTCTGCCCTGAACATCTTAGTATTGGGAGCAAGCTTTCCAACCTAAGTTTCTACTTTGTCTTTCAGGAACAGTCAGGGAAAAAGCAAGTGTTGCAGCAGTCTTTAGATATCTAGATATTTTAGTAATAGTGTAAGAAATTTGAAGCTCACAGACTTTTTAACAGAAGAAAATATTCATCAAATGAAAAATGAGACAAAAATAAAAGATATTAAAATAATGTTAATATCACAACGATGTCACAGAAGCTACTTAAAAGTAAAAAGCTTACCTATGAAGTAAGCTTTATTCCAGAAATATTCTATAAAATCCAAATATATAGGAGTATTTGCTACATTCCTGGAGATTCAAAGCAAACTGCCATTTGTCATAATGACCGAGTGTATCACTGTACGGAAATAAATATAATGTAAAATATACAAGAAGCTCAGGGTGCATAGAAAATAGAAGAAGATGAATTTGTCATGGAGAACTTTTTAATCTCTTACTTAGATTTACTGGCCTGGGTTTAGGAAAATTGAGTTTAAAAAGTGAACACAAAAAAAATATAACTGAAGCCTATCTGACGTCCTGAGAATGCCATTCACAACCCAGTACATTGTCCCACATGAGTCCAAGTGAACTTTATAGAAGCTGAAGAATAATGTTTCCTGCCTTCTACATTCTGCACAAAGCCATAAATTTCACAGTGCCACTTCACAGAATAAAGATAAGGGTAGAGACACCAAGTAAAATAATTCTAGGCCATTTGAATCGCCATCCTCTGGTGCTTGCTAAAGAAATGGCTAGCAAGAGCCAGGGAGGGGTCAGTCAGTAGTGTCAAACACACAGAGTCAGATGCTCATATTGCTTTTCTTACACCCAACTGAAGCTGCTCAAAGTGCCAACATGAAGTGCCTGGCTTGAGAACATCCAGGACACTGGAAGCAGAGAGTAGGAAGAGGCCACCTAGCCTCTGCATGCTCCTGTGCTCATGCTCTGCACGAACTACTTATTCACCCAGCGTATCAAAGCAGTACAGACACACATCAGACTTCACATGGTCAATATCAGATCTATTGAATAATCTAAGCGTCAAACTTTGAATTTTGTCATTAATATTTCCTTTAGTTCATCATTATTAAGAGTTCTCTTGCTTTATTAGAATAATCTTAAATATTCTACATTTTTTAGATAGTTCAGGCTTGAGAGCGCATCTGAAAGTGATTGGAAAATTTTCATTCCCTAACATGCAGCTACAGGACACTGGACTTGATCTGAGGGAAATAGAGGACTCTGCAGGTATACAAAATACTTCTAATTTAAATTCATAGAAAAGGGGATTATAAGTAATTAGCTTCTCTGTAGAATTCATTTTGCTTCTATATGAGAAGAAATTGAGACAGTTTATTGACTAACTCTCAGGGTCACAGTTGGCATCTAAACATCTAACCAAGCCAGTAGGAAAAATCGTTCAGTGTCTGATGCATCATGACATGCCAATAAGTAACTGAGGGAATAATTATAGAATGAGTGGAGGGAAAGTAATTTCTAATTTAGTATGGCCATTATCTTGATCCATGTGAAAAATATATCATTTGCATAACAGTCTCAATCATCAAGGAAAAACCTTCAACTTCAATTACTGTTTTGCATGTATTCCACACATTTTGGAAAAAGGGGCGATTTAATTTGGTGTGAAGAAATAAAGATAGCAAGTGAAAAGGAAAAAAAAAGGAAAAAAGGAAGGAGTCCAATGAATCTCGAAATAAGTAAGCTACTATAAAATGCAGGTTATGGACCAGAATTTGAAGCTTTAGTTTAAAAAAATAGCATGTCGGCAGAGTACAGCTGTGACACAGCTTTCAAATTTATTTATCAAATTTTTCAGAAATGGCTCTCTGTGAAAAAGGGCTTGATGTTTTTTGTCTGTGTTCTATGCACAGCCTAGCTAAGACACATTTCTCAGGGATTTTAATGGAGTTTCAACATATAAGCCAAAGATCTCTCTCATTTAGCAAGGCAATCCTTAAACTCCACTTATCATGTAAGTGTTTAAAAGGGCAATTTTCAAACCATTAAGTAGAACTCATGATGTTTGAGATCAACTATAAATCATTTGGTTACGAGATGCATTATTCAAATAATTATAGCTACCTAGCTACTATTGTAATGTTAATTGGGTATATAGAACATTAGCTTTTAAAATTTTATTCTCCAGACACAGAATACTAGCATTTTGGGTAAGCTTACTCATTTAAATAAGGTGTATTTCTCAGCTTCTCTCAGCTTGAGCTCCTACTCAATCTAAAACTTAAAATTTCTGCATCAGGAAATACTTCCCCCTGAAGAAGGAAGAACAGAGAACCCAGTATGAGGATTTGAAACAAATACCCCAAAGCATGACCTGTTAGAGATAAGATACACCGAAAAAAAAGAAAAAGCTAAATACACGGTAATTTGATCTGAAAATCAATGATTAGCAATAAACCAGAAATTAAAAATACATAACTGCTGTCTTAATATAGTCATTGTTGATAGTGACTACCCTATCATGTAACAGCATCTTGCAGGCACTCCTTCCCCTCACACTCTGCCCCAGTTCAGACTAGCCTCTTCTAAAGAACTTTGTGAAAGCCTAAACAAAGTGCTCAGAATATTTGTTTTCTGATCTCTTTTGAACTTTTCTGGTGTCAGAAGCAGCTCCTTGAAATGAGATAATTTGTGCTAGAGGATGTCAGCTAAACTAACAAGGAGGACACGTGGCAGTGCCCTTCTGAAACCATCAACAGTGATGGGGTTCCCCTTCTCTACCCAGGAGTAGCACTTTTGAGGGTTTTTTCCTATTAGCTTTTTACTATTTTTGACCTGTAACTGGCAGAACCTTCAGCTTCATTGACGGCAATCTACTAATGGTTAGCTCAGAAATGTTTTGTAAAAGAAAGAAGTCACATAAAAATAGCTCGACACCTTCGACCTCCTTTACCATACAGATGTAGTGGATAACTGGAAGACAGTTAATAGTCAAGAAAGGCAGCAATGCTTTAACAGCACTGTGCTCTACTACAGCAATGAAGGAGCTGAAGTTAAGATAGAAGAAACTGAGATTCATAAGGCCCATATATATGAAATAATATAAAGAAAATTAACTGTCCCGGTCTCATTTGTTTAACACCACTGAAGTCAACATAAGATGAGAAACAAAAGAGAAAATGAAATAATTTACAGTATTTTTAGGCACGTAATTATAGCCTAAATTAGAGAACTTGAGTATCTCGATAAATAACAGTTTTCAGAAGGCATCTCAGACAAAGTCACTTGGGTACCCTAATCCTTTACTAGGACTGTAATTGACTAAAGGAGAAACCTACTTTTTTAATTCAACATCTAAATTAGATGTATGAAGTTGAACACCATTCAGATGCTCCACTGTCCACAACAATAAGCGTGAAACAAATATGGTGAATTTAAAACATAAAGATGAGCCAAAAAAACTTAAGGCAACCTCTGGATGATATTTCTACCTGAAGTACTGCCTCATTTCTCATTTCCATAAATAAATCTCTCTTTGTCTAAGGGGGAAAAAATGTAGTAATACTGTAATTTTTCCCACACATGCTCTGAAAATCTTTGCATTGTATACACCACACTAAAAAATTGAAATTAGCCCCATAAATTTAAACATTTTGTGGTTTTTTTACTTTCATTTCTTGTATCGGAGTACTGCATCATCAAAGTTTTTTAAAAAGAGATTGTGATTGTTAAGATGGAAGCATTCATGTTTTGTTGTTATTGCACAAACCATTCCCTACAAGCCCTATATGTTATACTCCTAGAATCCCATTTTAATTTTCCACTACCTCAGAACACATGCTACTTACTTATATATTGTGATGAGATATCAAATTTAAACAGTGTCCACAGTTAGTTTTGAACAAAGTTAAACTTTCACTATTACCTATACATGTAGTTTCTGTTAGAAGATTTTCACACCCCCAGTTGAACCTATGGATAGCTGTACCTTAGCATTTTTTTATGAAGTTGCTGAGCTTAACATGTTTTCAGGAGGCACGAGATAGACAATAAAAAAGGCCCTTTTTAAAAAAATTTCCCCTCCCGCCAAAGCCATCCACCTTTTTTAACCAGTGAAAACACACTCAAAATCTGTCAAAGTACCCACAAATATTCTTATTCAAGGTCTGCATTGGCAGAGTTCCAGAAACCTGCAAGGTGTGCTCAAATTACACAAAAAAAAGAGCATGTTGCAATCGTTGACATTGTCAGAATAAAATACTTAGTATAAGGTGTATGTCTCAGAACTCAGGCTGGCATCTCTTAGCATTCAAAGGATTAAAAAGTAACAAATCTTACATGCTTTGATGAATACAGAAGTAAAGTCTTCATTATCCAAATTCAAAGCAAGAAAGACCCATTTAGCCATGAACAACCTGCTGATCTATCAACTTCAACACCAAATATGAGCACAGGTCCTGCAACCTTTCAAAACCCCTCTGAAATCCTAAATTCCATTTTTCCTGTAACAAAGATTAATATCCTTCAGGCTTTGGGACCTAAATACATTCAGATGAATGAGGTCAGCAACCACATTTGTAAGGCAAGCTGCCATAGATTAGTTTCTAAGAGACAACTGGTTTATTCAGGTTAAAAAGGGGCGATTGCCCAGAGCATTGAGTGTAAACAAAAGGGAAAAAAAATCCATAAGGTATCTCTGGAGTGCAATACTTACTGTATTAACTTTTCAAGTCATTTATTCACTGTACACTCAGTGCAGACTCTATAGAGATTTAATTGAACAGCTTGAAAACACATACCCAAAGCAAATATTCCAGATTCTGTTCAGTCATGCTTACCTTTAAAGAAACAATCTTCATTGTGTACAATGGTGATCTTTTGCTTTTTCAGACAGGCAGCCCTGTGCACCTCACAGTGGTTTTCATAAAATTCTCCATCAGATCCACACACAGGTTTGTAATGTGGCTTGCAGTGCTCCATGCACAGACACTCGGCTTGGCCGGTCTTCCCATTCACAACACAGTGTCTGCCCAGACCACAGTACTTGTTTTCACATGATCCAAAATGGCCATCCTGACCAAGATACCCTTAAAAAAAAGAAAAAAAAACAAGTTTTGATCTAATAATTACATTTTGGTTAATTGCATGCAAGACACAAAAAGGACTGATTCGAGTAAATGAAGTGAGACTATGCCTTTTGTTATGTCCTTGACTAATATTAAACATAGATCAGCCTGATGTTAAAAAAATTTAGTCTCTATCATGACTTTTACACTTTTAGTCATTGTCATAGGCTAACTGTAATTAAGAGCAAGATCTAGTAACGAGATTTACTCTTCATTTTAAAAAATCATAGTAAATAATTACTTTTTAAATGTATATTGAAGTTTGCCACCTTAAGATTGCTATACTATTGCATGTAATAGAAAAATGCGTTCTCTAGAATGAAATGAAACGATGTCTCAAATTGGAAGGGACCCATAAGGATTGAATTAATCTCTGTGCTCCTTGCAGGACTACCTGAAACTAAACCATATGACTAATCGCATCTTCCAGAAGCTCCATGAGCTCTGACAGGCAGATAAAATAGACATTCACACATTGAGACTGATACATTAGAATAACTAGAGCTGAATCAGGGCTCTTAATCAATACAGAGAATTTTTTTAAAAACCAACAAAACCTCTGTGGTGGCAATACAATGACATTTCAGGAAACAGAGCATGGAAGAGAAGCACTGATACATCGACTGAATGGTGGCTAGAAGGAGTCACATGAGCCTCTAGTACAACGAGGACAAATGTGATTTGGATAGCAAAGAGAGCTTTAAGAATGCTGCAGTAGAAATAGAGGCGTTTGTGCTGGCCACAACTTCCAGTTCCTTCTGCTCCTAAAACATGGAAATGTCTACATTAGGCTACCAAAGCCACCTGTCTGCTTTCTATCCTATCTGTGCTGCTGCCACCATGTAAGGTAAGTACTGTTGTCAGTAGCAGATCTTTTGGTGAAAGGGGAAGTTCAGTGCACAGTAACATTTCCTTATTATATCCTCAGTTTCCATTTTGACTGCCATAGAACAACTATGGCTTCTTGGCAAGAGAAAGGGTATGATGTGAAAATGAAAGCAGAATTGTCAATTGAAATTACCAATTAAATAGGTGTTCTGAAAACATAATTGTGTCATAAAATATGTGTAAAGATACTAAAATGTCTCCAAATGTGGGAATAGACACTGCCCTTCACAGTTATTTCATTTTATTCTCTCGTTCCATACTCCTAATGTCCAGAACAAACACCTAGTATTCTAATTCCTTGCAATACTCTCCTTATCCTTGCAGCCAAGCTGAATCCATCCTTGACTAACCCATATAAAAATAGCATGAAGAAGCAAATCACAATGCATAATTTGGTAGTAATTTGGTCATATTAGATTCATTTTTCCATAGTGAAGTGCTAACATGTCAATACCATAGCTTGATGCACATTTCTTCAAGCACTGAGAATTTATGTTCTTCACTTCAGTGGCAGAAATAAAA
This sequence comes from Gymnorhina tibicen, assembly GCA_013399875.1. NCBI lineage: Eukaryota > Metazoa > Chordata > Aves > Passeriformes > Artamidae > Gymnorhina > Gymnorhina tibicen. Next base: position 12,710 of record VXAZ01005131.1, read on the forward strand.
TCTCACCACTTTTTCTTCTGATGACTATGGGTCTATTAGACAACCATGCTTTGATTTCTTCCTTTCTCACACAGCACAAATTTTCTAGACAAATGTACTACAGAAAGCACACAACCGTGAAATTTGGCTCTAATGATATGCTTTCACTATATTACTTGATAACAGTTTCAGTACAAAGTTGAGAGGACTACATATTCACCTCAAGTGTTGTATGGCTGATATAACCGCACTACAGTGATTTTTATACACGTGCACAGACCAGACTGATGGTGGGTTTAACTGCTCATGCACCAAAATGACTTGAAACAGGAAAACTCAATTCAACATTAAAAATTTCCCATAAGTTTTTGAAAATATTTCTCCTCGCGCCAATGTATCACCACCATACACGAGCAACAGTCACTAACTGACAGAAATTAATGCAAACGAAATTTCCCTATTTCCTTATACTAAAGCTAAGCTCAAATAAAGCTTTGCAATGTCCAAGAGTGCTTTACAGCACAGGTCTTGTATTCATGTTACAGAATCTAAGAACTTCTTTGAAGTGATGGAATTGTTACAGTTTGAGGACAAAGTACATAAACCATTATTATTTCTGCTTTCTGAATTGAAGATAAAGATCTCAGATCTCCATCTGACAACTGCTCTGAATTATTGAGAGGTGTGTGGTGACTCAAAAATGTACTGTGCTGTATGTTACGAAAATAGAACTCATTTAAGACTTCTCTTGGGATATCATCTTAGTACTGTAATTGAATCTGATGCCTGAATGCAAAACACCTTCTTTCAGATAAGGGAGAATAATTTACATTATATATATTGATATTTGTAATACTGGTATATGTCAGCATATACCAATTATGTACAGCAATAAACAAGCAACTTTTCTGCCCTAATGAAAAACTGTATTTATTATTGAAATGTTTTATAGATGTCTTCATTTTACACCATTAACTATTCCAAAACAATACATAAATTTGCATACATCACTGCATATGCAACCCCTTCAGTTGAAGTCTGTGGTAAAATTCCCATTGACCTCGAGAGAAGCAGGATTCTTCCTCCAGATACAATCTGAGGCCTTCAGTTATCATTAAGTTATAGCCTTAAGTTTTAGCATGTTTAACAGGCACTGTGTTCTGTACTGAAAAGGAGCAGCTATGTAGTGTTTCCAGTGGTTTATAGTACATATTCAAGAAAAAACAGTTAAAAGAGTAGTCTGAAACAGTTCACCAAACAGTCATTACCAGATCACCCACAACAAAGAAATAAATAAAATCCATGCAATTCCAAACCAGGTGACAAAATGCTCACAAACATAACTTTGAACTAAACATGCACCCAGTTATGAAAATGAAAACAAATCAATCAATCTAAAGAGCTACTGAGAGATACCAAGAAATGCGTTTAGATGTAAGTTAAAAAAACAACCAACCAACCAAAACCCAGCTTAAGTAAAACAAACTTCTGCTGCTTTTCACTGCTCGAGCCCAAATTGCAAAAATCACTGTTTGGCAAATCTTTCATTTTACTTTTTGTTTCCAAAAAAGGTACTTCCATAATTTTAATCTTGGAATAGAACTGCTACTATGTTACAGGAATCTTGCCAGTAACAAAAGAGAAACCGTATTTTAAACCAATACGGACTGTGACATGCAGCCCATTCATGAACGCCTGACTATTACAGTCACAATCAGGAAATTGAGACTTACTTTTCCTTCCTGGATTTATTCTTATTGGAGGTATACTTTTGATACCTTGATACTGGATGAGGTTTTTTTCAGTTTGTTGGGGTTTTTAAGGGGATTTTTTTGGTTGCTTGGTTGGGTTTCTACAACGTCAGTATAGATAAGTCTCCTGTGATAAAACTGCTTAGGGTACAGCACCCACTGAGGATACCATCATCATCACAAACACTGAGTTTTTCAAAAGGCTATTATTCTATCTAAGCACTTAGATTTAGAAAGTAAGTTAGTCTGAGATGAACTTCGGGTCCCGCATTTAGATATAATTCAGTAATTTATTGAGAAGATAAGCAGCAGAGCATATTGAATGTTAGGGGACTGAAAGCCAGTAAGTCAGGATGACAAATAATCTAGCCATGAATGCAAATATTTTTCCAGCAATTGTTATTGCTTATGGGATGATAGGCAAGTCTACATTTGTCAAATGCCACAATACAAAAGTAGGGAAGTGTGTATCCATATGAGCTGAATTTTCAGCCAAAAAAAGTATAATATTTACACATTTTGAGAGGATCTACAGTACTACAGGAAACAAAATGTACTTTGTTCCATCTGAAAGTAAGTCAAGAAACATTCAAATTATCATAGCCTTAAGTTAAAAAACAACCACACTTTAAGAACTATCACTAAAAACGTATTACACCCAAAACAGGCAAAGCAGTCACATGGATTTTTCAGATTCTCTGGAAATTTAAAACTCTAAACAGATACCAAATGGAAGAACAAAGAAAAAATAAGAGTTCTTTATTTTTAGAAAGTAGAGAAATGAAATTGTTTTAACTTTTAAGAAAAAAATTAATAAATACAGTTTCAAGTTGTCAGCTGGGATTCCTCATATAGGTTTCCTATTTAAAGGCTAGTTCAACAGCACCCATAGCTGAGCAAGTTGTAGGCCACACTTTGATTCATTTACAGCTGGGAATAAAGCTGATGGTTTAGCATGCAAATGACTCACATAAATATATACTTTATCCTTTTATCTAATCAGTTTAGAGAAATATTGTACAAGGAAACTTTGGAAATTCGTGAGAGTGTGAATCACCATGTTCTACAGTTGGCCCTGGGCTGGAACACACACATAGGCTTTCTGTATGCTGAGCACTCTCTCACAAACTCAGACTGTTTTCTTACTTCCCTAACAATATAATTTGCCTTCATGTCTTCTATCCTAACTTGCTGCATTACCCATATGTCATGTAAAACAAAGTGGTAGCTATTTTTCAAGACAGTGCACCGATATTTTGTGTGCAAATAACTAATGGTAATTTCGGGGGTCAAAGGACCTGTGTCCCATTCCCCCCTCTTGTATTTAAAGCCATTCTGTAAATGCCAGCTCTACAGCTGTATCTTTGCTTAATACACTATCTATGAAAGGCCTAACCAAGATTGTAATCCTTATTTTAGTAAGTGTTCAGTATAGTCTCAGGTTTTAGTAGCAAATAAGATGGATCACCATCTACCATTAACACTCGCAAGGCATTAACACTGAGCATGTAATGCCGGTATGAACTGTGAGGATCTGCTCACAAATATTAAAGATCGAGACTTTTTTCTATTTTTGAACTGTAGTATTTTAGCAACAGCTCTTTAACAAATTTTTATTTCACTAGCAAGAACAGCTTGTAATTACATTCACTGAACATGACACTAAATCTGCACTACTCATTATCCAGAACTCTTGATATATGAAATTCTTCAGAAATTTAGATTTTCTTATTTTGGTTAGGAACCTTTTGGGCAGAGGACAAAATTTAAAGAAAAGAGTGGATTATTTGAGAGTACATAAAAAAGTATTCAAAATATGTCAATATAATGATTATAGTGATCAATTTCCACTACATATCTTAACAAACTAAAGACAACTAGTGGTTCAAAGATGGGAGGGTGGAAAACAAGGACAAACAAAAGCCCCACAGCCTTGCAGGGGCAGGATGAGGACCTGCAGGTGCAGCCCATGGCCCTCAGCAACAGCCCCTTGCAGCTCACACCTCCCAGCCCTGCTCCCACCTGCAGGAGTGAAAGAAAATCATACACATGGCTCATCATTATCTTGCTGTGTCGTGGTTTTCTTTCAGCAGCAGCCAAGTAAACTGGAGTGCTTTATACAATACTTTATTCTGCCTGTGTGTAAAATAAGTTTTTGGCTGGCTCTCTCATCCCTTCTTTGCTGCCTGCCCCCTCTGCCCTCAGACACACACTCACCCGCTTTCCCCCCTCCTCCCTTGTAGGGGCACTGGAAGTACTGCAAAGATTCACACCTCCATGGAACTTGACTGAGACCTTCTGGTGGGCTCAGTGTTTATCAGTGAGGACCAACAGAAATTGACACAGGCATTATGACTGCACAGGCTTTTTTCAACCTTAAAAGTCAAGCCTAAATACACTCAGGAGAATAGGAGTCTGTATTCAAATAAAGTGACTTTCTTATTGCCCTATAAAGGTAAGTTGGAACAAATTAGGAGAGAGTGACACACTTTTAAATGAAATAATATGCAAAACCACAGTGAGAAAAAGGAGAACAAAATAATACCAAGTAATACCAAGGAGATCTCTAAATGCTGAATACCCAGCTATTAACCTGAAATATTGAAACCTCCCAAAAAAGTGCATCTGTCAGCCAGAAACAGTCAGGTTAGAATCTTTGTCCATATGAATCCGTTTCTCTTGCCAGCACTTAACAGCTATCTTCAGCAAAATTCACAGAATTCAGTTTCCTCAGAAAAGAGAAAAATCGTATCATACCTCCTTTGCTTGAATGACATTGAAGACCAGGAACAAAAACACCACGTAAGAAAATGAGGAGAAATTATAGTACAACCAGAAATACACAAAAACCTCTTTTGCTTATTAGGCAGAAACTTTTCCCCCTTTCCAGAGCCTTCACCTGCTCCTCTCTTGCCCTCGTAGCAAACTCTTTATAGGCTTGCTCCACTCCAGGTGCCCACATCAAGGGGCTCAGCAGCTGCCTGGCCCTTGCCTCATGCAATTACAAGGGCTTTCTGTGGGTTCCTGCCTCTGTAAACTTTCCTGCTCACTCACAGGGCAATTAAACACCTGTTTTGATATCAGAGCAAATGCCTGTGACAACTCCACTACAGAGCCTTTCCTCCCGCGATGTGCCCTGTTTAGATTTCTGCCTGTACCAAATTCAGTTTCACCACCCAAGTGGTGCTGGGCAGTGCTCTGGCCCTGTGCCCACACAGCAAGGTCTTGTGTGCCACCTCATAGCCCAGGGCCCTGCCAGTTCCCTCAGGTGACATTACCATCCTAGCAAGGATGGTTCTCACATGGGAACCAAGAAGGGGTTTCCCAGTTCTCTTTCACTGCAAGGAGGTAATCCTCAGGCACAATACTAAGCCTTGTAAAAATCTCCTTCATTAATCACCCTCCTTACATTTGACCAGTGACCATCAAATTTATAAAATGGTCTGTGGGTTCCAGACATGCTACTTGCCTTACACAGGGGGAATGGAAAATGCACACAGGTCTGACACAAACAGCTGAATAGATTTGGATTAAGAGCACTGTTGGCTCTAAGTGTAAATGTAGACTGATGTCCTTTGAACAGTTTCAAGCCAGCAATTCATTACTTTCAATTAAATCCTTAGCTCTGATTAGCATTAACTGTGTTTTTCTTTCTCACATATTGTCTTTATCTATTGGAAAATGTTTGTAATTCATTTAACATCAAACCAGTGGCAAGAAGAGTTTCTTTAACACAAAGCAGGAAACAAATTACACGTTCGCCTCATCACAGATACATGGACCTTTATTCAAATGGTTGATTGCTTTTCAATTGCAGCACAGCAGGCAATCCTCTATTCTGCCAAACACATCACCCAATGTCACCATGAGCAGGAAATGTGCATCATAGCGACAGCAGTTTTGAAAAGGTCATAGTCTGAACAATCTTCTACACATTTTAATGCTTATTTGAAAAAAGGCTTTCTGAATATCACAAAGGGCTATCTTAGTTCTCAGTCAGGGAAAACAACCTAACTGTTGTTTTTGTTATTCAAAAGCCAAACTACTTAATTTTAGCAACAGTGAACAAAACAATCAAAAGTTTCAGTTAAATTATTGACTGGAATTTTCCTTTTACTTAGTTAAAATTAGGAAGGCTGGATTTGGTTTCAAGGACCAAGGTTTAACTGCTGTATCACACAATAATAATATTAACTGTTCCTCTTTGGCAACTTTTCACATGAAGAACAGATTTGTCCATTTTGAGCTAATAGTATAGTAAAAAGCTATTGTTTCCTTGATAGGTATATGTGGCTTTCCCTGAGATTAAATATGCTTCTATACGAAACAACATTATAAACAGAAAATTTAACTCATCCCCTGATCAAGTAGGTGTCATGAAATAGGTCATTCAATTATCCATGGTACAAACTAGCATACCATAATCCAGGTATTATTCAATTCCTGTGTTACATATTGAAAAAACACTGGTTTTTCTGGGTTTTTAACTTCAAAGCCCTCCTCGCAGATAAAAGCTGTGATGTCTTTCTGCTACCTTCCCCAGGGACCTGTACTAGAGAAAGTAGCACACACACTGAGCAGCATTTAAACCATATGGTTAAAGTGCAGCACCATTACTGATCAAGGAAAGCTAAAAAAGAAATGTCAAGTATTTTCAGTTTTACTGATGTGAAACATTTGCTCCTAGTAAATTTTACATTGTCCATTTTTTTTCCAGTTGTTACTAAGGAACTGTGGTTCCTGACCACTGGATGACCACCAGGTCATGACCCTGGATGGTAGGTAACTGCCCACCCACTCACTGTCACAGAATTCAGAAGGAATTCAATAAGGAATTCATTCACTTATTTCCACTGGCAGACAGATGCCCAGCCATCTTCTAGAAAACAGCAGAAGTAACAGGGCCACGTCTTAACCACCAATATTCCCCCTGCCACCCTGTCCTCCTTTTGCCCAGCTGTTATTGCTGAGCAGGATGTTCTATGGAATGGGATCCCCTTTGGCCAGTTGGAGCCAGCTCCACCAGTCATGTCTTCTCCCAGCCTCCTGCTTTCAGAGGGGCAGAGTGGAAATAGAAAAGGCCTTTATACTATTCAAGAATGTTCACTATTATCTAAAACTCACTCTGTCTTGGTCACCAGTGAGAGTATTATGTGGGCTGCTTTCATGCCAGAAAAACCCAGTACAGGAACATTGTGGGAGCTTTTAGAGATTTTTCAGGCATTAATAATCCAGCAAAGGGCATGTGGGTGTGTGTGTTATAATCCGAACTGTTAATCAGTGGCACTTATAAAAATATGTATATATATTCAGAAGACTATCACTATAGTTTTTTTACTATATGAATTTCTCATTCAATTTCTTTTACAAAACCAGTAAGATACTAATAATTTCCATGTCCTTTGCATGTGTGGAACATAAATACATGAAATGTAATGGTGTAAAGATTATTAAGGTGAGCTATGATCTTTACAAGCCCTTCAGAAAGAACAGCAAAACACTGCACACTTATATGTGGACAGCTCTCAGAGACACTTAGCTAACAAACTTTGACATCAACGACCCATGTGTGGATTTCGGAAAGTAAAAAAACCCCACCAACAGTCCAAAAAAACCCCCAAAAACCTCAACAAAACAACGTACAAAAGGTAAATATTTTTGAGGGAGTTTTAAGAACTATGTTGCTATAAAGAATATATGTATAAATGGTGAAGCAATACTAGTTCCCTCTGGACTTTGCTAAAAGAAAATAATCTTAATTATGCTTGAACTTTGATGACTTAATTCTGCCATGTTAAGTAAGTTAAAAGTGATGCAGAGTCCCGTGCACTGTGTATACACCTCTTATCTTTTTATTTTTCACAGCAGGACTGATCCTATCTGCTCCATATGTTCAGCAAAGTTGTGGGGTTTTTCCTAAAGATGTTAGAATTAACCCAAAATATCTACAAATACCAAAAATCACGTTGAAAGCTAGGCAGTATTAAAACAGAAAGGCAAATGCTTTTCCAGACCTCTCTGAGGAGAGAATATTGCTCTATGAAAAGAAAAAATACATGTATAAGTGAAGTACCAAAAGTTATTTTTACATCTATGTATGTCTATTAAAAATACCTGACAAACCAGAGATGTCCACTCAAATAAAAATAAAAGTGATTATTTTCACAGAATATAATGCCCAAGATGACTTAGTCAAGCAATGTGACTACTGAAAATTTTTTTTGTGCTTAGACTAAAGATATTTTCTGTGAAATATAATTCCTAGGGGAAACAAAGAACAAAGCATAGTTTTTTTCCTAAACCACAGTAACACAGTTTCCATTTTATATCCAGTAGTTTTTATAGAAATAGTTCACTGTAGAATTGATTATTCTCTTCTAATAAATATGTAAAAGCAAACGAAAGTCAAAATACAAACAGTCCTATCTCCTACTTCATGGAAAATCAATCTTATGAGAAAACCATATATATCTTTACGAATGAGAAAGCATTTAGCTTTCAATGGAAAGAAAAAATCTAGTCAGATATTTCAAATGTCATATTTTTTGTTTTAGTTGATATAACTTCTGTCTAGTGAAAAATTGCCCTTCTAAACATGGAAAAAAATACTACTTAATATTAGAATTTGATAAAACCCACCAGCATTCTACATAAGAATTAACCTAGGGCTATAGTAGTAGATAATCCTTAAGCATTTAAGAAATAAAAGCTGCAGAACTAATTGTACAAAAACATAAAAGATAATTTTAAACTACTAGTCAACAGAGTGCTGTGTACAAGAACATTTATAGTGATGCATAACTTCCACACACCTGGTTCTGCTGTTGCATTTCTTCCCACCAGAAAATGGCAGAAAGTTAAACTGAAACCTATGGTCACCACAGCCACCAAATCCCTGTCGGTTGTTTCAGTGGTTTAGCTACTGAAGTAAAGAAATGTTTCAAATGAATGAAAATGAAGACCCTGTTATAATATTTGTTATATATATTTGTTATTTAATATAATATGCAGTTTCTAAAAGCAAGACTGTCATGACCATTAATAAAGCTAAAGTAGATTTTTACACGTCATACTTTCTTACGTAATTTCAAGAAATTTATGAAATGGGATACACGGATATAAATTTACTTTTTATAACTAGAGAAATAAACTTTGCCATGGGAATAACTATTTTGAGCTGCTATTTTTTTATTTATTTAACTGAATTGAAAGTAATTTCAGGTCACCAAAGCCTGTTTATGCTTGGCAACCCTAAATTATTAACTGAAGCAGAAATAAATATTTCATCACAAATCCTTTTAAAGTAGTAATGCCTTTGTAACTAAATTTTTACAATTGTTTTTCTCATAAACAGTTTAGTTGAATTGCTGGAATTGTAATCCATAATATATTTTTCTCTATGCTTTAAGGCCACCTTTACAGCAGTTTGAAAACTGTCAAACAAACATACATAAGATCTGTGTAAAATAACTCAGTTCAAAGTTCCTGGAATGATCCAGATAACTGGCTTTGTTTTCCATATAACAGTTATATCTTGACACTATACATTAATCCTTATGCACAAGCATGACTGAATTACAACTGTATGATTTTGTTTTCAATACTACATTGTAAGGTAACATTCGTATAATGCCTGCGTTCATTTTAAGCCATGGCAGAACTTATTTTACTGTCTTAATTTCATTTGGCATGCAGATGAAGTAGCACAGTACTACAGTCTAGGAAAAAAAAAGTACAAATAGAAATAGGAATGACTTTTAAAGCAATTTAATCCATAAATTGCCATAGCTATTTCTGAAGAATTTGGACATTAGTGTACTTTCAGTCATACTGGTTAATATAAACTTCTTGTTGAGTCTTTAAACCTATTCTTTATTACATACAGAATTTAACCTGCATCACTTTTTGAATGTTCAACTAAAGCTAAAAGACATTTTAATAGTATTGCTACCCATGTATTTTTAAATGAATTTCACAGAATTCTGTTAGCATTACAATTTCTAGAAAACAGCAAAGTGATGGATAATGTATTTGTAAAGCTTTCTGGAGCTCTCACCACTTTTTTTAAAAAAAGAGGTGGAAAGCCCATTATCTTGAAAGAATGCTATGTATTTCCTTTATAGTTAATTTTCCTCCTGAATTTAATGGATGGTTTAAACAATATTCATCAATATATATAGCCTATTTTTTTTTCATATAACTTTACTGGAGTGATTTTTGTCTGGGTATGTATGCTTGACAATGTGCAGGTACTAAACTTCTATCTTCCTCTCTCTTCCTCATCCCCACAAGAATTACATGCCTTTCCTTCCCACATTTCCCTTCCTGAAGAACTTTTTTGAATAGACAGAAGTCTTGACAGTAATATTCCATTCACAGGAACACCACAAGAGCACCACAAATTAACTCAGCAAGAAAAAAAAAGAAAGGTTTGTGGATTCTGCATCATAGTCGAGCTGATTTTTTCCGAATGAGGCACACTTTCCTGTAACTTGATACCTGTGTGCTATGATAAAAGAGACACTGAAGATTTCCAAGGCAGTGATGCCAGCTGAAACAGATAAAAATGTGCAAATAATTTAGCAAAGTGTTAAGTGCACCATCTGAAGTTGTGTCAGTACCACGAAATTCCTGCAGCTAACACAGAAAGCATTCCAAGTGCTAATGACTAAACTCTTCACACTTTCAAGTCTGAGTTATATTTAGTTTGTTTCAATTCCTTTTTCTTCCCCTCTAAGTGGACTATTTGCCATTTTATTTTGGCATTTGCTTAACTTGAGTACTGTAAAAATGGGAAGTCATGCTGTAGGGTTTTTTGTATCTCTATAATTTCTGTTTACTGAAATCAAGGAAATATCATTTTACAGTACAGATATTAACAAATAGCTCATGAGTGATCTTAGACCTTCATTGATATGAAAGTAGTGTGAATTAACTGTGTTCTTTGAATGGTGAACAGCAGATTTTTTAAACAGTACAGAGAGCGATGTAAGTTCATACTGAACAAATGTGTAACAAAACAACTGACAAAAAGTGTTTAGTAAATAGACCGATTTTTCTAACCTTATTATCTAATCATATTGTGTTTTAATAAAAAGGAAACATCTTTCTTGACAATTTCTCAGGGATTATTTAGTGGTTTTTATTTTAAAATAATGTGCAATCTCATAACAATATCCAACAGACACCTTTAAAAGACAATGCACACCATAAGAAACAGCAGATGAACAAAGTATTATTTTTTGTCCCAATTTTCAGTTCAGTCCCTAGAATCTAATGGTCAACAGCAAGGGCCATACTCCTATTCTCACATCTGAATTCATATTTAAGATAATTCTGGCTACCTTCAGTTTATTGTCTTTATTCTAATATGTGAGAGGGAGGAAGAATCTTCAGTCCAGTTTAGACTTCTAGAGGGATAATCACCAGCTTAGAAAAAACAGTGTAATGCTTTTAAAAAACTAATTTGGCATAGAACCATTGAATAATTAAGGTTAGAAAAGACCTTTCAGATCATTGAGTCCAACTGTTAACCTCGCAGTGCCATCTTCACCAAAAACCATGTTCTTAAGTGCCGCATCTACATGTTTTTTGAACACTTTCAGGTATGGTGACTCTACGTCTTCCCTGGACAGCTTGTTCCAATGCCTCACCACTCTTTCAGTGAAGTAATTTTTCCTAATATCCAGTCTAACACACACACACACACACACATCAATGCAACTTGAAGCCTTTTCCTCTTGTCCTATTGCTTATTCCTTGGAAGAAACTGATCCCCATTTACAACCTCCTTTCAGGCAGTTGTAGAGAGCAATAAGGTCCCTCCTGAACCTCCCTTCCTCCAGGCTGAACAACCCCAGCTCTCTCAGCCAGTTCTCATCAGACTTGTGCTCCATTGCCCTTTTCTGGACACACTGCAGAACCTCAAAATCTTTCTTGTAGTGAGGGGCTCAAAACTAAACACAGGATTTGAGGTGTGGCCTCTCACCAGTGCTGAGTCCAAGGGGATGATCACTGCCCTGGTTCTGCTGGTCACACTATTCTTGACACAAGCCAAGATGCCACTGGACTTCTTGGCCACCTGAGCACACACACTGGCTCGTGTTCAGCTGCCTGTCAACCAGCACCCCCAGGTCTTTTTCCAATGGGCATGTTTCCAGTCACTCTGCCACAAGCCTGTAGCCCTGCATGGGGCTGTTGTGACACATGGACAGGACCCAGCACTTGGCCTTTTTGAGTCTCAGCCCATAAAATTGGCCTCGGCCCATCAATCCAGCCTGTCCAGATCCCTCTGAAGAGCCTTCCTGCCCTCCAGCAGATCAACACTCCCACCCTGACTAAGGTGTCATCTGCAACCTGACTGAGGGTGCGCTCAATGCCCTCATCCAGATCATCAATAAAGATATTAAACAGGACTAGGCCAAATAATGAGCTGTGAGGATTCCCACTAGTGACTAACCCACCAGCTGGGTGCAACTCCATTCACCATCACTCTCCAGGCCTGGCCATCCAGCCAGTTTTTTATCCAGTGAAGGATACACCTGTCCAAGCCATGGGAAGCCAGATTTCCAGTCATGAACTTAGGTTTGATGGAAGACACAAAGACAAGAAAAAAATCAATGAAAGACCTTAAGCATGTGATTTTAGTTCCTAAGTTCACATCTAAGGAAATACACAAAATAAAGCTAAAAAATAGCAGATCTTCAGGTTTCTTTTGTTTACTTGATTCAGCCAAACCATTTGGAAAAAAGACATGTCTGTGTTATGAACTCAAATGTGTTAATAATCTGCATATCCACCATGACTTGTTTTCAGTACCAGGTTATTGGAAATGTTTTCCATTGGTAAGAATATCCTTCTATGCATATGACATACCATTCCTTTGCCAATAACTTAATCATAAGAAAGGGGAAATAACTGAAGAAAAAAACATCAACCGTTCATATTTTAACCTGCTGTTATTTGAAACATTTATCTGTCAGACTTCTACTGAACTCTCCACTTTGGTTTGTGTTATTCAAAGGTTCTGTATGGACTTGATTTAAGCATTCAACAACCATGCAGAAAATAGTTCAACTTCTGATTTTTCTAAGAAAATAAGAAAGCTAATAAGGTAACCGATTTTCAACACAGAATAAAACCCAGAAGCCTTGTATTAAACTATAGGGGTTTTCCTCTTCAGTACAAAAATAAATAAATAAATAAATTTTCCAGTGTAAAGTAAAGCAAGGATGTGTGTGTTCTTTACTGCTTCTCCACTAGAGCCTTATTTTACATAGCTTCCCTAATATATTCCATGAAAATCCAATTTGGCATTCATTCAGACAGGTGTAAATTCTGAGCCTTGAATAGCCTGAATTCCTACACCAAGTTAAAAAAAAAAAAAAATCATAAGAGATTTGGAAATAGCAGTAGGAATTTTTTCTTGAGATCATGAAATTCTGTGAGCAAAATGAATTCCCTCAAGCATTGAAGTTCTTAAAAGAAACACTAGTGACTAGGACTGGAATGTGCAAAAAGACTATCATTTCTACATTCCCTCTAGAATAAGAGAAACATTAGAAAATAGTAATCTAAACAAACTCACTGTTTATTTTTCTGTTACTATTGTTGAACTATTCTGAAACAATCTTGTTGAAAAAGTAGTTTCCCTGAAGAACAGATGTAAAAACAAAGCGGAAAAGCTACATGTAACAGGCCTGTGAAGAAACGAGGGGAAAATAGAACATCTATAGACCCTAAGCTGAAGTAGAAAACAGTAGAATACCCCAAGGCTATGACAATTCAAGTGTTAAATAAAACTATGAAATGAAATAAAATGAAATCTAAAGTGAAATCTAAACTCTAAGAGACAGCATTGCAAGTTTGCATAAAATAATGCATAATTCATCTCATATAGTGTCTCATAAAATGAACTCAAAATAGCATTAAAAACTAGATTTAGTTTAATGCTTGTGCTGACACAGACTTTCAAAGATAAACATCAACAAAATCTGAGGCTAAACTGAAAAACTGCATTTTATGAATAGGTCTGATAACATCTATCATCAGGCATATAACTCTGTATCCTTATGTTAGTATACATATCTAACTGTTTTATAAACTGTGAATTCCAAGCTATTACACAACTGAATTTATGAAATATTGACAATTACTGTGTTCTGAGTACAAAATATATAGCAACGTGTGTAATTCTGAAGTAGAGAAAACAAAGGAAAGTACATGAGGTGAAAAGAGCTGTTATTGAGAGCTATTTTTCAAGAATGTTGTAATATAATACACAGCTTGTGCTTAAACAGGGAAGCCTAAAGAGCAAAGGACACTTGCATTCTTCTCTGTAATAGAAAAGGTAAGATGTTGTTCTGGAACTCTTTGATTGCTTTTCCTAATACTGCTATATTTTCTGAAAAATAAAATGGAAATGCATCAGGGTAAAAAGTAATTATTTCCCTCTCATTCCTTGAGAAAAAGCTGCCTTATTGCTGTGACTCTCACCCATTCTAACAGTTGAAAAAATAGTGGATCTTTTGGGGGAAATAAGGTGTTCCAGCCTAACATTTCCTTTTTCTTCCCTCCAAAAACTTTCTTTCCTTTCTACTATCTTCTCATTTTTCCAATGACAGAGAAAATACTCTCTTTCTGAGATTCACAATTTACAAACACCTACCCCTTTATGGACAGTCAATCAAAGCTTGCTTAATGTGAAAAGCTTTGGCAGGTGGCTTTATTATTCTGTATTTATTTCTTTTTCCCTCTGTGGCAGCACAATAATGAAATCCATTATTATGTGATTCAGGACGTTGTGACAGAAAGTCATACTCCTATTTGAGTCCACCTAGGCCAACCTGTCTGACTTAAACTCTTACAAACAATGCATTATCGGATGAATTTCGAAATATGTTTTGTATTCCTGCTATGTGAGAAAGGAATAGTTTGTAAACATCATATATATAAGAATTATATGGAGGTGAGAAACAGACTACCACAACTCTAGAAATTAAAAGTGATGTGTAACACAGTAGGATGGTTATGGATTTGTTTGAAGGAAGACTAGCTTCAAAATGAGCTGATGATCTGGAGTCAAATAATCTGTTCATAGAGAAGAGGAAACATTCAAGCTTAATAAAAATTACTATTTCTCTGTAAAAAACTCCACTTTAAAATTGTGTATTTATACGTTTAAGTTGCGGTCAGATTTAGTTTCTTTTTTAAGTAGAGTATTTCTGAGGGATCAAAAGGAAAACTGCGAAACAACATCGAGACCACATTAATGTCAACAGTTAACACGGACAAAGCACACACTGATCACTGATCATTAAATAGTTCCTGAGAATAAAAGCAGTTTTAAAAAAAAAGAACACAGAGATCCTTTCAAGAAGCAGTGAGCAGATTTTGCATAGGGATCTTTGTTTCTATGAAAGGGGTACAAATTTGAGGGGAGGTATCATTGCTCATCTATTCCAGTTAAAGTAGAAATGTCAGTTGGTTGCCAAAATTGCCCCCAAAAAATCTCTCATGTGAGATACCAGGACTGTGCAAAAGGAGGGTGCATCCACCATCACATACATTCCTACAGTAGACCCAGTTCAATTTCTTTTCACA
>VXAZ01005132.1:0-157345 GCA_013399875.1 Gymnorhina tibicen
GATTTGAGATGCAGCCTCACCAGGGCCCGGCATATAAGGACAATCCTTTTGCTGGTCCTGCAGCCACACTATTTTTGATACAGGCCAGGATGCCATTGGCCTTCCTGGCCACTTATGCACACTGCTGACTCCTTCTTGTCCCCATTTCTACTCAATAAGCAGAGCATACAGTCCACACTCCTTCTTCTCAGTTTTTTACTGTAGTAACCCTGCCTGTGTTCATGTCAGCAGCCCTCAGTCCGTGATAACCCCTTTGGTCTGTGGAAATGAATCATTGCTAGCGGGTGTGTGCGCACATTCTGATGATGCTGCGTTATCACAAGACCTTTGTGATGGCCCATTGCTCACACAGCAGAGCTGCCAGGGGCTGCCTGCTCTTACAGGCCTTCTCCTGAGCTCTTCCATCCATTGCACACTCACATAAAGAGACTCATGGGGCATCCCAGGGAGTGGTGGACGCAGAAGAAAACTGGGAAATCCAAACAAGGATGTGCATTAAGATCTATGGGAAGACATATTTTTAAAAACATACTGTATGTTATTAACATCATTAATAGCAATATTGAAGTAATCAGAATCTTGCTGGAATCGTAATCAGACATTGTGTATGTCATTGTATATGTCAAAGGGGGAGCCATGAATTTGGAAAATTAATCTCCTTTGCTCATGAGGTGAGCCCGAGGTATGGGATTTGCCATTGCAAACTCCATGGCTAAAATCATTGCTACTGATCTGCAGCAAACACGTCCCATCTTGAAATAAAGAAATAAAGAAAATCCAGTTGGCCTGGGCATCTTCTTGACTGTGAGGGTGGTGAGGCCCTGGCACAGGCTGCCCAGGGAAGCTGTGGCTGCTCCATCCCTGGCAGTGTTCCAGGCCATGTTGGATTGCGCTTGGAGCAACCTGGCCTAGTGGAAGGTGTCCCTCTCTTAGGTTCCTTTCGTCCTGAACCATTCTATGATTCTCAGGCAGCAGGACAGAGAGAGAATAAGGGTGGCAATTCCCTGGGAAGATAATACAAATGGAAATCCTCAAGGCTACTTTTGAGGCTTTTCATCCCATATTGTAGGCTTACCCTGGATTTCCTCCCCCATTGCTTGGAAAAAGTGGGAACATGTTCAGTTTTCAAACCCAAGCATAAGCTTGCTGTGGCTGGAGAGGGTCTGAAGCCCGCCTAGGGATGCTGTGACATACAGATCACAGCTGGAGATCCACTGCTGCAACAGGCAAAGAGCCAGGTGGGAATGAAATCTTCTGGCTGAGGCAATTACTCCCTGCTTTGTAGCTTGACCTGCTACACGACAAGAGAGAGGCCCTCCTACAAGGCAGGGAATTTGTTTCCTTGACCTGTCAATGCCAGAACTTTCTGCAACTCAGGAATGATCCCATACCCTTTACCTGAGTCCCTTTCCTCATCTGTAAAAGGACAGCAAGGAAACTTGTTCCTAGTTCACCTCATAAGTGGCACAGATTCTGTGAAAGCACACATCCTGCCCTGTGCTTTCACCTTTGCTGTATCTCACACTGCTGCTGCTCTCACTGACAGCAAAAAATCCCTGACATTTCTCATCACCTCGGTCCACACACATGGTTTTTGTGAGGCAGTACGCAAGCAAATATAATGGCACAAAAAAAAAAAAAAAAAGGCAAGGGAAAAAAAAGGCACACAGACACCTGCTGTAAGTTTATTTTGACAAGTGTCATTTAGATGCAATAAGCTGCGATCATGTCTCCAGCGCGGCTGCAAAGAGAGAGGAGCCAACTGGATAAACAAACCCAGGGGCAGAGTGCGGCTTCTCTCGCCGGGTTAGGGGCTGGCGGAGAGGGGGAGGAACGGGGCGATTTCAGGGTGGGCTTGCCGAGAGCTGACTGCCCTCTCGGCCGAGCCCGGCGGTGCGGGAGGAGCCGGCGGCTCTCCCGGCGGGAGCGTTGCCGTGCCCGGCTGCGGCGCCTGCGGGATGCTCTGGAGCGCAGGGATGCGGAGGAGGGGGGCTGCGGGAGGGGAGAGGGAGGCGTGTGCCTGCCTGCAAGGGGGCATTTCTTCCCTTACCCACACAAGCCGATGCCTACCCTGCCGAAGCAGTTAAACGGGGGAGAGCGGCAGCCCGGCTGGCAGATTCCTGCCCTGTGATATGCCAGCCACAGGGTGACGCAAGGGCTGGAAGGCTCCAACTAACAAGCCATTTTCACCTGCGTAATACGCGCTAGTGGAGATACGGCAGCGGCGGCGGCGGCGGCTCCCGGTCCCCGCAGCCGGCCAGACCCCAGCGCGGCCGCAGCACCAGCCAGCCCGGCGGCCCCCGCAGCCCTTCCGGTGGCCCCCGCTGCATCCCGAGAGCCGGAGATCAGCGGCCGCCTTGCAGGCAGCATGTCAGCCCCGCCGGACCCCCAGGACCTGCTGCTGGCGGGCACTGGGGTGCACTGGGCTGCGGACGGGGCGGACCAGTACGCGACTGGGGCTCCGCTGCGGGATGGAGATGGGGCTCAGCAGCGGGAACAGCTGGGTTTCGGCTCGGCCAGGGAACACCCGCCCGTTACCATGGCGACTGCATCCCCAGGTAAAAGGCGAGGGGTACCCAGGGATGCTCAACAAAGGGGCCCTGGCAGCAGCATCTCCCGGTTGTCTCGTTCCTGACCCTTTCTCTGTTTTTCTCCCAGCCTGGCTGCTTGGAAACATTGCTAACGAGTTAGCGAGCGCATGTAGGGAAACAGAAAATAACGGGGAATTGCGGCCTTTGCAAATAGTTATTTTTTGCTGATGTGGGGGAGGGGGGGATGCAGGAGCCAGTCAAGTTCCCTAAAGCTCTTTGCAGTTCGTTAGGCACAAAACACCCAGATTTCAGGCAAATGTTGGAGGGCATTTGATTTCATCTGACTTGTTGTGTATCTCCCCTCATTTGTCATACACCTGTTCACATCTGGAGTGACAGATCTCAACGGAGTTACTTCAGCTATTCCCCACGCACCTGGAATTCCTGCATGGCCCCCTATGTTATTTCAACATGCAGCTCTTAATGGAGTGCCTATTCTGAAGTGTTTGCACATTTTGTGCATGCTTTTGGGACTTGTTCATTTATTTGTGGACTTCTTCCTTGCTGTGTTTTCTGCCTTTTGAACATTGAGGTGTGTTAAACTTCAGGTGCATTTAGTTTAGAGTCTGTAGATTCATTGATTTTCAGTTTATTTTTGGGATGTGTTCAATTTCCCTTGGTTTAGGGCTGCTTTCTTTAGTAGGTGTATTAATAGCAGGTGTATCCGTTAATGAATCCCAGAAGGCTTCAGCTTCCCATAGCTCCTGGTAGAAATATTTGGGGAAAAATGACTCTTTCCTTCTTGGTGACACTTCCCTACTTTCTTTCCCATTGCTGCCTGTCAGAGAACCCAGACAGCCAGAAACCCCAGCCCTGGGGGAGCTGATGCATCCCATCTCACTGGGAAGTAGATGTTTCCATTACACAGCCTGAAGCATTAAACTTGTCTTGAGTAAGTTGAGGGTCAGGGCTCAGGACAGGAATCGATCTCTGTTATGCAATAGCTGCAGGAGCATTAGGAATTGCGTTTTTGGGCTGAGTCCCTTCTAATCCCCTCCAGTCAATCAGCACGAAGAGTAGCTGGCCAGGAACAGCACAGTCTGTGTGGCTACGTGTGCTGTTCTGCTCATGCCCACACGTGTGGTTTCACAGGGTCTGAGTGTGCGTCGGTGCCTGTGTGTGCTCCCAACATGGATGTTTCCCTGGTGCCTGTCTGTCTGCTTGACGTGACCGAGTTCAGGGGTAAAATGGGATCTAATGCCCCTCGGCTGATGTGGGAAATGTTTTGCTGTTTTGTAGCTCTGGGCAGGCAGCTAATCTGCTGATGTGCTGCTCATTCGCTGAGCTGAGTGCTGGGTTGTGAAACGTGACTTTCTACTGGAGGCAGAGGCAGATGGCTGGGAATGTCAGGCTGCTTGAGTGTGTGCGAACAGGGGAAGGATTGGTGTCTCCAGGTAGGGCTGCCTCAACCATATAACCACACAAAGAAGGGGGGAAAAGAATCTTGTGAGCCTTTTTTGCTCACTGATGGATAAAAATATGGCCATGCTGAATCTTAGCATACAGAACAAAGAGGGGTGGTCTCTTAAACTGTGTAAATCACCATTAACTAGAATCACTGTGAAACTGCTTACATTTAATGACAGCTTCTTCAGGCTTGATATGATCTGTAGATTTGCACTTAGAGAATGCAGAATAGACAGACAGACGGAAAGAAAAGAAAAAAGGAAAGAAGAAAGAAAGAAAAAGAGGCGCAAAGAAAATTTTCAGCTTTTGGAATTGTCTGCAAAGGGGCTTTAGATGTGTTTGTTTGCATGTGTCCAACTGTGACAAGGTGGAGGCAAAGTGAGTGATACAGACCTTTTTTTTTGGTGTTTGCTGGCTGTGGACCATCAGGCTGTCAAATCAGCAGTACCATAAGAGTAGTAACGTGCTTTAAACATTTCCCATTTTGTTTTCCCTGTTCAATAAAGAACCGTTGTGTGGCTGTGTGCGTGTCTGGCCGACCACGGCAGACAGAGCAGCATCCCAAGCAGTGCAGCCCTGCGCACGCAGTCTCGCTCTGTTTGTGGCTGCAGCAGCTGTATTTCTGTTCCACACTACCTAGAGAGCCACGACTCCCGCCCCCTTCACCGGGGGAAGTAAATAATTTCCTTGTTCTCTCCGTGTGACTAAGTATTCATAAGTTTCTGAATAAGAAGACTGTCAGATTGTTGAATATCTGAAACTGTCAAGTTTTTCTGAAAACTCTTTATTTCTCCTGCTTAGAGAGAGATTCCTGCCTGTTTCTAAGCCATAGGAATGGACCCAGTGGGAGATACACAGCTCCAGCTTTTTTACAACACTGCCATAGTCTGCTGTAAATTCAAACACTCCTGACACAATGGGCCATCTGGGGACACTTTAGACAAGGAGCAATCCATCCAAACAAGAGCAAACTGGACAGAATCATTTTCAGGTAGCTTCCCAGCACATCCTGTATCTTCTTCCACACCTGTCAGACCGGTCTTTTTTTGTGAAAACCATGGTTATGCTCTTCGAGGCAAGAGCAGGGTTTGGAGTCTGGGAGATTCTCCCAGCATGAAAATAACTGAAAACAAATGGTGGGAATTTATCACAGGTTGTGCAGATATTTTCTTATACAACCTAAAAATTTGCAAACTTTCCCTGATCTTGGCTTTTGTTTTAAGTTTGAAAACCAGCCAGGGATTGTTGAAAGGTTCAGGAATATTTTCGAGCTGGCTGTGGGCCCGGCTTTGAGCCAAGCTGGCTTTGTGTCAAAACCTGGTGAGTGGTTTCTGAATGATGAAAAGCAATGGATTTCACTCCCCATTCTTTGGAGCAACCAAAATCGGCAGTGATTGAGACTGCAGAAAAAAATTCCCACGAGGAGTGGAAAGCTCAGAGATTTCTCAAGCAAAGTCAGGGCAACAGGGAGCTGCAGATCCCACATCAGCCTTTCCTCCTGCAGGGCTCCAATGAAGATAAACTCCAGTAGCTTCTGGGCGGGGACAAAGCTGTTTCTCTTGCTTTTATATTTTGCCCCTGAATTTTGCTGAAAACGTTTCTCTTCCTCAAATGCAGAGCTTTCCTCCTTCCCAAAAATGAATTTGGTTCAGGGTGAGAAGACCTTGCAGGCAGCTCTTGCAAGGACTGGTGAGCGAAGAGGTCCTGAAGGGCTGGTGAGCAGTTACACGTTGGTGAAGAGAGCCCCGTGTCACCCAACACACCATCTGGTCCCAGATTCTGTTATTTTATTGTTATGCGTCAACAGTGATTAAAATCCCTTGACAGGAATTATTTCCAAAAGTATCATACAGGCTACCAGGCATTCCCCAGGATAAATACATATGGTTTCCTCCAGAGAAATGCCAAAATGTTAGAATGGACTGCACGTCCATGCTGGTTGTGTTCTTCGGGGAAAAATAGCAGGAAAAGGGCAGGAACTCATACAAATGGTGATTCCTGTGTGAGGATCTGGGAAATTTCATGCAGCCTGGTGCATAGGTGGGTATCTGTAGGGTGGTGTAGGCAGCGGTGTTATGCCCCCACATCCATGCAGCTGAGATTGAGAGAGCTGCCAGCTCATTCCCACTCCAGGCCTTCAGACAGGGCACAGCAGTCAGGACATCCCTGGCAATCCTGGCCCATTTCCAGCTGCCTCCAAAGACAGGTCACATGTGGAGTCCGGCTGCCCAGAGGAGAGGAGGCCAGTGCCACAGGGGATGGCATCAATAACTGGGACATGTCTACAGGGATACAATGGGATGGTGAATATGGCCTGTGGGAACCCTTCTGGAACAGCATCCGGGGGTTGGTTGGGATCCCCTGGGGTGCCTCAGTGGCGTGGAAGTCCTGTGCTTATGGGAATAACAGCACCCATTTGGTGTGTGCCAGTGAGGGAAGGAGGGACTCAAAGCTGTTTGGATGAGGCAGATGAGTTGAGGAATGGCCTCTGCCTGCTGAGGAGCAGTGGGAGACCAAATCCCAGGAGTGTTTTATGCTCTGATAGGTGTAGATATAACACACAAGACCCTGAGGGGTGTTGGCTCCCACTGCTTCATGATGAGGACAGTCTCTAATGTCAATGCTTTAAGTAAAGACACTTTTTAAAACCTTTTCTAAATCACATGATTTGTAAAGATTGAGTTTGAAGATATGTGCAGTGCACCCGTGTATTCTCACCATGAGCTAACCCACCAGCCCAACCCTCTGCCTGCAAGGGACTGCAGTGAGGTGCTCCTGCCATAAGCCTGAATTGGTATTGATAATGCTGCACCAGTGAATCTCAGTTTATGGTT
Organism: Gymnorhina tibicen; assembly: GCA_013399875.1. NCBI lineage: Eukaryota > Metazoa > Chordata > Aves > Passeriformes > Artamidae > Gymnorhina > Gymnorhina tibicen. The sequence continues at coordinate 6,833 of VXAZ01005132.1, forward strand.
TCTCTCCAGTTACTGGGGAGGGTGAGTTACTGGCAGCTTTGCCCCTCAGCATGAAAGAGATTTCTGATGGTTTTCAGGCAGGCTGAGAGCCCCGTGGCTCACCTGGGTGGTGAAAAGTAGGCATGAACATGAATGTCTGCACTGCGTGGGTTTGGCACTGATGCTTTTTGGGATGCCAGATCGTGGACAAATGCAGCAGGTTTCCCAAGGCAACTGGCTCTTTGTGGCCTTCCAACCCCTCCCCAGGTCTTGCTCTAGGAAGATCTCCCTCTCCCCAAGCATCCACTGCACTGGAAAGGCCAAGATCCAAACCCTGATTTTTCAAGTTACTGTAGAAAATCGTGATATGGGGGATTCACTGACTTAAACACGACACAGGGGAGCCTCAGCAGGTGTTTGGAAATATGTCCTGAACTGCCAGGCAGTCCTGCTCAGATTGAACCACCTGAGGCCGGATTTAGTCTCACTTTGGAAGAGTATATATTCATGCCAATTCTACTATCAACATTTTAGTCCTTTCTGATTTAGAGAACTGAATTTTGTTTTTCTCTGCTGTCTGGATTAGCCACTCAAAACATCTGATCTACTGCTGTGAGTGAAGGGACAGGGATCATTTGGTGAGTTTCTCCCCATTCCCTGGTGTTTTGTTAGTGCAAGCAGATTTTGCAGAGAGAGAACAAAGAGGATTTCTTCCTGGACCTTTCTGTTCTTGTAATCCTCATGAAGCTTGACAAAGTAGCCTAAACCCACAGTTAGTCATCAAAAAAAAAAAAAAATCCTGTTGAAATACCATCCTTCATTCTCATTTGTGTAAAGTAGGAGCGATGGCTCCTGTTGGGTTTCTCCAGCAATGCTCTGCATTTGGGGTGCTCTCAGAGGTGCATAAAAACTCCTGGTTTAAAATCTGTGCAGCAGTGTAGTTCTCAACTCCATACAGATCAAAATGCAGCTGGTTTTTCCCTGTTTCTCACAGGGATGCAGGTAGTTCTGTCTGCTTTGACTGCCACACTGATAAATTTTCTTCAGCCTTCAGGGCTGCAATTGGGTTGAGGAAGAGGATGAGGCAGATGAAAGAGCAAAGTAGTACCAGGGAGGATGATTCACCTGCCTTATTTTAATCTTCATCACTCAGTAATGAAATGTTTTATTTATAGGCAAGGAACTGAGGGGGAGAGTTTGGGGAGGAGGAGAACGACGTGGAGGGGAGAGGCTTTGGATGTCCCAGTTACTGCAAGAGTTGGGTTTTGTGAGTTGCGATATTTTCTGGGCTGTGAATCTCCCCTGGGCTGGGTGGTTCATTATCTCTCACTGGTGCAAGGGTCCCAGGAGGCACACCTGCCTCCTTTTTTCTTCAGCTCTGGAAATGCCACTCAATGACATGTCTAACGCTTTATTTTTACCAAAACACCTATATTGTGCAGGTATCAGTCTGTCTGGGGACAGCAACCCCAGAAAATGTCTGCATGTTGCCTCTGTTTCAATCCTCCCAGAAAAGTTTGAGCAGATCCCACAGCTCTGTTTATCATGTCCTCACAGACTGTCCCATGAAGGGATCCTGGCCCAACTGCATGGCCTGGATTTGCCCAGGATGCTCAGGACTAGAGTTAGGCTCTGCTTTCGGTCCTGAGACCTGATTTGGCCCCAAGACCTAATTATTTTTTGCACAAGTGTTTTAGCCTAAAGTTCCTGAAACAACCAAGGAGTTGTGCTGCAGGTCCACATCACCAACAGGAATGGAGCTTTTTAAATGGGTAACTTCTTAGGAATTTCCCTCACTCTCCCTCCTGAGTAGCTGGTACCTCTAAAATAGGCCAAGTACACACTGCGCTTTTTCATTTTTCATGTAGCATTTATGTCCTTATGTCTGTTCTTCATGTTCTATTCTCTTACTTCTAAATCAGGACTGCTTACAAAATTCTGGGGGTTCATGTTTTTCTTGGGTTGTTTGTTGTTTGTTCTTCTCAAAAGAGAAGTTGGCCTCCACATAGCAAAACCATGTTTCAAGTAATGAAGCATTATTTGTAATTAGTTTTCTAATTTAGGAAAAGCTGTAGAGTTGGCATGATTCAGCATTGAGGAGCAAACGTCACATGTAGTGTTCTTGTTTGTTAAGACACTTCTGATTTATGGTCAGTCTATTCCTCCAAGAAACCTTGTACCTTCAAGAGCAAGAATAAATTCTTGGCACTCACCTGCAAGGCAAGATGTGAAATAGAGAGGGCCTTACTCACCTGTTTCAGTCCTCCTTGTTTCAAAGAAGTATTTAAGATTCTAGTTTTATGGAACATAAGTGCATTCTTAACTGCTATTAAAATTAGGATGGTCTTAAGCATATGCGTAAAGGTGAGCATGTTTTGTTTAATTTAGGGATAAATGAAGTAGAAGATATATCATGGATAAATTGGCTTTATTACCCATTAGACCGGACTGCTTCAGGACACTTGCATGGTAAAATGGAAGCACCAGCACTTACCCATCTCATTACATTAACTGCGAAAATTAACCTTTAAAGAGATCGAAAACTTAGAATGAAAATCATAATCAAGTTGCTGTTGTTTATTTTGATCTATCGTGTGCATCTAGGTGAGAATAAAAATTGTTAGAAATTACTACATCCTTCATAAGCCTGTCTCTTTCAAATATTGAGGTGTTACCTCATAAGCTTTGGCTTTGTACTTTAATATTCCTTAAGAACGGGCTTTCCCATCTTTATTTAAATAAGAGCCAATAAAAGAGTTATTTGCATATTTCTTTCACTGCTGTTATGAGTCGCCTGCCCTTGATACAGCCTCCTGCTATCAAGAGATCTTGTATGAGAAAAGGTAGCTGGTTCTTCACAGATTATTCCAATGCAATTGCCATTAACAGCTGCAGCATTCCCAACATCTGCACACAGCAGTGATTCCCATCCTGGGTGCCGTGCTGCAGTGGGGTGTTTGCTTGGGCACAGAAGATGGTGGAGCAGGGGAGATGCTTTCTGCACTGGGGTGACTCTGCAGACCTGCAGAGTCATGTCAGTTTGAGGCTTTTCTGTGCCATTTAGGACATGAGTTATGTCTTATTTTTCAGCAGTGCTGAATTTATTAACTGCAGCTGATTTATTGCTGGTAGCTTTAAAGATGTCGAAGGGACTTATTAACTGTGGCCAGTAAAGAGCAAATGCATGGTGCAGCCTGGTCAGCCTGGAAACTTTCCTGCTCCCAGTCCCTCGGGATCTTGTGCTTCTCTTGTCTCTGAGGGTTTTTTTTCTGTCCAAATTATCAGTCCATATCTTGGTTGCACATGTGGGTGGCCCTGGGTGAGCCCTGTGGCTGAGAAGGAGGAAACGCCAAGTCTGGCCAGTACTTTGTATCCCAAACACAGCCCTGGGTGCCATCCCTGACCCCATCGGAGCACCCATGGACATTTCAAAGCCACAAATGCAGAAGTTACAGATCCAAATGACATCCCCAGCTTTCCCTGCACTGCATTAGTCACTGGCTGCATGATCAAACAAAAATCCTCACCCTGGGCAGGCTCTGCAGCAGAGCTGTGCAGAGAAGGGCTGCAGACAGCCTGAGCCACTGGAGTTCGTACTGATAATCTCCTGCTGAGCCTGGGCCCCTCCACACAAACACTCCCAAAAACACTCAGGGGCACCTGTGAAAGAACTGCTGGAGGGACAGACTGCATTTAAGGATTGTGATCAGCAAGAGGGTTCTGCCATTCACAGGGCTAATCCATCCCCTAAGTAGGGGCTTGCACCCCCCACAAACATAATTTTTCATGTCAGGAAGGTGGGGACTCCCTCACCCCACACAGGTCTTGGTGCACACGTAACCAGCAGAGCAGCTCTGCTTGGAAATTGCTTTAATGCCAAGCTTATGGGCAGGCCAAAGGGCTGGATCCTGAACACAGCCTAAAGGTTGCTCTAAATCCGCCACCACCGTTCAAGTGTTCGCCCGTATCCAGGTCAGCTGCATCCCTCTCTCTGTGTGAGGCACCGAGGCCGCGGCCGGGGTGGGAGGTGAAAACCCGCAGCCAGCAGAGCTGGGGATCAGTGTCTCATCTCTGCTCTGATCTGTGGAGCAGCATTCCATGTGCTTTGTGGGAGGGGGAATGAGGTTTCACAGTTACCGGCTCTCCGCTGGCTACTGGAGCACGGAGGGGTCTGAATTCCAATCAGTCTTAACTGGGTCTTTCCCTTGATGTCCTTAATGCAGAGGCAAACGAGGTGCACTTGGTGCTCATGTACATGGGAGATGTTTTGCATTTCATGATATTTTCGTTCCTGTTGACTTCAGCACCGAAGCACGACGCAACACGCTGGAAATTAAATGTGCACTTCAGCTGAACTGGAAGCTGAGCAGCTCCGTGCAGGTGGAGCTGTGTGATACGAGCAGCAGTCATTTGTTATTTGCAGACTGATTTCAGTAAAACGGGAAACGTCTTCTCCTGCTCCTCGTAAAAGTTACAAAAATGTGTATCGCAGTTTTCTCCTCCTCTGTTTAGTGCTCATCTCTATCTGAGGATGTAGCATGTTTGTCCGTTTGCTGGGTTGGGTTTTCTTGGTATTTTTTTCCTTTTATTACAAAGGTTTATAGCTTTGGTAAACATCATTGAGCAAATGCTCTAAACTGCAACGTTGCTGTGCACTAAATTTTAATTGAGACGCTTGCCTTTGATGTAGGGCTAACCTAAAGCTGAGGCTGATTCCTCTCTTTTGCAGCTTTTGCAGTTCTTTACAAAAAGACATAATGCAGCATTTATGTAGTTGCTGATTTCTCTACTGCTCTAGCAAATTATTGCTGGGGTTCAGCATAGAATTGATTCCTCAGAATTTCCTGGTTTTCCTGTAAGTCTCTGTTTATAACCTGTGATTCTCAGAGCGTAATTAGTTTGTTGGGAAGGTGTTGGGCCCAAAGGTGACACTCCAAGATGATGTGTGAGAGTTAAAATCCCAGAGGAGTCACCTCCTCTGAACACATTGTTTACAGGAAAAAATAAAATAAATAAAAGTGGTTTGAACCTCTGGGCAGCAGCTCCATTTATCGCTTTAACAAAGAAATCCTTATAGCAAATTGGCTGGTAAGTGGCATCTTTGTTGCTGGCAAGAGAGGATTTTTGTAGATCCTCACTGTTTTAGGTGGTATCTGTTTTTCTAAGTAAAAAGTTCTGTGAGTGTTTAATGAGGGTACACTGCATACAGGACTGAAAAGTCAAACAAGCAATTAATTGATTGCATGGACAGATGTGGAGTCATTAAGTAAAACCTGGATTACTTTCACATGGATGAAATAGGAACTCTGCCTGTGAAAATGCATACCTACCTCTGCTGCCAGGACAATGGACCGAATTTCCTTAAATTTAATTTTTTTAGAAATTTATCATCAGCCAAAAAAGATCTCTCCCCAAAAGATACATGGACTAAAATAATATTAATACAAATAGTGAAATCTTAGAAATAATGTATATATTTTCAAATTATTCTCAAGTCAATTCATGTTTTCACTTTATTTTGCTGGCAGCAATGTTCAGAAAAGTACCTTTGCTTTTATAGTAGGACATTTATTCCAAACATACATAAAATCCATTTCAAAAGCACTAATTCCAGCCTGGAAAGTTCTTAATTCTGTTTTAGAATTGCCATGTCATGTACATTTTTTCTGTTGTGGTTTTATTTATTTCTTTTTTTTTCCCTACCCTAAAAAATACCGCTGGAGATTATGGAGGATTATCTGAGCAGTTATCATAGTAAAAGCCAGTTGCCATTTTGGGAATTCTTTTTTTTCCTCAAAGTCCTTTTGACATTAGCCTTTGTGATTCAGTGCTGTGTAGCAGAAGTCCAGCTCAGAGCTGAGGAGGCAGGCCTGGGGATTAATGCTGTGCGAAATATATGCAATCTCCTTCCACTTTGAACGTGCTAAGCAGACCATGTATAATCCCTGGAATATTTGGTAGATCTGCCAGGCCTTGAAGATGGCATTTGTAATATTTGTCTAGCTACATGTATTTTTACATGCTCGTCCCTCCCTGTGCCATCCAAACTCTATTCAAAAGCGAGGAGAGGGGGCTGAACAAAGACTGAGAAGTAAATGTACCATTCCCAGGAGGAGATTTTAGAGTTTGGGCTTCTTTTTTTCCCCCTCTCTCTGCTGTTGCTTTTTAATGAATCGTTCTTCTAACCTACTTTAAATTGAGCTTCTAGCATGCTGGATGTTTTGCAGATGAATCATACTGTGCAATGCACTTACGCATATCTGCTGTACAAGTACATTGTCAGCTTGTATTTGATAACCTACCAGCAAGCAGGATCTTTTTTTTATGGAAGCTTGGGATACTAGCATCATTCTCCAAGTGAGAATAATGCAACCACTGTTAATAAATCAGCCTGGGTCCGAGGATGTCTCACCACTTTTGCTGCATCCTTGATTAGCATTATCCTCAGAGGTATAAATTAAAGAGCAAAATATATAATCTGGGAAGCTTTCCAGCATCATCTTTGGAAATGAGAGCTCAGTGCTTTGCTGGGATTTCTTTGGTGGAGGAATGCTAATAGCAATGCTGAAGATGTGCCCTGATTGCACCCTAAAGAGTAGGAAGACGAACAGAACAGCTTCATTTTTTTTTCCTTCTTTGTCATCAAGATAATTTCTGATGTGATCTGCACTGGGTGAGCAGTTTCTACACGGTTCTGTGAATTGATCCCACAAGTGCAGCTTCAGATGCTCCCTTTTCTACTACTTGTTCCCTTTGTCTGACATCTGCATAAAATCTGGTGCATGTTTTCCCACCTCAGCCTGCAGACAGCTGCCTGCAGCTGCTAGAGTGTGGACACAGTCCCTCTGAGACACTGGCCAAAGCCTGAGCTTCAGCAATAAAGATTTCAGGAATTTTCTTCTGACTGTTCCTACAAGGTGTCATCACAGCCGGATGGTGACTCCTGACACCTCCCTCCCCGCCAAGGGAAGAAAACTGTGCTGCAGAATGTGCTGATTTGCAAAAAGAAAAATTTCACAGGGAGGGTTTGGTTTTTGCAATGTTCCAGCTGTGCTAAATGAGCAGAAAGGGGAGTTTTCAGCATATCAGCAACATCTTGGAAATGGAAATGCCACATATTCCAGCACTTTCTGTGTATTCAGTTTTCCCCTTCCCTGCCCATAATCCACTCGGGTCTTTGGCATTTACTGGAACTAGGAGTTTGGCATGACTTGTACTTGGAGTCTTGCTGTATAATGTCTGTGTGTCTCTATTTGCTTTCCCTTGGCCAGCTCTCTGCCAACATCTTCCTTTGCTTTCCAAGAGATGGTGAAAAGCACAGAATGCAAGACAAAGCTGTTGTTCCTCAGGTTGCCTTTTGGGGAGGCATAAGATGCCTTTATTACTATTTTCCTGATGGGACATCTAATCCACAGGGCAGTGAGGGGTCTTACAAACAGCCCCCAGGAGCTGCATTTGAACTAGATCTGGGTCTGATGAGGCCCAGGCAGTGCCAGGCTTCTCCAAAGAGGTTTTGGCTTCATCATCAGTGACTCAGTTTACAGGGCCTCTCAGGCTGGGGCTCCAAAAAGTCATTCCTCTCCCCTGAAAAAATGTAGGGCAGTTATTTTTACTTAGGTTCCTGGAGGTAGGTAATTTTTTTTCTGAATGTTATTACTTTTAAATTAATATTAAGTTTCCTTAGTTATGTTTTACAAAGGCGTTCACCCTTCCAGCTCAACAAAATAGGAGGAATACCACGTGTTATTTGCCAGCTCTACTGACAATGGTAGATTTGCTGAAGCAATGTGTTTCAACATTTCCAGACATTTTTCCTGTGGAGCTTTCTCTTCCATAGAATGGTTTTCTGTTTCCCCTTGATTTGAGATGAAAAGAAAATTGAAAATAATATGAAATTTTCCCACAGGACAGAATTTCTTTTGCAATAGCTCGGCTTCTAGGTAATGTCAGGAATAACACAAACCACTGCAATCAGTGTGCCTAATTTCAACTCTGCATTTATGACTTTTTCCTTGACATTTCTGTCTGAAGAATAACGATGTAAACACACTTTACTCTCAGCTTGAAAATACCCATTAAAACTGAGAGCTACTGCACCAGCAAGTAGGGTTTGTGAGCACCTATTTAATGCAGTCGACAGGGTTGTGACCTTGGTTCTCTGTCACTGGAAATGAAATTGCCTCCTGGTCCAGCCCATCTAATTGCTTCCGAGCTGTAACACCAAGCAGGTTATTCTCTCTTTTTGCCAGCACTGTGGTGAAGAAGGCATGAAGTGTTCCCCAAGCCAGCAGCTGCCCAGTGTCCTTGGATTTAAATAATCATCATGGAATCATAAATCATAGAATGGTTTGGGTTGGAATGGGTCTTAAAGATCACCCAGTTCCAACCCCCATCCATGGGCAGGGACACTGCCCACTATCCCAGGTCACTCCAAGCCTCATCCAACCTGGTCTCGGACACTTCCAGGGATGGGGCATCCACAGCTTCTCTGGGCAACCTGTGCCAGGGCCTCACCACCCTCACAGCCAAGACTTTCTTCATAATATTTAACCTGAACCTACCCTCCTTCAGCTGAAGGCCATCCTCCCTTGTCCTATCACTGCGTACCCTTGTCCAAAGGCCCTCTCCAGCTCTCTTGGAGCCCCTTTAGGCACAGGAAGGGGCTCTAAGATCTCCCTGGAGCCTTCTTTTCTTCAGTCTGAGCAGCCCCAACTCTCTCAGCCTGTCTTTATAGATGTATTCCAGACCTGTGGTAGCTCTCTGCTGGACTCATTCCAACAGGTCAACATCATTATATACTGCTCCTTCTTCAGTCACTTAAAAATGTGACTTGCCTATTGATGCCAAGCAAGGGAAGGAAAGCGAGGGAAAATAGCAAATCAGACTCTTTCTTATTAGTCTCTATACAAGACTTTTCTTTTTGAAAAGCCCTCCCCTTCTCATGCTGTATGAGCAGGAAAGCAATGCAGCTCCCCATGAGGGGGAAGTGAAACCTTTAGGAACCATCAGGTTCCCTTTCCCGACCCTGAACTTGGAGCTGCAATGACAACTACACCCTCAGATATGCTGTGCTGCTTGTTTTAGTCAGTTTTCAGGAAAAAAAAGACTGTTCCAGAAGTTTACAACCAATTTCAGACCCATTCATCTGCATGGCAGCAACTGCCAGAGCAGGTAAGATCCAAATCTTGCCAGGAGTCTTCTGCTCCTGCCTGCTCCCAGCACCAGGTGTCCCAGGCTTCTGTAACTTTTAGAAATGAAAAGCCAGATGTGAGCAAAAGTCCATGTTGAGGAAATAATCTGCAGAGTTGCTCACTCAGATTTCTGGTTACAGCTGCTCTGCTGTGCCAGGCACAAGCCAGTTTCTGAGAAGATGAATTAGAGAAGCTGGTTTCTAACCTTGTCCAGTGTAAAGCTGGGAGGTAAAGGGGTGTTTGCTCCTGGTGTTTGGTGAAACTGCCAGGAGAAATGAGCTACACTAAAAATCAGTGCAGGCAGAAAGGTAAAATTGTATCAATTACACAGGAGTGTCAGTCCAGGGAGGAGAGGAAGTCAGCATGGAGGCGAAAATGAATAGCAAGAAAAAGAAATCCCAACTACTCTCAAGAATTTGGGTTTCCCAAGTGATGGATTTCTCATCAGTTTATGAAGGGAATTATGTAATTTGATGCTTGTAGTGATAGGGGATTAAGTCCATAAACTCAGCAGGTGCCTTTTGGTCCACATCTCCTCTGCTCACGAGATCTGGAGGCAAACTTTGCCTGCAAAACCATCTCCCTGCACCCTTTGTTCAGTTGGAGCAATTAACATAATTGCTTTTAAAAAAAGCTTTTGAATGCATTTTTGCTTCTCAATTATGTCTTTTAGTCCATTGAAAGGGCATGAAATCCCCATTCTTCAAGGCAGAGACAGATCTGCTGAGCCTTTCACCATGTGAGGAGTACCTGGAAGAGTGCTGTGCCGCAGCAGGGCCCATTGTGCTGGCTACAGTCTCCAGACCCCTGGAGGCTGGCTGATCTCTCCCAGCTCCTACATCTAGCACTGGGAAACAACAAGGAATACCATGAAAAAGCAGAATGATCTTGGCCACCTGTATAAACATTCTGAATAAACAGGAGGAGGTTTTGCAGGAACAGGGCACCTCAGCATGAAGAGCCAGCTTCCTAAACACAGGATGGGAAACCCCAGATGAATCCATCAGAGGAAGACTGGGGTGCTGAGGGTCACAAGCCAAACCCAAGCCACCATAGGCTGCAAATCTTGTGCTGTTTTGCTGTTGCTAAACAGCAGATGCCAGGCTGAGATATGGTGATGAGTGTTTTGTGAGCATGATGCAGTGAGTGGCCTGGGGACGAGCGTGGTGTCCAGTCTGGAGCACACCACCACAGGAGCAGTGCAGAAAACCCAGAGGAGAGGGACCAGAGTGATCAGCTGTCAGGGAAATGTGACCTAGGAGGGAAGATTGAAAGAACCAGGCTTGTTTAAGCCAAGAGAGAGAATTGCTGGGGTGCAGAACAAGAGCAGTCTCTAAGTGCACTGAGTTCATGAAAGCCCAAGCAAAGAGCCCAGGTCAATCTGATGTCCAGGAATGGGCGTGTCTTCAGCTGCAACACTGAGATTAAACATTTGGAAAAGACTTTTGGAGAATGTGGACCTGTGGGACAGAGAAGCACAGGCTGCTGGGTGGGTGATGTCTGCAGGTGAGGTGCTGGAGTGGGCAGTGCAGGGGGACATCACCCAGATGGCAAAGGAAGTGATGCTGCTGCCTGGTGCCAGCGGTGGAACCAGCTCTTTCAGGTCTTTCTGGTTCTGTTTTTGGTGAATCTGTAAGCTGAGGTGAGGGATGGCAGCAGGAAATACACTGATTTGTTCTTTTCCCATCTTAGTTTGGTTCCTGCCCTGTACAAACCAGCAGCTTGTGTTACTCTTCAAAAGTGTGCATCAACCACAAATCACAGAAAAGTAGGAATGGCTGATATTTTTCTGTTTCAGTGTCTTTTTATGGCAATTATTTATTTTTTTAAAAGAAAAATAGCGTTATGCATGTTTTGCAGGGAAAACCCTGCTTTCCTTAGGGGGAGTGGGTGAATAACTCCTGTAGACAAACCTCAACATAGCATCCAATGGCTTAAGTTGGACAAACAGCAAACTTCAGCATGAAATAAAAACAACGATTTTTAATAAATGCAGGCTGGGCAGAGAGAAATTATAGAAGATAAAATGTGCAGTGGTAGTTGGATACTAACAGCATTGTGCCTGCATCCATGGAAGGAGGAAATGGAAAAAGATTCAGCAACCACAGTCTTATTAAACTGATTTAATTAGTATTGTTGCAAATATAAAGGCAAAGGGAAAATGGGGAAAATGCATCGTTGATTTATAAATGTGGACTGTGAAGACAAACTTGATAGTTTGCTTCAGTAAAACATTGATTGTTTTCTGACTGGGTTTCAGTGAAGTGTGAACCCCAGAATCGCTTGGAGCATTTCTGCTACGGGAACAGGCCGAGAGATTTGGGGTTGTTCAGGCTGGAGAAGAGAAGACTCCTGGGTGACCTCATTGTGACTTTTCAGTACTTAGTGGAAGCTTATATAAAAGAGGGACAGTGGTTTTTATGTGGGCAGATAGTGATAGGACAATGGGGAATGGATTTAAACTAAAAGAGGGGAGATTCAGACTAGATACTAAGAAGAAATTCTTCACTGTGAAAGCGACAAGACCCTGGCACAGTTGCCCAGAGAAGCTGTGGCTGCCCCATCCCTGGAAGTGTCCAAGGACAGGATGGATGGGGCTTGCAGCAACCTGGTCTAGTGAGAGGTGTCCCTTCTGTACAGAGTCACTATTGCGGCGTGGTGAAACAGTGAAAGCGCTAAGAGTGACATCAGAGAAAAAGAGTTGAAATGTTAAATACCTGACACTTGTTTTCAATGTTTTTTATTTGCTTTGAAACAGTCTTAATTTAAAAAAAAAAAAAGTCAGTTTTATAGAAAATAATTTTTCCAGCCAATTTTTAAAGTAAAATTTTCCATGCTTCTCAAAGGGCGAGGAAATAATCAATGAACATTGTCTGGAGAAATGTAGCACTTCTTCCCAACTGTGCTAATATTGGTGAGAAAACAGCATTTCCTCAGACCAACTTGTGAGGCAAATTTGGAAATGATTCCCTTTATACTTGGGCTCTGTGGACTGCTCATGAATATTGGAAGTGTGAGCTGTGCTGCTTAATTGTAGCTTCTTGTATGAGTCACATGATTATTTAATGAGGATCCTTGATTGGAGGCATGAGCAAACACATCTCTTATACACACTTGATTGTGCCAATTTCAGGGCTCATTTTCTCTTGATGCTGATACATAACAAGTTTGTCATTGGCCTTGGCAAACATTTCTTTGCCAGAAAAAATTCATTTCTCAAGTATCAACAAAAAATGATACATGGATTTAGCTAATATAAAATGTGTAATAGAACAATAGAGTCATAGAATCCCAGAATCATTTAGGTTGGAAAAGACCTTTAAGATCATTGAGTCCAACTGTTCCCCAGCACTGCCAAGGCCACCATTAACCCGTGTCCCCAAGTGCCACATCCATATTTCTTTTAAATCCCTCCCTTCATCACTTCTGTATCATCTCCCCTGTAACAAAATTAAGAAAATAACGTTAAGATTCACTTGTGAGATACACTTGGGTGCAGCAGCACATGTCCAGCTGTGGGAGTGTTATTAGGTGAAGTCAGAATCCTCTTCAGGAAAGGCTGATCCGTTTGCTGTCTTGGCTCTGCTCTAAGTTGGGATCTTGGGGTTGTTTGCGTTTCGGGTATGTTTAGGTTTCTCCTGGGCGTGAGGGTGGCTGTAATTCTCACCTCAGAACAAGAGTGGGTTCTGCAGCTCCAATAGAGCTGCTCCAGTGCCACATCTTCTGCCGATCTCTGGGTCTCATCCTGCATCCGGCATTAATGGGGAATCACAAGGTCCTCAAAAGATCTCCATAGAATCATAGAAAGGCTTGGGTTGGAAGGGACTTCAAAGGCCATCTAGTTCCAGCTAGAGGAGATGGGTGGCTTTTACCATTTGAGGTACACTGCTGGGGCAACAGTTTTCTCATGAAAGTTTGTTTATTAAGTTTGGGAAAAAAAACCCCTTTATGTTTCCTGAAGAGTCTATTAAAGCACACAGCTACACCAGATTACAGAAGAGCCTTCTCTGAAGTACCTTTTCATTGGATTTAAAGCTCTGTTTCATGAATATAAAACATGACACATGTGATCTTCCCTCTGCCTAGCAGCAAAGGCTGATGCTGATGTAAGATAGAGTCAATGACCTGCCTGGATTGAAAAATAATCTTCATTTTTTTGCACTGTAAAGCTCAGTACAGCTGCACCAGTCAAGGATACCTGACCTACTTGATTGCTGAAGTTACAGATTTTTTTTTTAATATAGTACAAAAATGAGACTATCTGTTTGGAAAGTGACTCCACAGGTACAATACAGTCATTTTTTGTTCCAGCAATGATTCCACCATTTCAAACATTGACGATTATCCAGTTCAAGTGAATGTTGTAAATTCATTGTGGTGGCATGGCTATTTCCAAAATTCCTTGGTCTATGTGTTGGTTTAAATTATGAACAAACTGTCCTTTCAAACACGCTGCCAAGCCAGCCACAGCCCCCTGAACCACAAACATAATCAAAAGCAAATTCTTTCCGAAACACAACCCTTTTTGTTGAGTAGATTCACTGACCAAAGGAATGACAGATTAAGGAAGAAAAAAAGGGAAAGAAATAACAGGCTTGGAAATCTGAAGCTGGGCATGGATAAACAAGAGGGGATCATGGCAGTTCTTTGAGTATGCAGAAAACACACATTTGGGAAGAAAAAATGGAGAACAGTTATGAAAACCTCTGGAAGGAGTGGTGCCAGAAGGTTGTTTCCTTTTCAATTGGACCAGTATTTTTCTCACAAAATATGAAGACCCAATTTTCATGGTTTTCAATATTTACAAAGCTCAGTCTGTGTGTTAGAAGGAAAATAAGGTCTCAAATAGAACTCTGTGCATGCTTAAAATAATCTTGATATTCTCTGCTTTGCTGACTCAGCCTAAATGGCCCGAGATTTTGAAGTGCTGGGAATACCCAAATCTTTTACCAGTTACTGGTCTGGGAATGATCCACCCCTATTACAGAAAGGATTTTATTTAGAGAGGCAAACTCTGGCTACTTCATGATTAGAAGATTTTAGCTTGTGTTCCCACCACAGCAAAATCTTGTTGAGCTGGTAGCAGGGTGGCATTGACTAGAATAATTGTTCTTAATTTCTGCTTGTGGCTGGTGGTGCAGTTCTTGCTTGAGAGATTTGGTAGCCTCAAAGATATTTTCAACTGCAAACATGCATTTCCAATCAACCATCATGAAAAGCCAAGGACAAAATCAATTTTTTAAATAGATCCCTAGACTTTTGTTATATGCCTTTGAGGTAACATTGCTTTCCCCGCTTAAAAGGGAACATATGCATTTTGTGTAACCTTGAGTAGCTACAATAGCAAATTATTATGTTTTCTACAAAATGTTTCTGTTTTCTTTCACAAATCAATGGTCTTAAACTTCCCAAACATGATGTTAAAGTGGTGTTGAACTCTGGGCATTTTTTCATTTCACTGTGTGCAATGCTGAGACAAATTTCCATACAGCCTGACATTCAAATGCTGGGATTTGAGTGGGGCTATAGTTAGCATCATTATCCCATGCGGCAAAAACATGATTTCTGAGGAATTTAGAGAAGTTATTCTGCCATTTTCCACCTGAGGATTTCTTGAGGATGTCCTGAGGATGGTCCAGTTGAGCATCACCACGTGATGCTCCCATCCAGCTGGACATCACCTTTGCAATACAAGATGCTCCCACATTTTAGGGCCCCCCAGGTGCAACACCACCTGCTGAGAGCCTCATATTTCAGGGATCTGAGGACAGGACATGGCACAGTCGTGGGTACTGTGAACACACCTGGGAGGGCTCCAGAGTCTGCTGTCCTGTCCCAGCCCTGAGTCACCCTCCTGCCACCTGCCTGGTCCTGCTCTGTGTCCCCAGTGCCATGTGGATCACTGAAGGAAAGTCAAAACTCTTCATTATGGGGCACTGAAAGCAAATCACTTCTCACTCGGGCAGTGAATAGCATTAGAATTTTTTAGGGTCTTTCTTAGGCTTTAATTGGATTTCAGTAATTTAAAAATCATTAGAACTTTGCTAACATAATCTGAACAATGCATTTATTCACTCAAACATACTTGAGTATGTTGCAAGCACATGGTGCAATTGTTTTGCCTGAATGATGTGCAGAGGTTCTGGTGGTCAGAAAGATGAGCTGGAATGAGCAGTGTGGGCTCAAACAGGGAACTGAGAGAAGAGGTTATTCCCTCTGTTCAGGTGAGGGTGGATAGAAGGGAAATTGAGCTGCCTGAGCTAGCTTTGAAATGCCTCTGCTTTGAGCAGGGGTTGGGCTGGAGCCTTCCAGAGGTCTCCTCCAGCCAGATTTTTCCTGTGATTCTGACTTTTAAGACTCTCTTATATCACATTTCTCTCTGCTGTTCTTCTACCTCCTATTCCTGACCACTTCCACCCGTTTCCCCATTATAAATATAAAGGTAATTAAGGCTATTGTAAAAGTTGGCTGCTGGCCCTCGAGGCTCTTCTGCACCAACAAAGGGCTTGGGTTGTATCTCAAACCCAGCTGCATGTCTTGTTGCTCTGCTGTGCCTCTTCACTCCTTCTGGTTCGCAGACTGAATTAATGAAATAAAATATGTGTATTTCTTCCTGAGACTAGGAATTTTCACTTTCCTCATGAAAACAAACAAACAAACCAAATAAAAACTTGTTTTCATTAAATCCCAGGTGTTCAATTTTCTCCCTGCCATTTCCTTTCACTTCACTTTGGAAACTACTTATTACTTTTATGAAAAGTCAGCTTGGGAAAAGACAGTGCACATAAATTGCAGTACAGTCTGCCACAACCACTGCGCAACAAAATCTTTCTTCTTAGCTAAAATTATTGGCTGAATTTGGCAGAAACTTCCAAACGCTGGGAAGTCACCCAGTGACCTATCAAGACCCCAAATCTCACCCATCTTCAATTCTGTCAGTGCATCAGGGAATTCCTGTATCCCTTATTTGTGCTACAAACGCCATTTTTTAACAGTGCAAAGCAGAGATTTGCAGTGGTGAAGCTGCTGCTGGTTTCAAGGAGGAATAATCTGGCAATGGAGTGGGCTTTTTCTTGTTTTATAGGAGTGAAAAGCTGGGCTGAAGCTATGGAGAAAGGTGAAGGTGCAGGGATGAATTTTCTGTGAGGTGATTTGACTGGGCAACTGGAATGGGGACAGCCACCTCTCCTGTGCACATCTCCTTTCCTGTCTTTGTCCCTCTTTTCCCCATCCTCAGAGATGAGGAATGGTTTCCTCTTGGAGCTGGCACTCTTTGCCGGCAGCGTTTTGTGCGGAGGGGTGGTGATAACAGAATAAGGGCAAGGTGGAGACAAAAGTGCTGATGTGTGCTCATGTGCTGTGCTATCAGCTCATGGGTGGAAAACCTGAGTAACACGTGAGGTCTTGACTTCTCCAGGGGAAAAAGTGTTTGGCCATGAATCTGCGGGTCCCAGTTGCCCAGTGGTGGGACCCAGCTCACAGCAGCTGGTTTGAACCAAGGCAAAGGGAGGAGAGCAAGAGTGTCTGGCCACATCTCTCCTGCTGTGGGCTGGCTTGTTTATTTCCTGGCTTAATTTCCATGAGCAATGTGCACTTCTCCTGCTGTTCTGCTCACTCTGAGGTTGTTACAGCTCTTGAGCAAGGCAGGAAAGGAGAAAAGAAGCACCATTATCTATTTCAGTCAGTAGCTACTGGCATTGAAGGAATGCTGGACCCAAAAGTGGTTCTCACTTTGCATTCCTCAGGCCTTGGCTTTCTCAGGAGAAATCCCCTCTGTTGAATGCTGTGGTGTGAGGATGGAGTGTGATGTGGGGTGGGTATTCCCAGGGAGACCAGAAGAAACACCACAGTGGGGATGCGAGTGCTGCAGATGATATGGAGACACAAACGGGGTCTCCGGGTAGAGAGAGAATGAGAAAGTGTTAAGAGAGATGCTGTGGGCACTTGAAAGCAGGCAGTAGCCAGCAGTTCACTATGGATGAGCCATCTCTGCAGCCATCCTGGGCAGTGCCATGCTCTGTGGAGGTGCCATCCCGGCCTCGTGAGCTGCAGTGCTCTGCCTATCTGCACAAAACAGGCCTCTCAGCAGGACTGAGCAGCTGTGCCCAAGGACAAAGGTGGACATTTGCCACCATCCAGGCTGTAAAAGGCGAATGGGTTTGAGAACACTCAGTCTCCAGCTTGTGGTGGTAACTGGTCTGCAGAAGGCTTGGGAAACCAGAGGACACCCATCAGGAGGTCATGTTATGGAGGAGTACATGGAGATTGGAGGTCAAGTGGAGGATGGGAATGGCACACAGAGGTTTGTAGGACAGAAGGGTGAAGGTATTGACAGAAACCTCTGCTGTGCTTTGCTGTTGGGTTATAAAAGCTGTGAGGTGTGCAGCCCTGCTGAACGACATTTATTTCCTAAGTGTAGTTTTCCAGAAGTCAAACTGTGCTGCTGAGCCTTCATTCCTAAGTACTCTAATACAGTCTGCCCCAAATATAATCTGCTGTGCCATTTATCTGCACAAAATAGAGTCTTTTCTTGTGGCAGAAACTCCAGCAACCTTTAATGGTGGAGTAGATGAAAATCTGTATTTGAATCCTGAAAAAACATGAAGCCTTTTTTTAAGCCCTAAACGTGTTTTGAAAGGAGGTCTAAACAAAGAAGAAATATTTACCACAGATATTTACTACCTCTTTTTTCAGAATTCTGCCTCTCTGTTGTTCCTTTGAAAAATCCTTGCTGGAGTTCCTCCAGTAGGACCAGTGACATCCACAACATCTCTGCCACCCCTGCATGGGCTGTGCCCTGCTGTGAGCGCCCAGGGTGACATGTGGGGTGGCAGATCCGGACCCTTGGCCACTGCTGGCTGGCCAGCAGATCTCCACTGAGGTCTCTTCTCTGGTTCTTTGAGTTCAGCTGGGCCATGGATTTGCAAAGGCCTGTTCCAAAACCCTTCTGTGCCCCAGGGCTATCCTTGGGAAGGGTGAATCTAATCCCTCACAGTTTGCACTTTGCTGGATTTTTCTTGCTACAGTCCTATCTTGATTTTTCCAAGAATATATTTGGCAATTGCTTAGGGGCCTTTTGGACCCCCCTTTCTGTTTTCTTTGGATTGCAGGCATGGAAAACTGTGTGTACAGTATGCTAAATACTTTTATTAATTTTACACTGTTTACAAGTTACTCTGTCTCCTGACCCCTCACAGCAGCTGATTGAGCTGGGGTTGACCTTTCTCTAATGTGCAAATTGAGAAATTTGTCAGCTATATCCCTTAGTTGTGAAACTGGGGTTGTTTCAGCGTGGATAAAATCCGAAGGCCATCAACTGCTCTAGCTGAGCTTCTCTCTAGCTGGGAGCAGGAATACATTTCCCCCTACTATAAAACCAGCTGGGTGCATTGTTGGGAGTGTACACCACCCCTTTTAAATGCTACGTTCAAGCCAGGGTGCCCTTTGTTTATGTTCTGAGTAGGAAAACGAAGCCCCTGGCACTGTGCTCTGTTACAGTAGGAGTTAATCTGGTATCCAGGCCATTTCCAAGGAGATGTGATGTTTGCAGGTCATCCCGAGCATCCAGGCTTGTCCTACTTGCAAGCAACCAAGCAGTTCTGCTCCTGCTGGGGAATGTAACCTCATCCAGCTTGGTTTTTCCTCCCTTTCTCTCCTGAACACCAGCTGGACATCCCTTTATTTGCTCCTGTGACTCCCCACACAGGAGCCGAGTCACAGGGTCCCTGTCGGTCCCTGTTGGTCCCCGTGGTTCCTGCTGGCTGGCACAGCCCTGGTGTCAGACAGGCCCCCTCTCCACCAGTCCATCACAGCCAGCCCCTGCTGACACCGCGACAGCGTGTCTGAGATGCCTCCCGCTTCCCTCCTTCCCATCTGTCTCGTGGGGAAAAGCACAAAGAGCAGCCTTATCTGCTCTGACAGGCAGGGTTATACAGAGGAGGGCTCCTCCTGGGAAGCAGATGGGGCCAATTGAGAGTGGACAGGGAGATGTGCTAAATAAATCTGGACCAGCCAGCGCTTTGGGCAGGTGGTGGGGAGAAATCGTGTTCCAGGCATGGAAAGGTAACCACCATCCTCAGGCTTGACTTCTGGCTGTTATAGTCTGGTAAAACTCCTGTGCAGGATCTCAGGAATATTGTTGTGTGCATCATATTTACTGCTATCTCTAATGAATGATAAAAAACCCTCCAGATCGTCCTGTAGGATGGTGTTTCCCTTGCGGGAGTGGCTCCAGCTGAATACATGTGCTGCTGGGCGGGATGTGAGGATTTGCTCTGCAGCTGTGAACATGGTTTGCGTGGCCTCTCTGGCCCCTCCAGGCGGACACCTGGGGCTCAAGAAACAGTTAAATGCATCTTCAGGATAAACTAGGAAAAATAAATGGCTATCGAGGGCTGTGAGCAAGTTTCAGAAATATTTCTGCTGCTTCCTTTGATCTGTTCAAAAGAGGAATTAGCTGCTATTTCTGTGTTTGGAAAGAAACTGTGGAAAGGGGCATCCTTCAGAAGATACTGACACCTGCAAGGGGGGCTCACGCTGGGATGCTGAAATTGAGGGTGAAACCCCAACAGGGCAAAATTCTCACAGGTAGACCCAAAGTCCTGCAGAAGGGTCATTTTTCCTGACCTTCTCCCCTGTCCCTGCTCTTATGCGAAACCAGGGAGAGTCCCAGGACGGTACGTGGCAGTACCTTGTAATGTGCACAGGGTCACTGACCTGGCAATCTTTGAGGGCATCAAAAAACATCCCAGTAAATAGAGCAAGGGAGTGTTTTCCCTGTCCATAATAGAGAAAGCTCCTGGAGGTGTTTGAAGAACATGGTATATTTGCTATAACTTTGTTTCGACATTTTCCAGAACGTTTTTCATGTTGTTTGCAACCAGAAGCCAAAATCTCCAGGTAGTTGTTGCTACTAAAAAATTGAAATTCTTTGATCTAGGGCTGTTCAAAGCAGCTGAGACACAGTGCAGGACAGGGAGAAGGAGCGGGGTTAGAAACCTCCGTCAGGAAGGGGTCAGTCTTCCTGGAACAATTTCCATGTCATCAGAGAGCAACATTTTCATGCTTGGAATGAAAAACAAAAGGCTTTGACCCAAGAAAAACTCAAAGTCCAGCCTGGAATAGTTTCTTTTTTTACTGTGTTAGTAGGTTCTTATCTCCATTCGTGTGTCCAGAGAAGGGCAGTGGAGCAGGGGATGAGTCTGGAGCACAAATCTGATGAGGAGGGGCTGAGGGAGCTGGAGGGGCTGAGACTGGGGAAGGGGAGGCTCAGGGGGACCTTCTGGCTCTCTACAACTCCCTGACAGGAGGGGGCAGCCAGGTGGGGGTCAGGTTCTGCTTCCAGGGAACAAAAACCAGCATGAGAATAAATGGTCTCAACTGGTACCAGGGGGAATTTGAATTGGATAATAGGAAAAAATGACCCTCCAATGCCTAGGGGTGGTTAGGCATTGGAATAGGTTGCCCAGGGAATTGTAAATGCTATCCCTGTAAGTGTTCAGAAAAGGTGTGGATGTGCACTTGGGGATGTGGTTTAGTGGTGATCATGGGGGTGCTGGGTTAAGAGTGTGACTCAATGGTCTTAGAGCTCTTTTCCAACCTTAACAGTTCTGTGACTCTGTGATTCTGTTAAACTGTGAGCACCTGAGAACAGCCACTGCATGTCTGTCTGCCCATCCCGTGTCCAACTGGGATCCCAGTGTCCGTCACTGGGATGCACAAGTAGGAAACTGCAACAACCAGACCTCACAGGTCTGCTGGGGTTCAGCCCTTATTGCCCCATCCTGCTCTGGAGTCAAATGGTTCTAGCAGCCTATAGAAACCCCTCAGCCTTCTGCTCGTGTCTCTTTATAAATAGCCAGGCATCCTTAGGCAGACAGGGAAACCCTGCTGGGATGCTGCTATTTTCCCAGTCCTCTGGATTTGAAGCATTTGCTTTTGCAGTTCAGTTCACCTTTAAAAGGACAAAAGTGCTGATGAGCCTGAGATCAGGCTGGCCCCTGGTTACACTCAGGATCCCTGACTCATGTTGGTAAAGAAAACCTTGCAAGAAGGACGAACACAGTCCGGGACCGCAGCTCTCTGGGAGAATGGAGCTCTCAGAGCACAGACAGGGATGGGCATTGGTATCTGCCAGTGCAGATGAACCTGCAGTGCTGGCCACTGGCATTTTTTCCCTGTGCACTGCTCCTGTTAAGGTTAATGGGAACCTCTAAAGGAAATTTTTAAATACCTTTTAAAAAAGGAGTCAATTTTAGGTCAGCTGTTTTTCGTTTGTCTTTTGGGCTGGTTTCCTGACACTCAGTGTAAAGAGGTGTAAGTAGGAGGGGACTTGTCCCCATGGGGTTGTAAACCTGCTGACTTTAAAACATGCCCATGGTGGGGTTTGCCAGGAATGGGGGGAGTTATGTGAAAAAAAGACTCCATCAATCACGAAATCAGAACAGCTGATCATGAAACACAGGGAGGAGTTTTTTCCCTCTCTTTTCCATAGGAAAGGTGCCTTTTCCAGCAGCAGTTCTGCCAGATCCTCTGCAACCTGCAAGGGGCTGAACAGCTGTGATAAAAAAGAGAACAGTGGGAGCACATCCTATACTTTGGTTGTGGTTTTGCCCTCACGGTGCCTTTGAACCTCCACTCCTGTTGAGGTGGGAGTTCCACTGCAGCTCAGGGACTGCCCAGCAGGGCTGGGCTTTATGGTCCCAGCGCTGCTTCCCTCCTCCATCCTCCCCACACGCTGTGTCTGCGCAGGAGGCAGGCCCTGACTGCTGACTCCGTGCGGGCTGGGGGTTCCCAGAGGTGTCGGACATTCCTAACTAGCAGCTTTTTCTCAGCAGCTGAGCATGCCAGGCACTGTATTCACCTTTCTAGTAGCAAACACGCTCAGTTGCTCTCCCGTGGGATGGGAAGAGAAGGCTCAGGGGGTCAAATCTGACCCACCACCACCCTTATCCCAGGTCTGAGGGGACAGGAAAATTGCTGAACTGTTCAGAGCTGGCGGGTGGGCAGTGGCAGGCATGAGCACAAAGGTTTTTTGGGCTGTGCCACACAGGGGACTTTCTGCTGTTGGGAGAGCATCCTCCATGGGCAGTGGTGCAGGGAAGTGAAGCCTCCCTTTACCCATCAGGAGAGATCAGCCCAGCAGGCTTGCCTGCCTCTGTGATACCCAGGGATGGCCTCTGCATCTCCAGCTCGTGCAATATTTATGCAGCTGATGTGGTAAATGGCGTGGGTTTTACTCTTTGTTAGGTGGATGAGTGACCCCTCAGCTGTCCCAGCCACCACGGGCCCTCCAGAGAGCTCTGTGGCTGCCTAAAGAGAGGTTGTGAAGCATCATTTGCACAGCCTTGTGCAGGTGAATTAGGTTGCAGAGAGCTCACACTCAAAGAAATGCAGTTTTGGGAACACACAGGTTAGCAATGTTGAGGCTTGATAAAACCTGTGGGGGCAAAGGCACAAGTGTTTGCTGAAACTGTGCTGTGAGTCTGTTTAAGCACCAACGAAGGAGGGATCCGTGGTGAAGAGTGACAGACCTCTCCTAAAGCCTGGAAAATACCTGAGGAAAGAGGAAAGTATGGCAAGCAAGACAAAACCTTGCCTCCAAGTCATGATCTGCTGCAGGATTTGGGTGTCCCCTGAGAGCCCAGGCCACTGCAGCCCTGCAGGGAGGAAGAGGAGAAGAAGAAGGAGGAGGAGGAGGAGGAAGAAATCTCCAAGGACTTCCTTGCAGTGTAGTGGGAGGTGCAGGGAGGCCCTTCTGCAAGGGGATGTCCCCAGATTGCCAAAGTGCTCTGGCACTGCCCCTTTGCTGTGCCACACTGACACGCCAGTTACACCCCAGCGCTCAGTCCCAGGCTGCTCCCTGCAGCAGCAGGAAATTCATCTTTGCCCCCTGCCAGATGTGGATGTGGGAGAGCCCCTGCCTGCACTCGCTGGGCAGGGACTGAACTGCTAATTAGGAGGCCGCGCTGAGGCTGTCAGGACCACCCCAAAGCGGGGTTTGGAGACATGCTGTGCAGTCATTCTTGTCTGTTAAAACCAGTAAGGACCTGAGCCTGACACAATGTATCTGTCTGCATCCTAATCCTGGAGCTGGGCGTCTCAGGGTTGCCTCTCCCCCTCTTCACAGATTTCCCTCTCTAGCATCTTGCAGGCTGCACCAAGCACCTTTAAATCCAGCTTTCACCCCTGGAGAAATTCCTGGGGTTATTTGGTGGTGAGCAAAGTGACACACAGAGACCACGGCCCTCCAAACATCACCTTTAATGGTGCACTCTTAAGGGGAAGGCAAGGAAGCGTGCTGGATTTTCACTTGTATTTATTACTATTCACCCGTGGAACTACAGGCCATGAACCAGTTTTGTGCATAGGCATTTCCCCATTTTTTGCAGCCTGGTTTCACATGATAGCTATAGCACAGATAATGTGGCTGCAATAACAATTTGTTGGAATGTGTGGGACTCCAAATCTGCCTGGTAGTGACTTCCCTGGCAGAGGGAAGAGCCCCTCTTTTGGCAGCACATGGAGAAATGATGTCGGAGAGTTTCTTTCCAGCAAGTAGAGCCTTCTGAACCAGAACCCTTATGCAATTATGTGTGTTTTTTTGACTCCAGATCCTAAGAATGTCTCTCTTGAATAGCATGTTTCTTGCTAGTTCGTTCATCTGTGAATTTCCCTGGCAGGTAGCGTATAAATAGCTCTGAGACACAGGCGATCCACGAGTTCTTTTCAAAATACAGCATTGAGTCATTTTAAAGCCTCCTACTGTAGCTCTTTTAAAGATTAACTCATTATTTTAAGTGTAAGATTTATGCCTGAGAAAGAAGGATAAAACCCTGTCTTAAGTTGTTCTTCCAACAAAGCACCTCGTTTAAAAACCTTTAAATAAAATGTCATGGGAGCTGGCCTGTGAAGTGAGCACAGGACATCTGCCCATCCCCACCAGGCTGTTCATCACCCAGAGGCTACACTGCTTTCTAGAGCTAGGAATAGAAACCAGCGTTCCTTATTCCCAGGAGCCCTTTGCCATGTAGGGCAGAGCAATCTAGCTGGTTCCCCCCAGCCGTTTCTCTCTGCCTGACCCCAGGCACTGCTCAGCTTTCAGTAATTAGGGCAGAATTAGGGCGAGATCCCAGGGGATGGAGGCTGCTGGAGCAGGGCTTGCACAGAGGGCAGAGCTCTTCTGTATATTGAGCTGAGCCTCCTTTACCACCTGGAAATGTTGTCCAAAGAGAATTAGGGGATTTGACACACTTGTACACGTCTGGCATCCCAGCAGGTAACAGCAACAGCTCTGCCCCTGGGTATCCAGAAATACCAGATGTGCCTGCGGTGCACATTCAGATAAACACCTGCTGTCGATGCACTGGGCATCCAGAGCTTCCACTGGCACAGGCTGGAACACCAAAGCAAGCAGGAAAACCAAAAAGACATCATTTCTCTCGTGCCGTTTCTCATGGTGTGCAGTGTTAGCAGCCTGAGGAACAATAGAGCGTGGTTGGTGCTGACTGCACGCATCAGATGAATAATGTATTTCATTCAAACAGTAGGAGAGCTCCCAAACAGACCAAAATGTAGTATCCTGCTATGGAAACAGCCCAGGACTCTTCTTCTCATGTGTGAAATACCACTGCACTGCTTGTGCTTAATTAGTTAAGGGCTGTTTCATGCATTGTCTTTCATATGAATGTGCAAGAGCTGGGTCAGGATGTAGTTATTTACTTCCACATTAAGTTAGACCAAATTTTTTCCTTCTTCTTCTTTTTTTTTTTTTTTGGGTTTTTTGGTGGAGGGTGTTTTGGGAGGAGGGGACAGCTCCGGGACTGTCTGTAAATCTGAAGTGCAATACACGACCAGATTAAACCCACAAAGAGAGTTTCAATAGGATACCTGGGTGGAATTTTCCTTTCCTTGGTGATCAAAACATGCCTGACTGCCCTGCCCAGAGCTGCTATCTCCTTTGCTGGATGCACTGTGCACATGTATATTGGAATTAGTCCTGTGCCTTCAGTCCATCTTCCTGCAATGTGGCATTGGGATTCTGCCCTCAGCGTGCAGTGCGGTAGTGACTTGTCCCTCCCGCAGGGCCAAAGGAACACAGGCAAATTCTGTGAACCATAAACATCTCTGACGTCTCTAGAAGTTCAAGGTGAAAATCAGAAATAGCCATTTGATGCCTGAGAGTTTGGATGCATCTTTAGCTTGTGGTTCTGCTGACAGGAGCTCTGTGAGTCACACGAGCCATCAACATCCTGCTGTTTCCCAGAGCACTCTTAGGGGTCCTTCTTGGGACACTGCTTTCACTGCTCTTTCACTGCCACATCTCCTGTCAGCCCTAGGAGCAGCAAGAGGCAAAGGTGATGCCCACAGGGACAGAATTTACCTGGGGCTCTTGGGCTTGGACCGGCCCTCTAAGTGGGAATAATCTTCTGAAGGTCAGACCCCCTGTGCTGTGTTACAGATGGATGATGACACACTGAAGTTTGCTTTCTTAATGGCTGCTGATGTTATGATAAAGTAATATATCAAAGTAAAAAGTGTTCCTTCTTAAAAACCGAGTGAATAGATTTGAATCCATCTATTATTGAAAAGGCAATAAGCAATATGCTGTGCTGGGTCTCTCACAGAGCCTCCCTAATGCATTCGTG
This sequence comes from Gymnorhina tibicen, assembly GCA_013399875.1. Lineage (NCBI taxonomy): Eukaryota > Metazoa > Chordata > Aves > Passeriformes > Artamidae > Gymnorhina > Gymnorhina tibicen. The sequence continues at coordinate 32,649 of VXAZ01005132.1, forward strand.
CACTGCTCCTTGGCTCAGGAGGCCGCACAACTTGAAATTGTAGTTACCTTCCTGGAGAGTTCAAGTATCCGTAAGGGCTAAAAATACATTGGGAATTGTGGTGCATGAGCGTGGGCACTTGGGATACAGCAGAGTTGAGATGGAAGTGCAGGAGGAGGAGCATGTGACCTTCTCCATTCACTGGAACAGTTTAATGTGAAGAGAAAAAAAAAGAAAGCAAAGCTAAAGATCGGTTGCATTTCATGGATGGAGGGTTACTGGTGGAAGGAAATGGTCCTCCTTGGATTTAAATCAGAATTAAAAATTGCATCATTTATTCTGACATCCTCCAGAACTCATGCTCAAAGATTTAATCTCATAGTGCTATGGCAAGGTCAAATTCACTCTGTCAGTAATTACCTTGGAAGTCAGAGTGTGTTTCTGTGCATGCCCATATTTGAAAGGGATGGGAAATAGAAGAAGCCTTTTCATTTCTTCCTAGCTTTTGGTATATTTGAAATAAGTGCCTTCCCTTCTTTTGTGTGGTTCTTTAACACTTTTGATGGATTTTAATTCACATGTGCTGCCTCTTCCCATAGCGGGTGTGGAAATATCAAGGCCAACTGAGTAAACAGATGGGGAAATTAAGTAGGGTGCCCAAAGGCACACACCTCTCCCCAAAGCAGGCACAGCATGAGAGTTTGCAGCCCTGTGTTGTGTGCAGGCTGCCTGACCCCATCTCTCTCTTCTGTACTATCCATGAGCATGAAAACACACGGAGACTTTTCTTTATCAAGTCCTCTTCTGCTCTGTGGCTCAAAGCTGGAAATGATTTCACAGCACATCTTTTAATCTTCTTTGACAGTTTTTTTGTTTAAAAATAAAGCAGTTTTGACAGTGGGATAAAGCAGCACTCACAAGTGTTTGCTTGGGTTCTGATCGAGTGCTAGGTGGCTCATCCAGCAACGCTCCTCTTCATTTCTACGGGGCTGTTCCTTGATAATGTGGATGTTTGCTATTCATAATCTGCTGCTGGTTACTGTCATCATCAGCTGAAGGAGACAACATAATGTGAGTTAATTGTTTAGTTCCACGGCGTCTAATGAGTAGTGTGTACATTCCAATATAACAATTTGCCATAGCTCCATGGGAGAGACTATTAAGTGTTCAGTGACAACAGGCAAATAATGAATGTATTTATAGAAAGCAGAACTGAGGGACAATAAAAGGGCCCAGGTTTATGGATAATTTATTCAGAGCTAACAATATGATAGTAAAAGAGATACAGATTAAAAACCTAGATATGCCATTTGGGAACTCAGATAGAATTCCTAGCTTTTTAAAAGTTCAAGCCTTTTACAGATCTTATTGAAAGCAGTGGGAGGACATCTGTGAAAGATTTGGCTGTTCAGTGTTTGGTTAAAAGCAATCCAGCCTTTTTTGTCTGGCACTGGTGATGCAGTTCCCTCACAAGCAAATTTCTTGCCAACATGTTTTCAGCACGGAAGTGCTCGATTCTTACTTCCAGCCCTCAGAAAACCATGGATCTCAGGTGAGCACACTCAGGAAATGTCTGTCTTATTATCACATCCATCTCATAACACCAATCAAGGTCAAGGCACTACTGAGATTGCTACTCTACGGATATATAATAAGAGAGATCCTCCCTCAGAGGTGCACAGAACCAAAATAGTAAATGGTCCCAGTTCCACTGACATGACTTCTTTGTGTTCCCCATTTCTCCTTCACTTCCTGCCTTTGGCTTTTCAGGCTGCAGCCATTTGGGGCAACACTATCTTTTTTTTTCAGCTTTCAGTATAAATCAATACCGGAGCTCCTATTTCAATTTATTGAAATTCAAATCATTGAAATTCAAATCATTGATAATAACAGTACGTGCACTACAGTAATGGATCGTGTGCTTGTGTGCAAGGGCACAGGTTTTCACAGCCCTAAGGTACCAGTGCACCAGATGTGCACAAGAGAGGCAGATGGCATTTTTAAGAGCATTTCTCTTTGGAAGGTATGGCTTGAAAGTCAGGCTTGAACCTGTTTTGAACCTATTTTGAGTACCCTGCATTTATGTATTCTAAGAGCAATGTCATGTGGAGACACTGTAGGAGACAACAAACCCACCTGCAATGCACAGTGACTGAGCACGAGTGGGGAGCAGTTGTATCTCCCCATACAAAGCAGCACCAGCCGCTGCTACTGCTCCACCTCTGCTTTCAGCGAGCACAACAGAGCCTTTGAAGAGCTCTTGAAATTCCCATGTTGCTTCTTAAGAGACAGGCAAAGCTTTCCAGGCTGGCTTTTTTAAAGGGTATTTCATTGTAATTGTCTGTTAAATCTACATTATTAGAGGTTTCACTGACCCCTCGACACAGTGATCAAAGGACATTCGCCACACTTGATGGCGATGACAGCCACTGACTTCAAGCAGAAGGATAAATGAATTAGTTGGGTGATAGGTCTCTTCCTTTCTTTTAAACACCCAAGCCAGAAATCAATCCTTATAGTGACAAGGTTTATTGTGCTAAATTCCCTTGGCATTACAAACTCTCTTTTTCTTTCCCTACCCTTGAAAAAAAAAAAAAGAAAAACCCCAGGCAGATATAGCTGATGCTGTGTCGCATCCCACGCGCTCGTGTTGCTCCTGCAGTCTGTTGCTTTTTGGGATTCACACACACATTTGCATTTGCAAGCGCCACTATTGCTTTGCAGTAAACACTGCTCACAGCTCTCTCCTCAGAGAATCCAGATGTCTTCCTCTCAGGACTCTGCCTTTATCTTTAGGTTTCTCAGCCCGTTGCTGCATGCACTGGATGTTGACTGCTTCTGCATAGAAACCCCGATCCTCATCGCAGAAATTGCGTCTTGTGGTGAGGATGTTGATTGGGAGTGAAAGGTATTTATCTTCCAAAAAACAAGTTTCAATTTCATTCTCCTGAATCCATCAGGTCCCCATGGGTAGGTCTGTGCTAGGAGCACTTTTCCCATGCAGCCAACTCTGCCTCCATCAGCCGTGTGCTCTTTGATTGCACATGGCATGTGCAGGTATTTGCTGGCTTTTGGGAGATGAGTAAGAGAAGGATTTTAGTTTTTCAGTAGTTTGAATGAGGGGGAAAAAAAAAGGAGAGAAGACATTCAGATCATTTTTTTTTAGCAAAGGAAGGAGCAATCTGAATGAAGAAGGGGGCCAAACCCCTCTTGTTTGTGAAGAAACGAGGAGTGAATCCCGATCACCCTGAAGCCTGGTATAGTCTCCAGCGAGTGCAAGGATCAGGATATCATCCTGTGAAGTGCTGCTGCGAGTTCAGTGAGGTCTGGAGAAGGGTTCATGTGTTTACTCTCCCCCTTCCTCTTCAGCCCAGTCTTTGTGTTGTTATAGCACCTCAGACGTGGCCGTCAGAGCTGTTTGCCAGAGTGGGAGCAGCGCTGCAGCCGTGACGGCCTGGGGACACATGAGGCACAACTGGTAAGGAGAGATAACAACTTCTAATGGACCAGCTAATATTGGTAGGGAAAACAGACAGCTCCCAGGCACAAGCGCTCCCTCATGTCTCCTCCTGTTTGCCAGCGGCCGTCTCCAGCATTGTGGACATTCAGGATGAGGATTTGCATCTCCAGGGCACCAAGTTCCTGCTGACCAGGATAAAGGACCAGCTCCTCAAGCTCAGCACAGGCAGAGGGTGATTGTTATAAGTGAGCAATTCTGTTTGCATCCCTGGGTAGAAACCTTTCCTTTTTTTTCCACGTGGTTTCCCAAATCAGGACACTAATCAGGTTCAGATGGCTACTGGGAGCAGAGTCACCAGCTGCCTCTCTTTCCCCTGTTTTGCTACAGCAAAGGAAAGGAGAGGGGGGGTTTAGCAATCAGTAGCTTTTACTAATCCTTCCAGGCGAGGTGTGTGGGAACTGTATTTTCCCTAACCCTGCTGGTGTGTCATCCTGGAGGACTAAAGTTATCACAGAACAGTGGAAGGTCTAGCAAAAGAGTAAAAACAACAGCATTATAAAAAGAAGCCAGCCGAGTGCTGGCATTGTGTGTAGTCTGATGTATACTTGAAGAGGGTTATAAACACACGTTTATGAATGTACCAGCACAATGCCTGCTAAACGAGAGACATGAGTAAGGAGAAGATCAAGCCAAGAGATGGTTGCACTCAAGGACATGGTTTTCATGCAGGAGACATCTGCAGAGAGGGGGAGAGAGAGAGAAAAATATGTCCCTATTACAAAATTTTTGGCTGCATGCAACCACAGGCAGCCTCCAGGGAAAGCTCTGTGGAGCCATCAGGGTGATCCAGTCATGGAATGGGAACAGGCTTTTTAACAGCCTTTTTCCTGTGGCTGGAAACACTCCACGGCACACCCTGCTCTGCCCTGTGTGCTCCCTGATTCCAGAAGTGCCAGAGGGGCATCTCTGACCCCTCCTGTGCTGCTCCACTTGGCCCTGGCCCCCACACAGCTCAGCACCAGCCATGGGGCTGGCCATGGCACCAGCATGTCCCTGCCTCACTTGGACCCTCTGTCTCCTCTCCCCCTCTCTCCGTAACTTCTTGTAGGAGGGAAATCATCTGCTGGAGCTTGGAGTTTTGCTCTCTTTTTTCCAGAGGTGGGTGGAGAGGGGAAAATAGAAAGTAATTTGATTTTTGGTGCTCTTTCAGCTTTTTGTCTAGTTTATAACCTCAATCTGCAGGAGAGGAGTTCCTGTAGGAGGAAACCAGAATGACTACAATGTCCAGGACCAGGACTGTATCAAGGGGAGTTAGTTTGACCTGTAATGCAGGGAGATTTCATTTGTAAAATACTGACTGTCACTACCAGAGGCCAGTGTCTTCCTCCCTGCACAGGCAGTGACTCAGCTGGTCTCATGCATGTGGAAGATCAGGGACTCAAAGGGGATTTGATTTAGCATGACCTGCTGTTTCAGCTGGTACACATGGCTTCCATAAGCTCACAACTTATCAAAACATGTGCCTGCAACTGAGCAGGGAATTCACATCTCATCTGTCACTGGATTGCTGGTTTGCAGATGGGGGATGCTGTTGAGCCAGCGTGGGTTTGGGTGAAGATTTATTACAGGACAAATGCTGAAACCATCGAAAAAATGGGGAGATGATGTTTTCAATGCCTTACTTGTGAAGGGAGCTGCTGACAGCCAAATACTTTAGCAGATGTAATGATCCACTTCAGTGCTTGTTGAGCCAAAGAAGAGTGAGTTCACCTGCCTCGAGTGGCCCTCTCCTGCATACCCACCTTGCTGCACAATGTGCCTTAGTGGTATTTTTAGTATAGACTAACATCTTTATGTCTTAAAACATGGAAGCTTTATCCAGCGCATCTGAAATTTGAAATTAGCACCAGCATTCCCCCTTGTGCTGCATTTGGAGGGTGGATTCCACACCCAATAGCAAGGACTGGGCTCTGGACTCTGGCTCACGCCCTCTAAAACCATTCTGCCTTCTGCACTTACCCAGAGAAGCAGCTTCTTCAGTGCCTGAAATGGCTGACTACAAATCTCACTATTTCCCCCTAACAGTTGCAGAGCACAGGTGTTTCAAAGCTAAAATCTGGAAACCAAAAAAGCATCTTAGATCCTTTACCCCCCCTCCTCTTTCCTAAGTGGTATTGAGGATTACCACATGTGGTTATATAATAATTTCCCTCAGCCTGAGCTTTTTAGCAATTAATTAGTCAGGGATTTGAGGGAAAATGTCTAAAATGGTTGAATATTTGCTTACTGGTCCACAAGTGTGCCCTATTTTGTTGTAGCTGCTGTTCTAAAAGCCTAAAAAAAAATCTTTTAAAAATTGGAAAAATCCATGGCAAAATTTTTTGGCTTTCATTTTATGTATCTTTATTCAGTGACCACAGGTAGGGAGGATATGGGAAGCTAACACACAGCAGGGGGAACACCAGTGCTAGTGCCAAGAGGTTATGCAGAGCCTCTTCCACCCAGCCAAAGGTGATTCAGGTACTTCCCTTTCTCAAACTGCAGTTTCCTCACTGTGTCTCTCAGACAAAACACTTCTGTAACCCCCAGCATGGCTCTAGAATTGCTCAGAGCTGAGGAGTGTGAGATCTGCTTCATTCAGTGCCCAAGATCAAAGCCATCCAGGTTGTTAACACCATCCTCTGAGCCATGTAACAACCTGCTGGGTCAGCCAGAGCCTTTCAAAGCTGCTGGTTCCTAACAAGATTTGTAAAACCTTTGACTGCTTCGAGGTCTGCGGGTGAACGGTGCAATGTAGGGGCTCGTTTATTTACCACTGCCTCCCACCAAAACCCTTATGGCAAGGAGAGGAAAAGTCACTGGGATTCCTTGGCTCAGAGGAGAGACTTTCCTGTGAGCTGAAAATAGAGGATGTGCCCTGTTACAGGTATCTACAGACACAGCTTTCAAAGCAGAGCTGTGGTTTTTTTCAGCCCCCGTATATGCTTTGTTGAGATGCTCCTTATCCTTCAGAAGATACCACCTCTTCTTCCTCCATCCCTCTCCTTTCTCTGTGCTAAAAAGGGCTGTAGAACATCTTTGTCCCTAATACAGATCCCACTGAAGGAGCGTTTCCAACTTTACGGGCTTCCCTTCTTATTTCTGCCTTCAGACTCCAGCTCACAGCAGTGCAATGAGTGGGTGCTAATTATGGAGAACCACATTCGACAACAGAGCCTTGCTGCTGGTGAATACAGAAAAATTGCTCATTAGAGCAGCATGGTATTTAGTCAGATTGGCTTCCCTAGATATTAACATTCTGGCATTAATGCAGACTGGCAGCGTGATACTTGAGTAAAACCATCTCAGGATAAGATGTGTGGAAGGGCTTGTGAAATGTTTGTCCTACCTCTGGGGTTTGCAGGGCATTTCTGCTGGGGGCTCCCACGTGCTGCTTTAGGAAAAAAAACAAAAAAACACCCTTGGATTTCAATAACTTGCACATACAATTTCTTGGTGTTTTTTTCCTTGCCTCACAGGGCACGGTGCATCACGCATATGCTTTATTTCGCCAGAATGAAGCACGCTGTGCTTGATCACCTTTCTGGCCATCCAAATTTCACTGCGTTGTGTGGTGTGACGGTGCTGTATCCATGGTGCAGGTGGCAGGGCTCTCTGCTCGATGGCTCTCTGAGCACAGCACGGCGCGTGTGGCAGTGAGGCCACCCCGGAACATGCCCCGTTCGCACCTGTTGCACAGAATAATGTGATAAAGGAAGCTCACCAAACCTGGTTTGAACACAAAAAGCTTCAGGTGCCTAGATTTAATGCAGGGAGGGCTTAGCATGAAGGTTTACCCGTGCTGTTTTATAAACAGCAAGAACACAAGCTGGGGTTTGCGTGCTGCAAGCAGAGGTGCCTTTTCTTGGGCACGGCTCCTTGTCCCCCGCTCTGCAGCATCGGGACACCTCCAGCTTGGCTTCTGGGCTGGCTTTGCAGAGCTGCCCGCACCCCTAAAGCTGCGTGGGGAGAGGCAGAGCTCTGCTGGCTGCACGGACCGGGGTTGGTCTGTGCAGCTGCGAGCTGGAGCCACAGGGAATTCCTCGATCCCGGGTCCTGCCCTCTTCCACCCCCAGACTTGCAGCAGCAGCCTCTCCGCTGGGCTACCGAGTGCTGTAAACTCACACACACAGGGCAGAGATGTTCAGCGGCCGGCAGAGCCCATCCAGCCACACGCACGCCAGAATCTCCTCTCCTAAGGCCCTCTGCTCTCCACTTCGCCTTGAACACCAGCGTTTGCTAATTAGCTCCGCTTTATCTAATTAGCACCCAAATGGGAGTGCCTCCCTCAGCTGCCTCTGCGCTTGCAAAGAGCCCAGAGCCGAGGATTTATGCGGGGGAGAGGGAGCTTTCCTGGGGTTTGGGTGGTGCGTTCTCGCCTCTGTGTGCCGGGAAGGTGGGTGAGTGTGTCCTTGCACTGGTGCTGCCCTGCTGGTCACTACAGAAGCTGGGCACAGCTGCACTAAATTGCCACTGCCTCAGCCAACCTGTTTCTGGCCTGTGAGTTTGCCGTGTGGGTTTTCTCCTTCTTTTTTGCAATGGTCATGGTATTTTGCCTGCAGTTTGCCTTGGGAAATAGAGTGTGTCCTACATCCATATCTATTTTAAGATTCTGCTCTATTGCCTGCTACCAGCTGGGGACATGGCTGGAAGGAGCAGTGGTTTCATGTTATAAGGGGAAACACTGGATATTTCTAGGAGCCTATAACTATGAAATGCTAAATATGTTTATAACCCAGGATATTGTGATCTTATTGATAGTACTCATTTTGCCCGGCTTTAGTATTTTAAAAGCTGGCTTTCTGGCTTAGCTTGACGTAGTAAGATCTACTTACAGATGATGGGGAATAAAACAGACACAGAAAGCAAATTATTCTGTTTCTAATATTTGTATTTTTTTAAGAAGAATTTTTTTCTTTTGTGTTAGTCCTGCTCTGACTCGTTTGGGTTTAGGGAGACCAGTGGAGATTTTGTTATGGAAACCTGTTAATTTTTGTGGTCTGTCCAGATTAAAGTATCTGAGGGCTACAGCAATTTCTTCCAAAATTAAAACAGAACAGACAGAACCCCTACTTGTCAGAAAAGCATGAGAATGTTTCCACACAGCTGAAATTCAGAGATTTGGAAGCAGGTGCCTTTCTTAATGTTTATCCCTGTGAAGGTCTCCTAGTCCACAACTCTCCAGCTCAAACATTGGATCATTTTCATCCTGGCAACTGTTGTTGTGTGTTTCATTTAGTGAGTTGATTAGCATAGTTTTAGCTAGAACCCTGTTTAAGCAGTATTATGGCTCAGAACGGGTTCCATATGGGAGTCCAGGGGTCTGACTCCATCCCCTGTGTGCATCGGCCTGGTCCTGGAAGGTTTTATGCCCTCAGAAACTCCTGGGTGCTCTCCTGCCACAACTGTGGGTGCGCAGTCTTGGGTGATGCTGCACAAATACCACTGTGCTGCATGGTGTGGTGCTTGTGTTCATAGATTAAAAAAAAACCCCAAACTAACAGAACATAAACTCCAAACCAAACAAAAAAAACCTTCCAATAACCCCAAAAAACCTCTATGGCCAGAGATGGCTAAGAGGAAACCCAGGGCAAGTGTTTTGTGGTCTCTCTGGATTACTGCTTTTTAGTATTTTGGCCTGGGTGAAAAGAAGGACAAGGGTATATAGATGTGACCTTTTAACTCACAGGTGAAGAGCTACTTGGTAAACCTGGCATGAACTTTTCCGTGGTTTAGGGTGGTTTTCTCTGAAGTGGTTCTTTTTTGGTAAAACTGCTCTTTGCTTCACAGAGCTGGATAGCTGGTGGGTCTATGTGCTCTTCAGGGATTACCAGGTAACACTGTTCTCCAAAGGGTCTTTCACTGCATTCAGTGATTCTCCAGTTTTTCTTCTCCAGGGAGGCCCAAACCCACTTGTAAACCTGCAGCTCACCTCGGAGACTGAAGAGAAGCAGAACTTTCTCAGTCAGAGTTTTCCAGCCACTGCCATCTAATATTTAAGACACAGCATAAAAGTTACAGTTTATGCAGTAGTGCCGGGGAGTGAATTTTGTATTGATTTTAAAATTAGTCATTTTTGGCTTACTGTTTTATGCACCAGAAAATGGCCTCAGCTTCATTAAGAATGCTGTATATTATTAATATACATCATTAATTTATTCTTGGCACTGGGCTAGTAAAAGCACTTAAATCATTGCCCTGTCCCTAAAGCTGGACAAGAGATGTAGTAATAAATGTGATGGGGAGCAAAGCCATTTCAGAACAGAGCTGTTGGTCCCCCTGCTGCTTTCCTCTTTTTTTGGGGGGTCACTTGCATCTCTGGCTGGGTCTGCACAAGAGTGGTGAGTCTGGAGGTGCCGAACTCACCATCTGCAGGTCTGATTTTTGGCACCCAGGCCACTGGCACAGAGGTTGGGAAGCCCAAGAAGTTGATGAAGCAGCTGATTTGGGTTGAGGAAAAGGGAAGGGGTGGGACTCTGCCCTTGCCTAGGACATTAGTGCCTTATCCTTGTTTTTAGGAGGGCTGGGCACAGCCTGCACCCCGGCAGGGTGAGTGCAGGAGCCTCCATGCAGCCAACTGGAGATGGAAAGTACCAGTGCTACAGGCAGGCCTCCCAGGCAAAGGACCCAATTTCAGTCCCTGTTCTTGTGCTGGTTTATTTATAAGCTATTAAAGATGTATAAAGTGATTTTTGGAGCAGACAGTGGAGCCTGTGCCTCTCTGCTTCCAAGTGCATGGTCCGGTTGACTGGTTACAGACTCCTGCTTGCTTTCCCATGTCCTTTTTTTGGTGTTAGATTCTCCCATATTGGACACTGCTGTCTCTCAACTGGCATAAAAATTGAACTTTTGCAGGGTATGGACCCATCCTGGTAAATCAGCAGCCTTTCTGTGCAGGGTGTTTCATGTGACACTTCCCACCAGAACGGCTGGTAGTTGTATTCCTGCTGACTGGACGTGGTTCCATCTTCTCTGCCAGTGGCAAATGGCACTCACTGATTTAAAAATATTTTTGGTTGAACTCTTATTTGGAAAAGAGCCATAATTTCAGCATTAGATGTATATTGATAGAATGGTTTGGGTTAGAAGGGCCATTAAAAACCATCTCATTCCAACCCCCTGCAAAGGGCAGGGACACTTTCCACTAGACCAGGATTTTCAGAGTCCTGTCCAGCCTGGCCTGGAACACTTCCAGGGATGGGGCATCCACAGCTTCTGTGAGTAACCTGTTCTCCATCACCCTCATAGTCAAGCATTTTTTTCCTAATATTTATTCCTCTGCTCTAAAATTATTTTTCTGCTTGCAACCTGCTTGTTTTTATGGCATCCTGAAAATGAAGTTCTTTCTCGTTGTTCTGCCAGTGCAATTAAAAGAAAAATATAGAAAGAGACCCTGCTGCATCTGAAGAGTGCACTCGTTCTTCTCTGGCAGGAATCTATTTTACACAAATGCATGATTTTGTAGCAAGGCCACCTTAAAACCAACCAAACAAAAACCCCTCAAAGCACTTTGTGGGCATCATGATTCACCCAAGCTATTGGCTGTGGCTGTTGTTGCACAGATATTGAGGTGTGACATCTGAGTTGGACTGATGGTGCTTTCAACTATCCCATCCTCCTTGGTGTTAGTTCAAGAAATACATAATGACAGATGGCATCGTTTTAAAGCTTGAATATGCTGTGCAAAGCACTGAGAAGCCCCCTGAACCTTAGAAAAAGCATTTTGTAAACTGGTATGCTAGAGTCTCTCTAGTCTCCTTAGCATCACTTACAGCTGGACACATGACACATAGAAGCACTGTGGATGTGCCTTTAGGAACAGACAAAGACAGATCATTTTAAGCTCTTGGATATGTGAGGCTGTACAAGGCAGAAGGCATTGTCATCATGTGGTTTTATTGTTGTAAAAGCCATTGTAGTAAAAGTCACTGTAATCCCTGGTGTTCTGCTTCAGAGCCCCTTGAAGTCTGCAATAATGGCTCTGCTGAATCCTGGCAGCCTTTGAGTCGGTATTCCCGTGGTGGGGTGGTGCTGATCAAACCTGTGGCTCCAAAGCTCTCCTCAGAAATGCCTCTCGCTGCGCTTTCCCTGTTCTCCGGGCACTTACAAACGCCGGCACAACCAGCATTTAGAAAGTTTTCTTAGATCTGTTGATGAAAAGGACTCTGTAAGAGCTCGATATTATTCTGCCATCACATGTCAGGTTAGTGGGTTACAAAGCCTGTGCTACAGTGAGGAGCTTGCTGCCTTGGATGTCTGCATGAACCCATTTACCTGCACTTTTATGCTCTGATGATGGAGCTTTCCTTTTGGGACCAAAATCTATTATGACTGGTCTTTGACCAAGCTCAATAAATACCTCTCCATTGCTGCTGTTTTGTACAAATGCAAGAGTAATGCCCTAAAAGAGGTTTTTAAATTTGAAAACGTGCTTTTTTGAACACTTTGGGTCTGTTCTACCCATGGTGCTGCGTTAGGGCTGTGTGAGCCCCCAGTGGTGTTTGCTGTGGCTGTAAGGAATCGCCTGCCAAGTGCACACGAGTGAGGGTACGCACAGCAGACACCCATTTTGTGGGGTGAGCAGTGACCTGAGGTGGCCATTCACTTCCTTGACCTCCCAGGGTGGCTTTGGGCACGTTATTTAAATTTTCAATCTCGTGCTTTCTCACCTGTGAAATGGGAAGGGTAGCTGCTCTCCTGGACTGGCCCCGTGCAGGGTTGCTCTCTCCAGCAGGGATGTTCTGCCCGGTGACTGCAGCACTGGCAGGGAAGCAGGCTGGAGACTGTCCCTGCTCTGCCATGCCTGCAGTGCTCCGTGGCTTGGGAGAATGGGATACAAACCTGCAGCACTGCCTTGCAGACCTGTGAGGTTCCACTCTGTGTTCTGTGCGGTGCCCGACCTGTTTGTGAGCAGCCTGATGGAGAGTTTGCTGTCTGCAGCTCCCTCACTGAGCAAGCAAGTTGTTGGGTTTATTCTTTTTTTAAATTGTCTTTTTTTTCTAGTGTTTCCAGTCACTTTGTGACACCTAAAAATGCATTTTCCAATTTAATTTCTCTGACAAACCCCATTACTGGCTGACTGGGGAGCTCCCACTCTGTGCTTAGATTTGCAGCATTGATTCAGTGCAGGTCTCCCTGAGAGTGAATTTAAAAAGCAGTGAGCCTCTGCTCTCAAGGAGCAGTTCCTCTCCTTGTTTAATAATGTCTATAGGAAAATTCCCTGCACTTGGCACAGTCTTCCCATCTGCTGTGTGCTATTCAGATCATCCCAAAGGGTCTTGGAGCTAGAATGTGTCTTTTTACCAGTTCTGGGCTAAGTTCTGTAGAAACTTATTAATTCCTCCCCTGGTTTGTTCCTATAGGGGATGGAGGTGACCTGACTGAAAGCTTTATGTGAGTAGAAACAATTCAGACTGGCTTTACCGAGTTTTCAGTGAGGTCTCAAATATGTGAATAGCTGCAAAACTGGGATATCATTCCTAAAAAAACACTACAGCTAAAAATACACTTCGTATCAGACCTGGACTCAGTTTGCTGTAATCGTGCAGCTGGATGTGGAGAGCAGTTTGAGTACATGGAGAATTGTCCATTATCAGCTAAATATTGTGCTGAGCCCCTGCAGACACACCCAAGCCTGTGGCATTTGCCTTTCTGTGTTAGAGACTTGCTGGTCAGGTAGTTCTGCACAAAATGCATCCCCAGCCTGTCTGCACTGAGAGCAGAGGCCATGGGGACTCATGGGCTGCCCTGCAGGACAGTGTGGATTCAGGTGATTCAGCTTTTTATTTACAGCTGCTCCCAGCACAACAGACAGCATGTAATGAGAGCAATTAAGGGAAGAGGGAACAACCCTGTTGATCAGCCTGTCAGAAAGGTGAGAAAGTACATGTCTGGTGGGCTCTAGAAAGAGGAGGCGAGGCTCTTGGAGAGGGAAGCAGGCTGTATTTGCATCTTGCCTTCATTATGCATGGAAGAGAAAATACTGCATTAATGGGAAGGTATTGAACAGCCACTAACTGAAGCTTTTTTAAACTGAGTTAGGAGGAGAAGTGGCCAAAGAGGTTTTTGGGAACGGGGAAAGCTGAAATTGAATCCAGTCTGGAACGCAGAAGACAGAAGGGACTGGGGAATTAAGCAAACACCGTGGTGGTACTTGTAAATAAGGTAAATGAAAGAGGATTAGCCTACAGCTGAATGGAGTGAGTGCTCTGAAAATCCACAGGGAGAGGTCACAAATTTGCTCTGAATTTTTGCAGGTGATTCCTATCTCTGTCTTGTTCATTATCCTGTGAAGAAAGAAAAGCTGCCTCTGTTCTGGAGGCAACTCTCCTGGGTCCACATCCCAGTGACTGTGTTTGCTGTGTGCGGCTGGTTTGCAGCTACTGCATTGGGCAGGTCAGTATTTGGCTGGCTGCCTTTGCAGGCCTTTTGTTTAGGGCTTTGTTAGGACTCCAGCTCCAGAGGTGATTTTCAGCACAAGGACCCGTTTTCCACTAACCTTAGAGCATGAGGTTAGTGGAAAACATGTCAATGAGCCTGGGGACCTCTGGATGAAGAGGGCAGTGAAAATGGCAAAAAATGTTTTTACTGAGGCTTGCTAGGTGAAGAAATAGCAGAGGAAGAGAGAACTGAAGAGCAAGAAAATTCTCTGGGTGGGCTGGGGGCTGGAGAAGGAAGAGCCTGAGTAGGATTGAATTATAGACAGAGAAGATGCTCGTGAGTTGCAGCTTTTTGTATTTGCTATGACTTAGCAAAGCATGGGCTTGTATTCTGTCTATTCCTCTGTTTTGTGTTAAACATGTAATTAAGAGGTCTGAGTAAGAACCTGTGGGCTCTGCAGAAGGAAGCAAGTTGGTGCAAATCAAGTCAACAGAGGGGGAAACTCCAGCAGAAAGATTGGAAGCAAGAGCAGGGCAGCACAGGCTGAGAACTGCAGCACGCATCCACCTCCTGTTCCAGCCAGGGGTGCCACGAAACACTGAAAGCTTCCTGGGATCTGAGCCTAGCATTTAACCTGTCCCGAGTTAAATAATCACGATAGGGAAAATGGGCTTCCATTCCATGAAGTGCTGAAACCCAGGGATGGTGATAAAATAGAGAGCACCCAGAAGGTGAGGGTAGCAGGACAGGGAGCTTGTGCTGCCCAGCAGAACCAAGGGCCTGATTTCAGATCTCCTGCGCCCTGGATCTCATCAGGGTGCTGAAGTGACTCTCCTGGATGTGGGCCAGGCTGCTTTGAAACTTCCTGAAGTTTGGGATGTGAGAGATGGTGAGAAACACAGCCCACAAGTTCTTGGTCATGGTGCCATGCTGCCCAGCCAGCTGCTGCTGGCTTGGGCTGGGGTGAATGGCTTGTTGTGGGTGCTGGTGAAATAGTGCCTGACATGATATCTTATCCTGAGATGTATTTAACAAAATATGGCTGTGAACGTTGCACTGATCCCTTCTGTCCTCTGGAAGTGGGATTAAAGGGAGCAGGGGTGTGGGAGTGCACACAGGGATGGGCTCCAGGGATGCAGCGAGGGTGGCAGGAGGCTATGTCCCCCTGGGGTGAATGTCCCCCCCCAACCCCTGAGGAGGTGTGTGGGAGTATGAAGCTCATGCACGTGGGTGTGAGGGGCAGGGCAAGGCAGGCAGGCCCCCACTGCTGCCTTCCCTCCACGTCCTGCTTTCTTGAAAGCCAGAAAAGAAAACTCCTCCACACGCCTGGGGAGGTGATGCTGGGGTCGCTGGGCCCTTCCCTGCAAATTAGCTCGTGGCTTTGCCAGAAATGACATCACTTGTTAGGCAGATTTCTTCATTAGGAAGCTTTCTAATCTCAGACATGAGCGGCACAGAAACCCTCCCCGCTCCCCAGGCACCGAGGAAGCCGAGCTGCGTTGCCAGTCTCTGCAGCACGCTCTGCTTATTTATCATTCATGGCATCATGTTTGTTTTATGACAAATGAACTTAATCACAATTTTCACAGTGGAATACACAGGAAAATATGCAGGATAACCATAGCTGCAGGTATAGAAAACCAAACTTAATTTAGAGAGGATATACAGGAGCCGAAGAATTGAATTAATCTAACAAAAAGACTCAGCTATACATAATTCTTCATGCTGAAACAAAAGCCCCGTGAGATAGGATGGTGCTCAGCTTCTGCATTAAACTTTTTCTTTTGTGCTTAATGCTCAGCCAAATCATTATTTGTTGCTGGAAAGTGCATTTGGGTGTTGGGAATATTTTTTTCCCCACTATGTCTTAAAGTGGAGGAGGGCAGGAATTGCGGATCATTTATTAATGCTCTGCTCCATTGTGGTCTTAATCTCCAACAGATGGGCCAGGATACTCTGGCTAACATTCAGGGTGAGCCTGCTGACTTGCACAGAGCTGCCCAATCCAAGCACAGTGATGCAGGGACTGGAAAAGGCACTGAGTGTGGTGGTCATCCTGAAATGTGATTCCAGCAATTTCGGAGGCTGAGAGTTAATCCCTGTGCTTGGGAGAGAAGGGGATGTGCACACGTGGGTGTGCCTTCCTATGGACGTGTTCTGGAGTAGTTTGGTTTTGGTTCTTTGCTGGTGTGGCCATGCTTGCCAGGGAAACTCTGCCAACTTCCTGACAGTGCTGTATGCTTCCAGTTTCAGCACCATTTCTGATCCTTATCAGTGTTTCTCTTCCTCTCGTGATACCAGAGCAGAAATTACGATGGTTGAACCAGAAAGAATAATGCTTCAGAAACCACCCTGCTGCTATCAGTGGATTTCGTGCTGCTCCAGCCAACTGAAATAATGGTGTGAGCTGCCTGCAACTGCACTAAAATACATTTCCGTGTGTAGAAACATCATTAAAGAGTGGCTTAAAGTACACAGCATTAAAGAAGAATTTAGGACAAAATATAAAAGAAACTTTATAGTGTAGCACCAGGCATCCTAGAGTCTCCAGGAGATTTAGTGTCCAAGAGTGGAGAGCTTTCCTTAGGAGACTAGTGACAGTAATTCAGTCTAGCAAAATGAGAGCTCCAAGGGAGTGATTGCTTCCTATAAATATTTTCAAGGGGTAAGAGCTGATGCTGACAGAATAACTAATGGATGTAGGTTGGTGATGAATAAATTCAGGCTGGAAATTTAGGAGACTCCTAAATATCAGACAGGTCGTGTAAAAATTTTCTAAAGGGCCCTGTGACAGTGTTTGTCTTTGGGCAAGGGGATGGCTTTGCCTAGTGATCCCAATGTTCCCCACTTATAGCTTTGAATTTTGTGGAAAACTGGTTCCTTTGCCCATGGATGTCCTTAAAATGCGTTGGAAAGCAGCGGGGGCCTGTGTGAGGGAGCAGCTTGGTTACAAAAATCTGACTCCTTGGTTTAAAGGTGTGGTAGCTGGAGATAAACGGGATGGCCTTGTCTTGTCTGAAGACCCCAAAAAATGCAGTCGAGAAGAAAGTCATGGAATATGCCAGACACTGAGGGGATGGAAAGGGCAGGAACTCAGAGTGTATCACCTTATTGTGTGCCAGCCCCTGCCTTGCATATTTGGGAGGCATTTCCCTGCTTCCGTGAGCCCCTTTGAACGCGCTGCCATTCCCTCCCGGCAGCATCTCCTGCCAAGGACTGATAGGAAATAGGTTTATTTTTGAGGGATGAAGTGCTGAGTAGCAGAAGGGACGTTCAGCCATTTCCAAGGCTGGCAGCAAGCCTCAGATCTGAGATATCCATCTCCTTCTTTAAGTGTGGCAGCAAGGCTGTGTTTGAACCTCTGCAACCTCTCCCATATCTCAAACCCTCCTGGGGTTTTGTTCCTGCATTGCCCGTGCCTCCCATGGCTTTGGATGGGATGACAAAGGAGTATCACAGGAGAGACTGATTCCCATCTGGACATTTGTGCATTATCCACCTTCTGCATGTGCATTAGCAATTGAATTCATCAGGAAAACGTGCTTCCAACCATCAGGCAGCACTTCTGCATCCTTGCAGCCTCTGCTGCTGAGCCCACAGCCCTGCCGGGGGTTCAGCACTGCTGCTGTATTTCCACCCAGCTTTACCTTCCTGCCATCTCCCTGCATCTCTGGCCACAGGACACAGCCCAACCAGCTAAATTCATTAAAGCCATCTCTGCTGCAGCCAGGCCTTCTGGAGCTCCAATCCCAGAGACTTTGGGAATGGACCAGAATTGGGAAACATACCAATTTTTAAGCAAGGATCTGTATCTTCAAATTGCACATCAATTTAATGAGGATAAATTGTGCAGGCACTCAGACTCTGATGCACATTACTGATATTTTTAGTGTCTGGACTCTCAGGAGGATGCATCTCTGTCAGCCCAGCTGCTCTAAGAGGCAGTTGAGTAAAGTCAAATTGCAGATGGACCAAAGTCTTTTGTTTTTACCTCTCATAAAAGTGATGCCTCCAGTGCCATCTTATAAAATTCACCAATGTCCTACTTCATAAACTTCTAGGTGAATGAGGCTGCACAATTTAGTCAATAAAATCTAGCAGCCAAAGAGAAGGAACATAAAAAAACCCCAAAGGATAGTTGGAAGGTTGTTGCACGAGTCCTGTCAAACAGTGTTTAGCTCCTGCATCTCTGCTCGTGGGTGTCCCCAGCCACCTCCCAGGGAGAGGGACAGCTGCTTTGCAAAGCAGGCTAAGTGTGCCTTATGGTCAAATGGCATGGGGCTGGGGCAGAGGGTCCTGTGGGGAAAGGTGGGTAGAAATGGCTCTGTGCACCTCCCTCCATGTGCTACCACTTCACGTGGAGTCACGAGAGTGGCTCCAACTGGAGTTAGAGCAGCCTTGAGGCAGGGCTAAGTCAGCCTCCAGCAGTCCTAAGGGGAAGAAACAGGAGGTGATGCTTCCTCAGACTCAATCCCTGCCTTTCTTGGTCTCCCACCCAAGAAGGGATGGGTGGTTTTTACAAATTCTGGGTTCTTCCTCCTGTAACTGGTTAAATCATTCCCAGCTGATGCTTACAGTGAGGGGCAGAGCAGCTGTAATGTGCAGGGAGCAGGACACAGCAGCTTATTTGACTGATTCAAGCACATAGATGACCCTGGGGGAAGGTTCAGCCTTAAATCAGCACATTTCTGCCTTAAGCTAATCCCCTCCCTGCCCGGTGTTTCCCACTGCAGCAATATCCAGCCCTGCTGATGAGGATGCACAGAACATCCCTCCTGCCTCCCTGCTCCCTCCAGCAGCACGTCTGCTCCAGCCAAGGTCCCCACACCTGATGTGGAACAGAAATAACATCAGGCTGGTGCTTCTGAACCTGTTTCACGCTATCATCCAGCAGACTGGCATGGCCTTGGTGCAGGCAGCAGGACCTGCACAGCAGCTCACGTGTTCACCACGTTCCTCTGCGTTTGTGCACATGTTGTTCCTCACACTCTTTGCTGCTCCAGACTGGAAAAGCTCCTTCCCCGCAGGAAGACAGGTGAAATGCCTGAGGGGGCAGGTAAAATTCCATACAGGGAAGCCACCACCTCCTCATTCACTCCCAAACATCCTCCTCTTCGGGGCTGTGCGCGCATCTGAGAATAGCTCCTTGCCACAGCCTCCTCCGCAGCAAGAGAGTTATTTATTCAGAGGTGTTGGGTTTGCTCTGATAGTCTTTCTGAATTTATTCTAAAAAGAGATCTGCCTTGTGCCTGGGAAGTGCCTGGCCCTTCCTCCAAAATGGAAGTGAGAAAAGTTCCTTGTGTGTTTTGTGTGCATGCTTAAAAATAGCGTCCCAGAACTGTATGTTGGATAAGTATGAATGAGGGAAGAACAAATGTAGTAACCTTCAGCGTCTACAAATGGACAGGTGTGTGTGTCTGTCCTAGAGCTTCTAAAATTTCTTTTCTCACCCCTTTCATGCTCCAGTCTCTGCTTTCTTCTCTGCCTTTCTTTGTCCTTTGTTCCCATGATTTTGTTTTAATTTTCCTGCATAATTTTCTTTTTCATTTAACTCTCACTCTGCTCTGCCTATTTCTCTCCCTTCCCATCAGTGTCCTTCCCCACCTCTGTTTTCCATCCTGCTCCTCCACACCTCATCTTTTTCTTCTTTCCCAATACTTCTCCCTGTTCTTAGCCAGTGCTCCCTGTTCTCCCTCTTGTCTCCTCATCCTTTTCACTCTGGGCACTCTCGATCCCCGAAGGCAACCCTGACCTGGGTCGCCAGCATAGCCTTTGGCTCAGGAGCAGGGATGGCAGCCAAAGGGGAGGTGCTTCATTGCATCCTGGATGTGCAGACAGAAATATCGTGCTGAAATGGCTGATCACACTCGTCATCTTGGTCAGAATCAGACATAAAATCCTTGAGCCTGTATCTGACGTATTTTAAATGGATGAAAACGTTAGAAATGAAGAGTCTGCCCATATGCTGTGAGTGTCTTACAGTGGCAGACCTGAATGTTTATCCACACGAAGGCCCTTTCACACTACGAAACAGTGTTAAATGGCTTCAGGGTAAGTGGATTTGAGCCAGAGAGGGTATAAATAGCCTGCTGGAAATGCTCTTCCTGCTGTCTCCCATCCTCAACTTCCCTCATCCCTTCCATTTCCAGCTTTTAAAGGAGAAAAATGTTGGTTGTTGTCTTTGGGATATTTCAGGTCAGTCTGGGAGCTTTGTGGGCCTCAGCAGCTCTTTTTGTGTCACAACCCCATGGCTGATGAGAGCATCTGCCAGGCTCATGGACTGTAAGGAAAGAGCCTGAGCCACGTGGCATTTGGGTAAGAAAGCATCAAATGCTATTTAAAACTTCTTGAAATCCCTAAATTATTGTGGAAAGCCATTGCCTAATAAATTAGTTGTCTTTAACCTCTGAAAGCCAGTTTTCCTCTCGGAAGAGGAATTTAATGGAAGGATGTAGTTACTTCTGTTTTAGAGCATGGGCAGCCTCGTTCTTCCTCTGTCCAGTGCCCTCTGTCCATCCTCAGCTCTGTACTAACTTAATTTCATGTGTGCTAAAGAATGTGCACTGTACTAACATTCAGCATCAGAAAAAAAGGTGTTTATTGTTCTTCTTAGTGAAAAGGAAGTGTTCGGAAAGGTCTGCTGAAAAATTAAACATCTGCGGGGTCATACTCTAAATTCTTGTGAAAAAAGGAGGGGGAAAGGCCTGAGGTTTAACGTGTTTGCTTGGGCTACCAAAAATACTCATTGCCTGCATATAAGTTAAAGCATATTTTGTTCACTTCTGGAAACTTTGCCGTGAAGAGGCAGCTTTGGACAAGCTGGGCCTTTAGCAGTGGAGTTCCTTTTGCTTTTTGCCCTCCACAGCTCAGTGCCAGAGTTGATAGCACTGAGGGAAGACAGGACATGGTTAATCCACTGCCTGGATCAGCTGGTGTTGGGAGAGATGGAGAATGGAAGGCCACTCAGGCAAAGGGGTCTCTTGCCCCTGCTGCACAGCTCCTTCCAATAGATGGGATTTTGGAACTGCCATGTATATTAATACTCAATAGGATGTCGCTATAGCAACTATATGATGTGGTGAATAATTTCATGGGCTTAAATCCAAAATGCTGGGAGCTAAAATGGGTCTGAGCATGATTTAGGATTTTGGTCCATGTGGGTTCTGTGCTGGAGTGATTGGACTTGGGGAGAAGTTAGGGTAGAAGATAAAAGATGCTTCTCTGAGGGGAGCCTGGACCCTGTTAGGTGCAGCTGGGGTGGGATAGTGAAAATTAAGGACACCTTCCAGGGTCCCCCTTATGCACCAATTTGCACATGCTGCCATGAGGGACCCTGGTGCACAGCAGTTCCCTTTTGGCATCAGGAGTTTGCTGTAAACCAGATCTGACATTTAGCTTCAGGTCAAATTAAATTGATTTGACCTAGAATGATTTTTATTGGTTTGTTTTTGTTTCACATTAAAAAAATCACTAAAAAAAAAAAAAGAAAATCTGTACAGCTCGGTTCCAAGCAGAATTACTTCCCTTTAATTTTCTCTCTTGCCAGACTGAAGAGTCTCTTATTTGCCCAGTTTTCATCTGCAGTGCTAATTTATAAGAGGCAAAATTGGGCTGTTCATGGTGGTGCCAGAAAAAGACATCTGGAACCCTGTGAAAGGGCAGAACTGGAATTCATTCCTCCACCCAGATGTGCTGTGATGGGGAGATGGTGGCACCCCTGTGCTCCCTGTTACGCTGCTCTGCCCTTTTCCCTCAAGAAATATACCTTGACATGTAGCCTAATTTTATGTCTTAACTTCAAGCCACTTTTTCTCCCTTCCTCTAAGACTGTGACTAATTCCCTCCCTTCACTTATACCTTGAGAGTATTTATAGACTGTGATCCTGTTCTCCCCCTCCCTTCTCCCTACTGTACAATATGAATTTATCTGTTATTCACTCCTCCAGAGTGGCCCCAGGTGTCCTGCCCTCCAGTGCTTGTGCCATCAGCATCTTCTGTAGCTTCTCTGCATCTTTCTGTTCTTGTCCTGAACAGGGAGAACAAACCACAGAAATGCCCAGCTCCTGGGTTTTCTGTGCTAAGAGGACAAGGTACAGATAAATAACGTGGGTCTCTTCTCCCTGCCCTGTCCATCCCTGTCAGGGACTTTGTTTTACATTGCAGGGTTAGTCCATGAGCTCTTATTTATTTTATTTCAGTCCATGGGCTGGCTCTGGCCTCCTTTAGTGCCCTGCTGGGTGTCCAGTCATGCTCAGGCTGCAGCACTGCACGCACACTCTCGCTCCCAAGGGGAATACGCTGCATCCCTGGGCGCAGAGTTATCCTCTGATGCATTTACACCACCCTGGCTGAGGTTTGTAATGCAGTCAATGATTACCAGTATCTGATACTGCATGTACCACACATCTCAGTGTCTTTATTCCCTTGTTACCACTTTATCCATCTGACTGACATCCTGTATATACATTATGAGTTGATTACCAGAGAGAACCAAATGTCAAAATTACAGCAGAAAATGAAGTTTCCCACACTCAACATTTTTCCTTTGCTTCCTAAAGCCAATATTGTAGCCAAGAAGGCTATTAGACTTAATTTTTAATTTCTTTTTTTTTTTTAAGCACA
The DNA here is from genome assembly GCA_013399875.1 of Gymnorhina tibicen. Classification (NCBI taxonomy): domain Eukaryota; kingdom Metazoa; phylum Chordata; class Aves; order Passeriformes; family Artamidae; genus Gymnorhina; species Gymnorhina tibicen. The sequence goes on from VXAZ01005132.1 coordinate 55,129, forward strand.
AGCCAGAGGCTGGATGTGACTGAGCAATATGTGCTGGCAGCACAAAAAGTCAGCTGTGTCCTGGGTTGCATCAAAACCCGTGTGGGCACCAGGTTGAGGGAGGGGATTCTGCCCCTCTGCTCTGGTGAGACCCCACCTGGAAAGCTGCACCCAGCTGTGGAGTCCTGAGCACAGGAAGGACATTGAACTCTTGGAGTGAGCCCACAGGAGGCAACCAAGAAGCTCCAAGGGTTGAAGTTGCTCTACTCTGGAGGGCTGAGAAGGCCGGGGCTGTTCAGCCTGGAGAAGAGAAGGCTCTGAGGTGACCTAATTGAAGCTCTTCAGTACCTTAAAGGGCTGCAGGAGAGGGACTGTTTACAAGGGCATGGAGTGACAGGACCTGGGGGAAACGGCTTCAAGCTGGCAGAGGTGACGTTAGATTGGAGACGTGGAAGAAATTCTGGGCTCTGAGCCTGCTGAGGCCCTGGCCCACGCTGCCCACGGGAGCTGTGCCTGCCCCATCCCGGGCAGTGTTCCAGGCCAGCCTGGATGGGCCTTGCAGCAACCTGGCCTAGTGGAAGGTGTCCCTGCCCATGGCAGCAGGCTTGGAACTGGATGATCTATAAGGTCTCTTCCAACCCAACCCATTCTATGATTCTAATGCTTAAGCTTAGCTAGTAGTGATGCTCTTCCAAATGCCCTCTGGCTCGCTGACAGTGGTAGACTCTAAAATTGGGCTTTTCCCAGAAGACAAACTGCTTCACTTGCCCTGAAGTTTTCTGGATCTCCTCTCTCTTTGAAAAGAGCTCAGAAGAAAACTGCTTGCCATATTTTCATATTCTCTTTGGACATTTTTATCGTTGTGGCACAAACCTGTGGGTGAATCAGCAATATCTGCAGAGACGTCCTGTCCAGAACTCGTTCTAGAAGCTGCTCTCTCCGCAGCTGAAGTGCTGTATCTGGTGTACCTGCTGGGATGGAAAGGTCCTTGTTGGTCATCACAGATGCAATTCTGACTGTTGTGTAGCTGTCTTCCAAAAGTAGCTAGAGCCTGAAGCAGGAGGGCTGCTGCAGAGGTCATGTATTTATCCTGTCTCTTTAGGCAGGATCACCTCCACTGATTGCATCTGAGAGTTACTTCTGTAACTACTCTCAAAAATTTTCAGTTGTTCAGGATCTGAAACCTTCCTGGGCTGAATAGGAAACCCTTTCAGTGCCTTTGGCCCCTTCTAAGGCCAGGGTGGCATCAGGTTGGGAGTCTTGGGTGTTCCACTGGGGGAAGGGACCTCCTTTGGAGGAAAACAGACCTCCCTGCGATTGAAAAATCTAAGTTTTCATTGCAGCTTTTCCTAGAAATCCTTCAGCAGGTGTGGGTGAGGCAGCAGCGCTGTCGGCACACGGATGGGATGACAGGCAGGGCAACAGGAGAGAGCTCACTGCTCCTGCCTTTCCCTGCAGCTTCCACAGGCACCTGGCCCTTCTCATGCACTCTGGGAAAGCTGCACGAGGTATTAGGACCTGTGTAATTATCCCCAGCTTTTCCCTCGTGGAGCCAAACCCCAGCTGTGCCTCTGAGCGCCGGGAGAAGCTCCCGACAAGGAGGTTGGTCCTGGCGCTGCTGTGGAGCTGCTGCCCCCCTCCTGCTTTAATAACACACAGCAATTCCAGCAAATGGTTGGTTTGGATCGAGGTTGCTCTGCCACAGCCTCAGAAGCTTTCAGGAGCGTAGACTCTGCTGTCATTAACTCTGCAGGAGGCTGTGATTTAGCCACCAGCCTCGGCTGTGGGGAGCTGGGTCCCCCTGCAAGGAAGTAAGGAAGGAGCAGGAGCATCTCGTGGGCTCTTAGGGAGGGGGACAGTCAAACTAACCCGTGTTCCTTGAAATCTTAATTATCCTCCACTCAGACTGCAGGCTTGAAACTGTCTGGCTGCTCTCCTGGGTGGGTGAACAGTTTGGGTGTCGTGTGTTCACAGTAAAGGGAGGAAAGGGCTTGTGGTTGTATCGGTTCTTCACCAACACAGAGTGAAGGGTGGGATAAGTCTAAAAAACGTCCTCTGGGGGAGTGAGAGGTCTGGGGAGGATTCTCCTGTCTCTGCTTGGAGCGAACTCATCTGTCACACACAGGAGAGGAGACACAGTGGCAGGTAAGGAAAGGAGAAACCTTGAAGGCAAGGACATTTCTAGCATTAGTTATAGCACACATGGCCTGATCCTCCTCAAGCAGAAGCTGGAGCCAGCAGGTTGATGCTGATTTATGACTGCAGTGGCTCTGCCCCAAATTCTGCACTACTTTGAGAGGTTTAACTTTTAATATACTTTTTGAAAACTTTTTGATTGACTTTCAGATGCATTCTAGAAGGCACCACCTTCTAGAAACAGAAAGAAATCACTTAATGTGCAAGGGAACCTCATTAGCACTTGGATCAGAGTCTGCTGCCTCACCTGACCCTGCAAAACCTCCCCATTTCTCTTTTTTTCTTTAAATATTTTCTGATATTATACGTTCTGGATCCTACTCAAAGCTCTTCAGGGTCTTTTGTCCTAATGTTTCTGTTGCTGCCAGTAAAGGTAGACACCAGGAATCAGCACACCTGGTCCTCTGGCCTTTCTGGAGCAGGTCATGTTGAGGTGGGAGAACCTAGGGTGGAAAGAGAGCTTGATGGTGATTTTTGATATTTTTCTGTGTCTGCCTGCATCAGCCTGGCACTGCTGTGTCCTCTCTGACCTAGATTTCCCTTCTGTCCCCTGGGCATTAGATTTGATCCTGATTTGTGGCCAATAATGCCTTGTCTTCAGACTCTATTTGTTGGCTCCCAGGGCCTCGTACTTCCTTGCCTGGTGACAGTTTTATGCAGGTGTAACTCTTGTGCCTTTGGTGGAGTCACTCCTGATTTACCTGAGCCCGCAGTGCCTGGCAGCTGGTTTTCTCCCTGAATTACTGTGCCTGACTGTAGGTGTTAGGCGTCGTCTCAAAATTAGTTTTCCTCTGGAGAGCCCTCAGTGATTTCAGCTGAACTTCTTTGCAATTGTTGCTCTGTCTGCCTGGACGATTCACGCTGCTGGGGTGGCTTCAGCCTTGGGGGATGGGGAGCCAAGCCCGAGTGCAAGACCCCTTTTCTCTTTTTCTCTCATTTTTTTAGTAGCTGGCTTTCTATGAGACGTTGTGGTCAGGTATGAGTGGCATAGAGAGAACTCAGCAGACCCTCCAGATGTGTATCAGATTCTTACTGAAAACTTGTATTTCAGCAAAGCTCTTCTCCAGCACTGGCTTTTCCCTTCCTGTGGAAGAGCCTGAAGCTGCAGGGCAGTGATTTCTGTCCAGGGTTTATCTCAACATCAAAAGCAGCTGGTGCTGGCATTCCTCCCTTTTCCAGGCCGAGTTGGAATCTGTAGCTCTGTGGCTGGGGATTGACTTGGAGCAAACATGAAAAGCTGAATTTACAAGGAACTGGGACCCAGCAAAGGTGGGGCTGGATGGGCTGAAGCTGCCTGGGATAGGACATTCCAGGGATGGAATCTGGCCAGGAGAGAAGGTGGTTCTGCAGGGGAGATTGGAGGACAACCTGGTCTGAATTTGAAGCATGACTGACTGCTTTGGGGCAGTCTGGGGGTAAAAAGAGTGAGCAGCTGCATTTCCTGAATCATGCTGGAAATGGGATTTACATATTTTAGAACTTAAAAGACAGATGAGACTTAGCCAAAGACATCCAGATTTTGAGGTGCTTTGGAGTCTATTGCTCCAAAGGGAGTTGGGTCCCATTCCAGGTAATGGAAAGCACGATTTAGGTGCTAATTCACTTAGTGCTTGGAGTATTTTTGTCGTGGGGCTCAGTTAAGTTTTATCATTCCAGGGAAAATGTGACTACAGTGAAATAAGAAAGAATTAATCTTTTAAGTGGGCTTTAATTATCCTCAGGAAATTGCATTTGATGGTATTTTAGGTACTATCTTGGTGTCATTGAAACCTATCAACCAGTCATGTTACTATCACTGGTGTGAAAACCTTTTTTACTTGAACCAGATTTCTGCTAACTCACTAAATGATATTTATATATATAGATAATTTTAATAATGCTGCACATCTAGCAGCATTTGCGACTTTGTGCACATTTCAAATCTTTCTTGTGCTTTCTCAGGCCTCCTTTTAAAATGGTCTGGATTTTTCATGCTGTCCAGAGTACTGTGGAGGGCTGTCACAGACCTTATGCCAGGGTTTTCCTGCCAGGTCAAACTGGAGCTCTCTGAGACCATTTACTGAAGCAGAAAGCCCCGAGGTTATGACGGGGTGGGAAGTGCTGAATCATTTACCATGGGTTCACTTTGCACACCGATGGTTGGCTTTGGAGCACCTGCTCAGCCTCCCCTGCCAGATGCTGTGAGCTCCGTGGATGTCCAGGGGAGCTGAGGATATTCAACATCACCAAACCAAGCTCTGCTCCCCTGTTTGACTTGGCTTGGTCTGGGGTGCACCACGACACCCACGGTGGCTGCTCAGCAGCAGCAAAAAGGTGGACCCTGGTATATTTTTGGAGAGGCAGTGACAGGGAGACAATAGCTGCTGTGGTGCAGAATCTGTGGCTAAAAAAAAAAAAAGATGCTTTTAACATCCTGCTGGGACAGAGTGGACCTGTCTTAATCTTATTAAAAGCTCAGCAGTGTTTCCTACACATCCTTGCCACAAATGGGGCTGTAGCACTCCACAGCAGAGCCAGGACCTGATCCATGCCTGCCCAGGTGCTGGAAGAAACCAGAAGCTGGCTGGGGCAACAGGAAAAGCCCCCAGGCAGGGCCTTGGGGAGAACCATAATGTGATGGTAACCTGCCACCAGCTGCTGAGGGGAGTTTCTCAACCAGGCAAACTGAGGCTCCCAAAAGTTAGGGCCTCTAAAGGCTGGATCCTGAAAGGGGTTTGTCTGCTGCTCCAGCCTCTGTGCTTACAAGAAGGTGGGGAGTTGATACAGATTGCTGATCCTCAGCAGCCAGGGTTTTTGGGAGCTGGGATCCCAGCTGACCCCCACTCCCCCATATATTTATCATGTGGAGGACTGAGATTGGGTATCCCTGCATCTGGAAGCTGCAATGCCTGTTTACAAGAGACAGCTAAAGCTGTGGAAAAGCGATGAAACTCCAGCTGGGAGGCTGTAGTAACTCACATCCTCTGCAAAATGACTTGAAGGAGAGGTTTTACATGTACCAAAGCTTATCATTGACTTGTTTGAATTTAGGACTCGCTTCCATCTCAGGGAAGATGAATCAGAAGCCACTCCAGTGAAATCAATGGAGTAATCAGAGTGTCAATAGGATTAAGCCTGTTTTTTCCACCCTGTCCTTTTGCCCTCCTGCCTGTGCAGGAGACAGCACCTGCCATGGCAATGTTTCCTCTGGTTGCTGCGGGATCTGGAGGGGAAGGATGAATAACTTGCACAGCTGAGGCACTGACTCACTGCTGTCCCCAGGAGCTGAGGCACAGACTGTCAGCTGCTGGAGGCAGCAGGAAGCAGCCTTCTTGCTGCTCTGTGTTTCCCAACACAGTCAGGACCATGCGGAGAACCAGGGGGAAGGAATAATAGAACAGGATCACGTATGCTTCTGATACATCCGATTTTCCTGTAGCATCTATTGTGCAAATGAATCCCCAAACGACTCTCGGGGTGTGGCCGTTCGCGTCTGCCAGTGCCATTTGTGGAGATGTATCTTTGCTGCAGACAGGATTATGAGAGTTCTGGAGGAAAAGCAGTTGCTGACCTGTAAAGTGGGTTTGGGAATCCCGAGCTAAAACAAAGAGCACCATCTCCTGGCAGCTGGGAATAGCTGGCACTGCTTCCAGGCATGCACACCCCGTTGCAGTTCTCCTGCAGGCAGCTTGCTGCTTTCTCTGTCTGGTCCAGAGCATCTGGATGTGGGATAGCTCAGGACTGACAGCTGGCTCTGGGCATTGGGAAAGGCTGATCCAGGGGACTCTGGGAGCTGATCCAGTGGCGTTATCCACAGCACAGCGATGCTTCTGCTTAGCATGAGGGTTCTCAGCCATTTGGGTTTCGAGCTCTACTTGAGTTGATACACAACTGCTAAAGTACTCTTGAGTTTTGTTTGGATGTTGAAGTGCTCGGGGTTAGAAAATTCATGCTGAAGGGTCTTGCAAAATTGAGAGCATGACTCCCAAGTGGTACACTCAAATATCCCTGAGGGTGGCCAGACTATTTCGAAGCATCGTGTGATTTGGGTTGGGGTTGAGCAATGCCTCTGCCACTCGTGCAAGCTGCCCTTGTCGCTGCCAGGAAGGTACTACTCAAGGACATTTGGGAATCTGGAGCTTTCCTGAGGTTTGGGTTGAATTTGAAATCAAGCAGAGAGGAAAAAACAGCTTGGTCTGGATCCAAGAAGATGGTGTGCTTTGAATTTGGAGACAGACTTGGGACTGCTGGTCTGTCTGGGTAGGGTAAAGAGGTGTGGAAAAGTGATGTAACACTGAACATCTGTATAAAGATGTGCACGGATACAGATGAGAATACAGTAAGATATTATGAGTTTTAAAAAGGAAGGTTAACTGAGTTGGGGAACTAAAAAAGGAAAAAGTGAGACATCATGTATCAGGGTCGAAATATAGAAGAAATTCTTTCCGGTTTTTTTCTTCCTTTTTTAAGTGTAAGTGAGGAATAAAAAGAAGCCAGGGTCAAGCAAAGGCTTTTTACTAGTGGCTGATGACAAAACTGTGAATTTGGTACAGAAAAAGAAGGCAGGGCTGTTTAATAGCTACTTTTGTTGTGCATTTGGAAGAAAGCAGGAAGATACATTTTCCTAATGGTCGTGGCTGAGCGATAAAAACGAAGGAGAGGCTGGAATGTAAACTGCTGATGTGGGAGTGGGAAACAGAGAGGGCCCCCAGCTGGGGTTTGATCTCCAGATGCAGATGTTTAGGTGATGGCAACTCCTGGGCAATGGGACTCTCCTGCACTGCTGTCAGGTGCCGTGGAGTGCCATGGTGGCTCCCACAGCCTTGCTATGAAATCAGCCTTTCAAGGCAAGAGAGTAAGAAGCTTGGCAAAGTGCCACACTACCTCCTTGAGCCTCTACAAGAATATAGGATATAATTTTAAGAGCCAGGCTTTAGTCTCAGTGCTGAAAGTAAGTTGCTGCATATCCCTGAGCTCTGAGGTGGCTTCGAGGGTCTTGGATCAGAGTGGAGTTGCTCTTCTGGAAAATGCTTGTCGCTTAGCTTTGGGCCCTTTATCTGAGATCTCTGGGTGACACCTGAAGGGCTGAGGTACTGGGAGTGACCTGTGTCCTGGGAGACCCTCTAGCATCATTTGAGGCCAGTCAAACAAGAGTACTCCCCTTGTTATTATTTCTAATTAACGAGTTACCGCAGGTCAGCGAGTGTCCAAATGGGACAAGCTGGACCTTGCTGCTGTGGGAGAGAGCTGGGAAGACCCTGCTTCAGGGAGCTCACAGCTCTGCAGCACTGGGACAGCCAGTAACAGCTCCTGAAGCTCAATACCCAAAGCAAAAAGTCAGAGCCAACTATTTAAAAGACTTACGGGAATTTGCTGGAAGCTGCTTGCTCCCACTGTTCTGCTTTTGTCTGGAAAGGTCGCTGAAACCTTGATTCCTCCAGTTGCAACCAAAGAGATTTTCTCTTCTCTGCACAGCTTCAGGCTGTAAAAACTGCATCACCTAATTAAAGATTAGTTCTCCCCTCTCTTCTTCTGAAAAATTACTAGTTTTGACCAAATCAGCGACGCGCAATAAACACGGAATCTCGCTTTGAGGGGTGGCCAGCTGTTCTGGGGAACTGAAATTTCATGTCACAGAACCATGGAATGGTTCGAGTTGGAAGGGACCTTAAAAATCATCTTGTTCCAACCCTCTTGCTGTGGTCAGGGACACCTTCCACTAGACCAGGTCCCTCAAACATTGGTCTGTCTGTGCCAGTGAAGCTCACCAGAGCTGCATGTGAAGCTTGACAGGTTAATATGAAATAAAGTTATTCTACTGAAAGCTGAGAACAATATTCTGAAGTGCTCAATTTTAATAAGGCCGAGAATACTCTATTTGGGGAAAATAAAGAATCCGTTTTATTTAAATCAGCTCTTTTTCTTGTCTGTGATCCTCAGCTAACTTTTTGTTCCCTCTTCCAGTATGCTGCAGCAGTGCAGCTTGCCTTGATCCAAATTGGTCTTCAGTTGCCTTTCTTAAATTAAGAGCTACTCTGCATGGAACCAATGATTTCTAAATTATTTCCTGTCTCAATTGCTAAATAGCTCTAAATCCAGTTCCGTAGGAGAGCGTTTCTGGAGCATTCACTTATTCTGAGCAAACAAAACAGTCATTTTCCAATATCTTTTTCCTTTTGCAGTTGATGAAAACACATGTAACTTGCTGAGCATCTCAGCTGTGCTGTAGTGAGTCAATCAGACCCATTACTTCTTAGCTGGTCGCAGGAAGAGAAATTATTTCCTGAGGGCTCGTGTTACGAGAAAGCACAACTGCTGCTCTCAGGAACTGAATAGCTTTCCTTCACCTGAATTGGCAGGCAGGTTTTTGGGTAGTTTTGAGTGAGATCCAGATTAAAAAACCCCCAACCTTTGTAACAAGGGTAAATGCAGACCTGATACTGTCATCTGTTACCAGTGCTATTCAAGGTTTCTCCTTCCCACGGATATTGAACCAAATAAACTTAAAGTCAGAGAGGGCATTGCTTAATCACCAAGCTCTGAATACACCATTCTTCAGCAAAAATCTGCTCAGCTATTATCAGTTTCCATGTCTTTAATAGCCAGCCTAATGGCTGATAGATTCACAGTTCCCAAATGAGAGGCAGTTTTAGCAATGGCTTTAAATCATTCCCAGTGGAAATAGGGAGTTACATTAAATCCTATTAATTAGGCAATTTCAGCTGTCTTCAGTGCTTTTGACTCTGCTGTCGCCTTGAGAGTTGGGATCCCCATATGTCCTGCTAATGTGAACCCTCCCCTTGCTCAAATGTGCTCACTTACCCTGTAACTCTCTCTCCTCCTCAACCCCAGTAGGAAATGCATTTTCTGTTTTCATTTTTATTTGGAAAACTGCTGCAGGAGAAAGGAAAAGGTTTATGATTGACAGTAATTCCACTCTAAATCAGCCCTTGTGTTAACACCTGCTACGGTACCAGGTTTGTGCTGTTTGAAAATGTGATGTTTGTGTCAATGACTATTTCAGGGTTATTTTTCTTTCTGCTGAGGGATAACCTAAAGAACAGGATGGTATTTTCCCAGCATCTCTTTATCACTGTGGCTGTCTTGTGAGCTGCCCTGGCTCGCTATAACTCCTGCTATGAAGCACCTGACACAAATGCATCAGAAACGCTTTCACTGCTCTATTGATCAGCATTGCTAAGAGCTGCAAATGCTTGTGGATCTGGCTCCCATGTACTGTGGACAGAGCACAGATGAAAGCTGTGAACAGCATCTGTGAATATTGGTTTGGCGGCAGCTTCAATCTCCCTTGACTCTGTTCGTGCTCCCTCTCTCCTAGCAGTAGTGGGATGTTTGTAGGAAGGGATTTTTGCCCACTGGTGCTGTTGTGACAGTGTATTTCCTCAGGGGCAGAAAGTATTCCACAGCCATCTTGAGCTGGTCCACAGCCACTCAGAATCAGTGGGACTTTTCTAGTGGATTCAGTGGGCTTTGGATCAGGTCCAGGAGGCACTGAGGAAGCATTTAATGAAAGAGCAGCCCTGAAACCCCATGATTTAGACAGCCACTCACCCAGCACAAATAGTAAATTACAAACAGCAGATACTGGCAGCAACAGGCATGAATAGTCTGTAGTCAGCAATTCACAGCCTGAAATATGTTGGCGTAAACAATGCATCAGATAATTCCAGCTAACCAACACATTTGTGAAAATCCAAGCCTGTTTATGGATAATTTTCAAAAAGGCGAGTTCAGCAAGAAGAGTACTTGCAAGGAATAGAACCTTTCCCTTTTTGCCTACTGCTCATTTAGAAGTGTGTCCTGGGTATGAGCTGTCCTTGCAGGGCACTGGATGACCTCAGGTAGAACCTGGGTTCTGGGCAGCCCAGTTTATCCCTCATTCTGCTTTGGTTTCGCTGTGGTTTTCCACTTAGGTTTCATTCTCACGTAGCTTTGCTGTTGGGAGCGAGTTATTCGGAGCAGTGAGGATGGGAGCTGCCTGCAGCAAGCTACAGAAGCATCTGGCAGCCCTGGAGTGAACTGGCAGGAAAATAGAAGGTGAGATTTAGAGTAGGTAGATGTAAAGTTACATAGATAGAGAGGGGGAAATAAGCCCCAAGTTCACATGTGTAGGAAAAATCTCCACGGTGACCCTCACCACTCTGAGGCAAGAGCTTGCCTTGATGATAAATGTTTCTATGAAAAGTTCTATGCAGTGCTACACAGCAGCGAGAGCACCCAGCTGGAGGCTGGGAATGACTGGGAATGGATGATTTTCCACCTGCTGGCTGCAGCACCCCTTGCTCTGTGCTCTCCTGTGGCAAAGGCTGCTACAGGTCCCTGGCTGTGGGGATGGAGCTGCTGCCCTCATGGTGCGTGCGGGAGCAGATTAGCGGGGAGGACTGGTGGGGAGCAGCAGCGCCCAAAGCCAGGGAGGATGGGGACACAGGAGCAGGCAGCACAGGTAGGCTGAAAAGCAAGGTGTGGCACTTTTGGGTTGCTTCTCCCCTATGCTACCAGGTTTCCCCTTGTAATAGGAGGGGCATGTTTTTCCCACCCTAGAGGCGATCCAGGAAAAGAAGTTGCTTGCAAGACATCACAACTCCGAACAATAAAAAAATACCATGAGGGAAATGATCGCTCTGCCTTCGTGCAGGGCTTGGGGTGTGTGTGTGTCAAATCCAGGGAGGCTGTGAGGTAAAATAAAGCCTTCAGCTACAACACTGAAGTATTACAGGGGGGAAAATGCTGGTTCAGGGCTCACTAATGGGCTGCACATGCCTGATGCAGGGAGGGCTGTGGGGAAAAGCAGGTGTTGTGATGGTGTTTAGAGTTGGTATCATTCTGTGTGTGCCAGGAGAAAGGAAATACTCAAACGCAAGTAGCTCGGGAGCTTTCGCACTGGCATTTCCCAGCTTCTGGCTTTGCAGCTGCAGCAATGTCCCTTTAGTATTACAGTGAAGCCTGCGCTGTGTGTGGTAGCCCAGGCACGTGTGGAGCAGGTCGGGAGCCCCACATCCCTTGCAGGTGATGAACAGAGGTGGGAGAAAGCCAGCCAGACCCTGTGATGCTTCAGCACACGAGGGGTTAACAGGCTACGCCCTCCCATGGGCACCAGCTCCTACAGACAGTGGCTTTGTTCCTCCTCATCCCATTTCCTCGGCCCCTGTAGAAATCCGTCTCTCCCCCCTCCCTCGTGGGGGATCTCGCTGTTCCCGTCGTTGAGCTGCGCTTTGTGTTAACGCTGCAGAGAGAGAGTGGCCGCTGTTTCTAATTTAATTAGCGTCATCCCCAGGAACCGAGAGCATGGCAGAGGGAATTAGAGGCAGCGTATGAAGATGATGCATGGGTTTAACCACTTTCATGCCAGCATGGTTTCTAGGTGATGCACGCGGGCTTACAGCTTCCTGAATGTGCGGAAATCACTAAATGATGATGTTTAGTTTCTGCCTTGGTGTTTCACAAATTTGGGGTGGCTACTCTTTAAGAGAAAATGTAATCTAAATCTGCTTGCCAACTTTCCCTCTCAATTTCTGTCCAGCAGAATTTTTTTACTTAATGAAAATTTCCTTTGTATGAAGCTTCTCTAATCCTATGTATTTTTTTAAAAAATTGGTTTTTTATTGGACGTTAGATTTCTTTTAAGGCTATTGGATGCCGAGCCCCTGGGTTGGATTGTGAGGGATGTTGTGAGGTTGCAGTCACAGGAAGTTTTTATTCACAGGCTGGGCAAACATTGGCCAGGAATGCTTAGTTGCTATCAGGATCCTTATAGCTGTATATGTGTATTTAAAGATACACAAGGCTTCCAGCTGCTGTTCTTCCAGATGTGCCACTATATTGCCCAAAGGTATAGAAAGAGACAATCCCCAAGAGCTTGCAAGCAAGGTCAAGTCTGGTTCACAAACTAAATCTAAAACCAGCAGGGGAGTGAGTGTGGCTTTGCAGAAAGCTTGATGCATGTGGGCATTTGTCTCTTACTCTGCCTTGTTCTTTTGTGTTTGCTTCAGGTGTCACAGGCTCGTCGCATCTCTTTGACTACGGCTCCACTGCCAACGGAGGGGACAACTCCTTCTACACCTCCCTGATCTCCGATGTCCACTACACCACCCCGCGGGACTCCACCTATTTCACGGGCATCTATCAGCAGGAAAACACCCCCATTCCCTGTTCGGGCAGCACGGAGGGGTTTAACACTCTGGGGCATCCTGTTCAAGATGTGACTGGGTTTGAGTCCCGTGGCTTGTTTAGCTCAGACTCGGGAATAGAGATGACTCCTGCAGAGTCTACTGAAGTTGATAAAACCTTAGCAGATCCCATGAAAGTAGAAGCTTATAAATACATGGACATAAGTAGATCAGAAGAAATAAAGTACCAAGAAAAACACGACTCTGATTCAGAAGATGAGAGCCCAGGCCTTAGCGATAAGTACCGGGGAACACCCGCAGGGTCCAGCCACGCCCCTGAATCTCCGAGGACGCCTTCCGAGAGCACGAAGGCAGCCAAGGAGCAAGACTTGCTGGAAGACAGAAAGTTTGGGGGTCAGCACAGTCCCTCTGCGGCTGCAGCCCCCGTCAAGATCACACTCACTGAGACAGAAAGCACCAAGGAAGCTGCCAGCAAAGAGCCGAGCCCAACTCAGCCGGACCCTGGCCTGAAGCCAAGCCATGAAGTGGTGCCAACGGTGACGGTGTCGGAGCCGGAGGATGACAGCCCAGGGTCTGTCACACCACCCTCCTCTGGCACAGGTAATGCTGGTGTTGGTGCAGGGCGCTGGGGGTTTTGCTACCCAGAAAGTGGTTGCAATTGTAGCCCTGCGGGTTGGAGAATTACCATGGATTTTTGGGGTGGGTGTGACGGGGTGTGAGAGGACGCTGACAAGTCTCCATGGCTGGAGGTGTTTGTGCTCCGCTCTGGCACCAGTTTGTGTAGCCAAAGTGAAGGGGGAGGCAAACTGTGCTCCCCATCACAGCACCCTGCTCCGGATGGGCTGCCCTCGCTGTGTGCAGAGGGATCCAGGCCTGCTGAGCCTGGTCCCCCCAGGGATCTCTCCTCGAGGGGAAGCACTGTGCCTGTGGCTGTCACTGGGGTGTCTTCATCTAGGCCGTGGTTTGAGCTGGGTCCTGGTGGTTTGGGGGTCTCTTGGTCACACTGGTTGTCCAGATTCCCCAAGGGAAATGAGGTGACTGGGATCAGGGCAATGCAAGTGACTGGGTTCATATTATTAAAATTTTACTGGTTGGCTTAACACCTCTTTGCCCCTGTAGAAAATAAGGTTAAATTGTTAAAAATCAGTGCTGTTTTCATGTGAAAGTGCTGCCTTTATAAAGTGCTGAGCAGGGAAATGCTGTCACCTCATTTACAAAGGGGACTGGAGGGATAAAGGACCAGTCTCGTTTTTTAAAAGACTCCTGATTTCTATTGGAGGGCACCAAAATCCCATGTTTATACATTTTCTTATTGTCTGATTACTGGAGTAGTGCATAACATCTATTCCTCATTTTCCCTATTATACACTGATGAAATATGAAAGTAGCATAGTGCTTTAAAAAAGAACAAAGTTCTGTGACAGGAAACAATTTTTAGTCTGAAAATTAAATTTCTGTGTTCTGCATCAAAACCCTTTAACAATGAACAATTTGACAATGAACATGCTCAAGCTGAAACCTTCCATTGCTTTAAAGTCATTTAGAAGCATTTTAAAAAAACAGCCAGAGTTTCCTTAAAATGGCAGTCTGGCACCCACACTAATAGCTCCCCTTAGAGAAATATTTGGTTCCTACAGAAAAGGGAGGGAGCATTTGTACACTCCCATGCAGAAAAAGGAGATGGGAGTCCACCACAGCTGTGAATTTATTCTGCCTGCATCAGCCAGAAACTTTAATGAACAGACTTTAGAGCCGCATTTTTCTTCTTTTGTTTGGCTGAGTGAAATCCCACACTACTCCGGAGCCGTGCCACTGTTCATCGATTTACACTTTTTGCTACAAGGTAATTAAGGACTTCAGGCACTGTTACTTATTCAGTCCTGGTGACTGTTCAAGGCTGCCTTGGGGACACTCGGAATCTGTATCCCATCAAAACTGCTTATCCATCGTGTTAAGGAGAGAAGAAGGAATCTTCTTCTAGAGGCTGGCTCCCAAGGGGTGTTTCCTCTGGATTTTCCCCCCTTTCCTGCAGCTGGGGATGTCCCATGCCCAGACCCTGCATTCATAAGCAAGGAAGAAATTTAAAACCTGCCCTTGCTATTCCCACCCAGTGACCCAGCAAAGCTGTGGCTCCTAGGTGCCCCCTTAAGCATTCTGGCAAAGCCGCCAGTCACCCCCTGCTTGGATCAGGGCTTTTGAAAACGTTTTGCTTTTAATTTCTGGCCCTCATCTTTCTGGGGAAGGAAGACATGGTCTGTCTCTGTGCTGCGCTGGCGCTGAAAGCCCGTGGGTATTTATCCACTTCCCAGTGCCAGCAGTAAATGTGACACCCTGCTGCTGGCCACAAAGGACTGTTTTATTCACAAAGTGAATGCCAGGGCTGAGAGTTACACACTGCCAGCACAGGGAGGAGCAGGGTGAAGCCCAGGGACGGCGCGTTGCTGCGCTACGAGGGCTGGAAGTCACATGCCCATTTGGACTCGTGCCGGATTCACTCATGGCTCAGGGAGAAAATGCTCTCATGTGGTGATGCAGGAGAGCGGCGCGGCTCATGCGGCTTCCCGCAGCCAGAGGAGAAGGATGCACGAGCTCCCAATGCACCAGAAACTTCCCAGCATCCAGACATGTGCGTTGTAACAGTGCCAGCACCTTAATCCTGTCTGCAGTCACAATCTGGGGTGCAGAAGGACTTTCTTGTGTGAAGGAGATGTGTTACAAGAGCTGTTTTGTCAGAGGAGCTGCAGATATACCAGCAAAATGTACTCAGTATCACTGATGATGTGTTATCGGCACGTGCAGAAACCAGAATTGCTTGGAGGGGTTGTTCTTCTTGCCCATCTCCCGACAGGATGTGATGGCACAGGTGTGCCATTGTTGAAACATCCCCCTTTACCTGGATCATCTTAAGGAAGGCACATGATCAGGAAGAAATTGCCTGGGCTACTGCCGTGAGAAATTAAATCAGGAAATATCCAGAAATAGTAGTTACCATAGAATATTCTGAGTTGGAAAGGAACCTCAAGGATCATCAAGTCCAACTCCTGGCCTGCACAGGACACCGCAGGAATCCCCACACGTGCCTGAGAGTGTTGTCCAAAAGCTGCTGGAACTCTGGCACTCTTTGGTGCTGTTTTACCCCAGATCCCATCTGATACAGTCTCTTTCCCACCCTCCGTTGCAAAGGAGTTTCCAGGTGTGGCCAGCACAGCTGGGTGGACTCAGGGGCTGATGCCAGGGGCTGCAAAGTGGGGCTGGGCAGATCACCTCGGGGCACCATCTGCAACCACAGGGCTGGAAACCCTCCTCCCCTTGGCTGTGGTACCCAACCCTGTGGATGCAGGCACTGTCCTGTCACGGACCTCTTCACCAGCATCTGCAGGGGGAACCTTGGGGATCTATTTTCCTGCTGGACTTTCTTGACTCCTCACAACCTGCAATGCCACTTAGTGACCCCATCACCTTAATAATGACTTCAAATTAGGGAATGAACACTCAGGATTCCAGAGGACAAATGTCCATGTGTGCCTGATGGCTGTTTCAATGTGGCTGGGGAATTGTAGTCAGAAAATGCGGACTAGATTGTTGATTTTTTTGTTTTGTTTTGTTTCAAATTTTGGGTGACAAGCTAGTCATTATTTTAGTTAAATAGTTCATGATGATATTAAGAATTATGGTAGAAAAAAATTGGTTTCATTCTTGAACCTGACTGAGCTAAAAGCAAACTGAGAATTCACCACCCACACCCTGAAAAAAACCCAACCCCCAAATTAATAAAAAAACCTCAGTGTTTCTGATCTTAAACTTTCCACACCCGAAAGTTTGGCAAAACTACAGGTAACTACACATGGGTTGTTAGGATCAGCTTAACCCACCAGCCCTGTGTGTGTATTTGTCCCCAGAACAGATGAGTATCTATTGGTGACGTTCTGATCCTGTCATGCATGTCCTGAGCCCGTGTTCCTCTTGACTGGTGATTTTCCTGGTAAAAACCATGTTGTTGAGCCACTGGTCAAGCAGTGACCAGCATTGCTTTGTACCTCAGCTTTTTCCTCAGTAAATGATAGTTCTTTTATAAGGAGTGCATGCATGGGAAATGCTGTATAAGGTCAAGCTGTTACTACTGTTATTCATCCCTGACAGGGAGACTTTGTGCCTGTGCTCCCAGCCCTGCTAGAGGGGTACGTGCTGGTGTGAAATCTACTGTCTTTGTTCCCTAAGCAGCCAGAAAATAAGATTCTTAATTTTTTGTCTTTCTTTTTTTCTTTTTTTTTTCTTTCCATGTGGCAGAACCGTCCGGCTCAGAGTCGCAGGGCAAGGGCAGCCTGTCGGAGGACGAACTCATCAGTGCCATCAAGGAAGCCAAGAGCTTTTCTTTCGAGCCCTCGGAGGCGCAGCGGCCGCCAGCCCCGGCCGCGGAGAAGAGGGACCCGCGGGCCAAGCCCGGCCGCCCTCCCGCCTCCTCGCACGCCGACAACGAAGCCAGCAGCGCCGAGTCCGGCGACTCGGAGATCGAGCTGGTCTCGGAGGACCCCCTGGCTGCCGAGGAGGCGCTGCACTCCAACTACATGACCTTCAGCCACATCGGGGGGCCCCCTCCGTCGCCCGCCTCCCCCTCCATCCAGTACAGCATCCTGCGGGAGGAGCGGGAGGCGGAGCTCGACAGCGAGCTCATCATCGAGTCCTGCGATGCCTCGTCGGCCTCTGAGGAGAGCCCAAAGAGGGAGCAGGACTCCCCTCTGATGAAGCCCAAGGTCATGGACATTATCAAGGAAGAGAACAACTCGCGCACTGACGCCTCAGACTACGAGGCCAGTAAAATGACAGAGAGCAGGATGAACAGGGAAAACCTGGCAGAGTCCTCGTCCTACCTGAAAAGCTCCTTTGTTGCACCAAAAATAGGCGCTGAGCCCCCGACCTCTGCCGTCAGCACCGAGGAGCTGAAGGAAAGAGTAATCCTGAAGAAACCCATTGAAGAAACTGTTGTTAACCAAAGTAAAGTGTCTTCCAAGGACTTTGGCAAAAAAAGTCCGTTGGCTTCGTTCCTACTGCCGTTTTTAAATAAGCAGAAAGGTAAATGCAGATGTTATGTCGGTTTTCGCAGTGCTGCTGAGAGGGGGGAGGAGGGAGAAGCGCCTGTTCCTTGCAGGGGAGGTGTTTGTAGTGCGGAGCAGGGGGAGCTGCTGGCACAGGACACCCTCAGGTGGGAGCTGGGCGTGCCTGTGACAATGCACACATCATCACTGACCTGCCCGTCCTCTTAGGGAAAAAAAAAAAAATACCAGCAACAATAATTTTTAGGCTTAAGCATAGATACAGGATGGTGCAGTAACCCCAGTACCGTAAGGCTGATTTGTACATCAGGCATCTGGAGGACAAAGAGGAACAAATGATCATCTTTCCTTTGAAATACTACTTGCCTTGTCCCACGGAAGGGGTGCAATCAGGGATGTGGTCCTGCACCTCTCAGAAGTGTGAGGGTGTGAGGGTGAAGATTTTGCTGATGCATTTATGAAAAAAAGAGAAAGATTTGGAGGAGGAGAGGAGTTGGGTTTGGGGAGTCTGGGTGTTTCTGGAAGTGTTCAAGGCCAGGCTGGATGGGGTTTTGAGCAACCTGGTCCAGTAGAAGGTGTCCCTGTCGTGGATGTGCGGTTGGAACTGAATAATATTTAAGGTCACTTTCAACCCAAACCATTCAGTGAATCTACAATACTGGAATTGGTGCAGTTTAAACAAATCTTTCTCATGGTGGCTGACACTCTCCATCCTTAATAATGAGGATGCTTCCAGTGCAGGGAAGTGGGTGGCTCATCCCAGCTCTGCAGGACTTAGGGAACATCCTGTGTGCTCCTCTGAGATCCCCTTCCTGAATCCAGTGGTGTGAAGGGGAAGGGCAGAACACGTACAGGTGAGCTAAAGGTTTCTCCCTGTAGAATCCCTTCAAAGCCATTGCACAGCCAGCCAGGTCCAGGCTTGCTGTGCCAGGCCCTGTGGTTTAACCCATCAAACCTCCAGAGACACCACCAGGTTTTAGTCTGAGCTGAATCCTGAGGACCAAGGGGCAGCACATGGTCTCTGCGCCGCTGACACTGCCAGGGTCCCCGCAGCCTGTAAGGGGCTTGGTTCACAAACCACACGAGACAAAAAGGCCCTTTTCTCTTTGCAAGATGCCAGCTTTAAGTAGCCCTTTGTGTGCCCTGGCTTTGTAGGCTGGCGTGGGAGGGAGGGACACCGTGGCTGCCCCACACCTGCCCTGCCACCCCTCTGCTGTCCCCCTGGCTGGGCAGGAGGGCAGTGACTGTCCATGTTTCTTGTCAGATGTGTTGTTTTTGCAACACAGAGAGCTGCTGCTTCCTTGAAAACAGCTGGATAGACACTGGAGGAGGGGAAGAATCTCCCCGCCACTGCTTAAAGAGCATCTTTTTCTTCTGTCCACGTTTGTGCAGGCGTGTCCCCCACGTGATGCCCCGGAGATGTGGCAGGCGTGTGTGAGTGGCACACTTAAAACCCATTTCCTGCATGCTGTGAACCCAAGCATGCAAGGCTGGTCAGGAAACAGCCTGGACTTGCATGGCGTACTGAGGGCTGCAAGATCTGCAGCACAAACAAAATATGTTAATGCTGATTCTGAGTGGTAATGAACTAATGACATTAATAGTCTGAACAAGAAACATATGATTATTGCTTGTAAGTGTGTTTTCCTGCCAGACTCTCAGAGCTCCCAGTGTCATGCTGTGCATCTCATCTCCCTCACAAACAGTCTAAGCTCAAACCATTTCATTCCCACTTACCAAATTCCCATTTTTTAGGACTAGACAAGGCCTTGCCCAAATTCTAAAAGCTGTAGGGCTGATTAAATTAACTTTAAACACTGCTCCTTCAGTCTAGCATCAGGCCTCTGCAATCCCAGTGTGTGTGTGTGTATGTGTTGTTCTGGACAGAACATTAAAAATTTGGTCTTGGATTCGGGAAAGTAGTTGGGGACTATGATGTGGACAGCTAGTGGCCTATCCTTCAATTTTGAGATTTCAGGATCTGTTACAATTTTTAGTACCCCTCAATCATATTCAGATTTTTTTGGCCTAAGTTCCCTTCATTCCTATCATTGCCTAAAGTGATGCTAACCTAGATTTGTTCTCATATGGTGGTCAAAGAAAATCCCCATGTACATGAGCAGACTTTGTCCCCGTGTCCATGTTTCCTGTTTTATTCCCCTAGGACAGTAGAGACAAGAACTTTTCCTCACAAGACAGCTAATTACTTCTTGGTGGTGCAAAGAGGACTGATTCAGCATGTGCTTTTTTGCCCTCAAGGCACCCTGGTGCCTAAGGCAAGGAAAAGAAAAACGTAGAGCCTCTTGAGAGCATTGTTGCTAAAACTTGTGTATCTTTTTTCAAAGCTGATTTCTAGATATGGGGAGGTGGACTCGAGATAGGAAAGTCTGGATCAGCTTACACGGGTGAGTTGCTATGTCTGGGCAATATTTAAATTGTTATGTTAAAGGTGGTGTAGGGGGCTCTCCTTCCTCCTGGGAAAGGAGAGCTGGTTCCTCACTCGGAGAATCCACATGAAAGCCACAAGAAATCCACGTGACAGTCAGTGCTTTATCAGTTACCAGAGCTGAACTGAGGGTTGTGTTAACTGACTTGCTGGAACCAGAGCATCCCCGTGGGTCCTCCCAAGATACATTGGCTGGCAGGGAAATGGTGTGGCAGAGCATGTCCACTGGGACAGGGACTGCTTTCACGGCATCAGCTTGAGGTCTTGGCAGAGCTTTACATCACAGCATCACATTTGTACCACATGCCAACTCAGAGGCACCTGGCAGGCGTTTGGCATGGGCCACACTCAGCCAAAGTGATGAGAACAGGGGCAGAAGTGGCAGTGACACACGAGAGAGGTGCAGCACAGTGATGTCACCCAAAGCAGGAGCAGTCATCATTCATTAATTGAGAGAATTATCTTAGTTATAGTTATCTATCGTTAAGAGAATACTAACGAGATGCAACTATGTACTTGTTAAATACAGAAATCAGAAGAACCTTCAAAGTTCCCTTTTACCTACTTGCTACACAAGATCAAATGAAGCTGTTCAACACACCTGGCTGTGGTTTTGACACCCCGCTGTAGATCTTTCTGTGGCCCTTGGCCAGCTCATAGCCAGGTACATGTAATTTAAAAACAGTCACCCATCAGTTTCACGTGTAAGCCTTAAGGATTTCACAGCGTGGTACTGTAAACCTACCAGGTGTTTTTTCACTCCTATCCATAGCATTAAATGTATTTTGCATGGCTCATCAGAAGAGTTTGCTCTGAGCTGGCGAGACAAAAATTGATTTTGAGTGCAGGAACGACATGGAAAGGCTGTGCAAAGGAAAAGCCCAGGGTTCAACCCGACCCCAGGAACAGTCTTGCTGGTTGTGTTGCTGCCAGCCTGTGGCTTCTGGACCTCTCTGGTGTGTCTGCTGGGCGTGCTGAAACCGCTGCCATCCCCCTGAATAACAAGGTGGAGCATAACAAGTGCATGTGTGGTTTGCACAGTGGTCTCTGCTTAACGTCTATTGCCATCCAGTGGCAAGAACAAAAACGGGCAGTGACTCCCCACCTCCATTTCACTGGAGCTGCCAGGATTTGATGGAGTGGAGCTATTCGCACGCCGTTAATCACCGAGCAGCCTCTCCCGCTTTTCCGCATGGTCGGAACGATGGCTTTGCTTGATGCGCCCCAGCCTTGGCTTGGGCCGGAGCCGTGCAGTTGTTACCTGTGTGTTAGTGCTGCCAACCCCTCCTCCTCCCGCAGAGCACAGAGGGGAAGGCAGAGCTGCAGCCAAGCATCTGCTGTTTGGCTGTTGCTGCCCTCACATCACTCCTGGCATCTCCTCCCAGGGGTGGGCACAGCCCTTACACAACAGGGCTTGGAGTATATCTGGCTGTGGCACTGCAGGAAGGGAGGGTTGTCAGCTCAGTTTCTTCTTCCTTTTTATTCTTGTTTTAAAAATTATTATGTGCTGGACTTGCACGTGGCTTGGGCATACAGAAAATTTCAGAAAATACCAGCTGTCCTGGAAACATAAATCCTTTGGCCTGGGGCGTTTTGCAAGAAGCCCAGGAGAAGCCTGGATCAAGGCAGGCTGAGAAGGAGCTCTTTGGCTGAGTCCTTTCCTGTCTTCTCTTGTGGTGCCTGTCAGTCACTCTGTGCTAGGGTGGCCTGGCTTACCTTGTGCTGGGGTCCTACAGACCTGTTCCTGGGAGGAGATCTCCCTTGTGCTGGAGCATCATGTCTCTCTCCAGCCCCTCCTTCAGTGACAGTGTTAGGAGATTCCTTCTTCTTGATCCACTTAATGAAACATGCAGCAGCTTGCTGCCTTTCAGATCAGATGCCTGATCTCAGGATATAAAAAAGAAAGCTATGTGGACGTTCGTAGTAATGTTTATTTTCATTTTCTTTTTGCTTTATGGCAGAATTTCACTTAGGAAAAGGAAAGGCCGGGCCTGGGACTGTGGGCTCTCACTCGCAGGTTGGATGACGCAGCTGGCAGGACCCCGGCTCCAGGCAGGATCCTGCCGGAAACACAGTCAAATAAAATGAATCATTTCAAGTGCATTATTCTGCAGCACGGTCCTGTGCCAACCTGCCACAAAGCATCTCGATTTTGATGCCTTATGAAAGGCTTTCACAGGACTACTCTGGTCAGTCCCCTACCAGTGTGTGTCCTCACCATACACCCTTGGTGGCTGCAGTGGCTCTGAGCACCTGTGAGGGACACCAAAGTTCAGGGCCACCTGTCTCTGTGTGGTGTCCTCGTGTCTCTTGGGTAGTGTCACAAGATGCAGTCAGGATCACTTCTGGTTTTGGGGTGACAGTGGCAAATGGCCTGGGTTGAAGAAGATGTTTTCCCTCCTTTCTGGTGCCTCTCGTGCTGTTCCATGGTGTCCAGGGTTATCCCACGGGGGACAAGCACCAAGCAGTGTGGGCTCTTCCCCCATTTGGTGTCACAGACAAACTGATTTTACAGTTTCTCAAGGAAATGGTTTTCCAGAAGAGATCTGGGAAAGACCTGAAGTTGTTTGGAATGGTTTTTTTTTTCAGCTAAACATCGTCTGCATTGAGTTAGCACGTCCCTGCTGTTGGAGGAGCTGCTAGTGAGGCATCTTTCCGTGGGAAGGGGATGTTTGGTTGGGTGCTTTAGCAATCTGAGGCTCGTTTCTCATCTGCATGCTCTCACCAGGCTGGCTCTGCAACCAGCAGCAAGCCAGGCCAAGGCTTAAGCATACGGTAATGTTAGTTTAATATTTTAGTGCCATCTGCTGTAAGTGCCTCCACACCCTGGCCCATCTGTTTTCTGTGCTTCAGTTTGCTTTTTATGGGGCTTCGGTAGCTTTGCATCTTTTGGAAAGCCCCTGCTTGGAAAAGGTGTAGGGGAGACGGATGTCCTGCCTGGGGGTGGAGCGTTTGCACCTTGTGATGCTGTAGGAGGAGCAGGATAAAACCTGTCCAGAGAAGTAAACACGTGAACCTAGTCCTGGCCTTGCCATGAAATCTTGGAGTAGCTTGGAGAACCTCTGTGGGCTTTCGTCCCACATGGAATGATTCAGGTGGGAAGGGGCCTGTGGAGGCTGCCGGTCCAAGCCCTTGCTCTCAAAGCAGTTTGGTCAGGTGGCTCAGGGCTTCCTCTCCTGTCCATCCTCTCAGCAAAGGCAGAGTTTTGGGGGCAGCTGAGAGCTGGAGCCTGCAAGTCTGGGTCAGTCCCGTGCTGACACCTCGGCACCATTGCCGGTGGGCAGAGCAGGGTAAAAAAGAGATGCCACTCAATGCAGCTCAGACAGAGAGGGCTGGCAGGAGCTCCACAACATCCCAAGAGCCCATCTCCTGGCCCACAGCCACGATTCCTGGTAGAACACTCTTGACAGATGCTTGTGACTCATTTGGAAAGGCCTCTGTTGGCAGATCCTCTACCAGTTCCCAGGTGTCTCTCAAAAACTGTTGCCGCTCTTCCATCCTTCTTTACTTTAGGCTAAGCAATTCTGGTTTCTTCATTTTATTTTCCCTCTGTGGTTATGTTTATGAGATTCCTGAACTTCCTTGTTCCCTCTGTTCTTTCCTACCACTGGGCCCCAGATATCATCTCCAGCCACTATGACTTGAGGACTTTCCCCATCCCAGCACTGATTCTTCCTCTGCCCATGGAGGAGGAGAGGGAACTTCACAGCTACATGCTTCTGCCTTTGGACCAGGCTGCGTGCTCCACGTCCCCACTTCTGGCCATTTAATGCAGTTCAGCTGCCACCTGACAGCTTGTTACCCCCATCAAGCTGTGATAACTCAGCCAGAGCTGAGCTGGAGAAAGCTGGAGATGTGCAGGTCGTGGTGGTGGAAATGAGCAGTGTGCACCCCAGCGGGTCTGTGCTGTGCAGGATTTCTCCTTCACTCCTTTTCTTTCTCAGGAAGCAAGGAGTGAGTTTGGCCCCTTCTGGCCTCAGGAGTGGTTGCAGTGTCCCCTCTGAAGAGGGGACAAGGAGAGCTGATACACAGTCAGGTGCTGACTGTGGAGTTCTTCATGGAGTCCTGGTTTGATGGGAGCATAGCAGGGTCTCCCAAGTGAGGAGTGGTCATTTGGAGGAAATGCCTGAACCCTGGAAAGGATCAGAACAAAGCAAAGAACAGGGGAATTTTTTTTCCCCAGACAATGGTTTGCTTGAGCAGTGGCTGGGATCAGTGGTGATTACTGCAATAATCCCTCTCACAGTGAGCACCATGTACATCCACCAGAGCATGACCTTGATATGACCTTCAGAAACGTCTCAGTAAATCTCACCCCTTCATTCTACAACCTGTGTTATCCACAGCCTGAGTATTTGGCCTGCTTCACCTCTAGCATCTCTTTCCTTCCCTGATTTTTGTCTCTGTGGGTGAAAATTACTCCCCATCTATTGGGTAAGGTCAAACTTTTAATGCATGTGTGCCAAAGCATCTTAAACACATCAACTGGATGCTCAGAGGGGCTTTTAGAATTGGGCATAGCTCTAACATGGGAGGATCACATGTCTTCTCCTGGGACTGCTGTCTACTCCGCTGCCTGCGAGTGTTAAGTACTGAGCTATAAAAAATTATGGGCTTTATCCTTCCGTTTTTATACATCTTCCCTTTCAGAGCAAGGGACAGCCTCTGAAGAGCTGTCACCAGCCGCAGCACTCAGACAGAAGTGTACCTTTCTGACAGACAGGACACAAGATGGTGGTTATAAAGTCTTTCTGCCAGATCAAAATTACAGAGTGACCAGTAGAAAAACAAACAAACAAACCCCAGGAAGCTACTTGTTCAACTGTGTGCAGGGACCTGGTGGTTGTGTCAAATGTTTAAGTATCGAGGCCGTGAATAGCAAGGTCCAGGCCAAGCACAGCGAGCTGGGGGAGGATCTGAACACGAACAGGAACCTGCTGACAAGACGAATGGAGAGCAAAGATGTGTTATGTGCAAAGACTTGTCTCTGTGAGTCCACAGCTTGCTATATCCATGTCCATGTGTATGCCCGTGCCCCACCAAGCTGAGCGCCCAAAGCTGGCTCAGTTCTGCTCCTGGGAAAGGCTGCAAGGAGACAACTGCTCTTTCCATGAGTGGTTTTTCTGTTAATTCAGGCACGCCTCACGTGCAGAATCGCTCATAGTTTAAACACATTTTAAAAGTCAAACTCTTGGCACAGAGTCCCTTTCGGTGTCTCCTGGTGTCAGGGATCAGTGACTCAGCTTTCAGACAAGGCTGTGACACTGACAAGCTGATGGTAGCCAGATTTTGCAGGTGCCTGGATGTAGGGATGCTTTGCCTGGATATTCCAGCAGATCTCAGAGGTTTGTCATGGACAGAGAAATCTAACACCTGTGGGATAGCAATGATAGCTTTTCTGTGGCTGACACCATATATAGTAAGGGGGAGTGTTTACTCTGGGTATACAGAAACAGGGAAAAAACCAAACACAAAGTCATAAATAATGAAGGGGAAAAATCATGCAACCTGCAATGTTTTTTTTGTAACTTATATTAAAAGATCTTTCATAGACTCACAGAATGGTTTGGGTTGTAAGGGACCTTACAGATCATCTTGTTCCAACCCCCTGCCATGGGCAGGGACACCTTCCACTAGACCAGCTGGCCTTGAACACTTCCAGGGATGAGGCATCCATACCAATTCAAGGTTTTAGCTCAGAAGCTGCTTAGGGAAGTTTATACAGTGGAATACAGATCAGGTGAAGGAGAAGTCAAAATATGTTTCTTTTGTTAACACAGAATATTTTTCTTATTAATGCAGCTTTCTCATAAACTTAGTGTTTTGCAGGGAGCTTCTGGAAGGTTTGTTTTCTGATCTAGAAATGCTGCTTCTGAAATTCTCTGTGAGCTGGGAATTATGTTTTTTCACCGGTTTCATTGATTAATTCATTTGAAGAGTTTGGACTCATTTCAGGTCAGATTTAAATTTAAGATTAAGCTCTGGTGATACAAAATATACTTCTAGGTCTCAATGAGAGGTGGAATACAAATTCCCGAACCTGTAGTCTCTAATTCCCCAGATGTTCAGCAGAATAAGGATTTCCTTGGGTATTGCTGTTTGTGTCTGGTAGATATCATGAGGTTAAAATTAATGTATTTGACTGTAGTGAAGGGTGGGCGTGTGACAGATTTCCACCGGGAATAAAACCTGGAGGTGGGTATTGATTTTCCTGGTGTTTTTTCTTAGTTTCTGAGAGTGCGCTGCTGATTGGGACATAATGGCTATATTGACTGAAAAGGGGATTTATTTTTTTGTTTTCCTTGGGGAGCTGCTGAGTTCATGTCAGTTTAGAACAATATAGAAATTAAGGGACATGCAATGATCCAACAATCCAAAGGGCTTGAATTCCTGCCTGAAGGAAGCATCTCATGCTCTTGTCACTTCAGCTCTTAATCTTACCTTGGTTACCACTTTCCTTTGTTTTATTCCTCTGCAGTATATTTTTTTCTAACTCTCTTGACCTTTACCCAACCTGGGCAATTTAGTCTGCTATTTTCTTCCACAGAGATACCACAAATATCCTCTTCCCCCTCTGGCTCTGGGAGCAGCTCGGTGGTTTCATGGGAGCTGTAGCGGTGAGAGGTCGTTCTGGTGTTCTGGGCCTGCCGTGTTTCATTTGTGTGTGAGGAATACAAACAAGTGTGGAAAAAAAACCCGTAATGCCACAAGCAGACGGGCTGGTTTGGATGCCAATAATCTTCTGCCCCCACCACAGGTCTGCCAGATGCAAACCTGACTGTGGTGGGGATATTTGGGGATGTCAGGATTGCTTAAACCAGCCGCAGAAATGAAGGTTTGTCTTTTCTGCAGTGATGACCAATTTCACAAGTGCTCTGGGACTGGGAGGCTCCAGCTGAGCCTCATTTCTGAAAATGTGGCATACAAAGCCCCTTGTGCTTCTGAAATAGGTGTTGCCCCACTCAAGATGACTGAGTGATTGTTTCCTGCATATTGAGGGCTTAGAAGACAAGAAACATGACAGATTTGCAGCTACCTTATACAGCAGTGAATCTTTTGTGGGGAAAAAACCCTGCCAGTTGGGTTGCTTTGGTGCCAGAACCTTTGTTTTTGGGGTTTATCTTTCTTGCAGCTTCTACTTGACTCACTCTTTTAGTCTCTGCACTGAAAACTCTTTGATATCACTTGCTCAGAGGAAATCCTTTCCCAGCTGGTGCCACGAGATTTTATATGGAATCAGTGATCTCTTCCAAAGGTTTTGGCTGGTGTTGGAGTTGGCTTCATGACTGCAGCTCCCTGACTCTGCAGAGCCTCCTGTAACTCGGGAACTGATTACATCCATCTGGGTGCTGCCAGTCCTCCAATACTTTCCTGCAACTCTCCAACATCACTGGAAAAGATGTACAAGATTTCTCCCAGTTCATATCAAAATAATCCACAACTCAGTCCACGAAAGTGCAAACTACAGTGAGAGGTGACCTCAGGAGTCCTCTGAGCTGGGGTAACTTGAGAGGCACTAAAAGGACACAGATAATCAGTATTACCTTTGCAAAAAAGCCATGTCTTAGAAAGGGAGATCTGGCTATCCAGATTGCCAGGTAAAGTAGGAATCTCAGTAGAGACTGTCCTCTTTCAAACTGGATCCTAAAGAATAATTTGCCAGGGAAACAGCTTTTTGCTGCTACATCATCCATCTGGGATGAGAGCAGCACACTTCACACAAATGAGCAAAATGTAATTTTTTTTAATAGCTTCTTATCTTTTGAATAAAAGGTGCAATGAGACTGCGAAATTCAAGGGATGAAAGAAATTCAGATTTCCAGGGACTGGTACCACCATGGCCTGGCTGGTACAAGCTTCCTACCTTGCTTGGTGCTATGTGGGATCCACAGTGGTGGAAGATCAAAATCCAGCCTCTGACAATCCCAGACACACTGTTTCCTGAGCAACTCACATAAAAGCAGCCCAGGACCTCTGCTTACTCAGTGTGTGCTGTTGGCAGAGGCAGGCATTGCACAGACAGGTTTTTCTGCTGTCTTTTAGGATTACAGACAGTTCCTTACAGAGGAGTGTGTGTGGGGGTCCTTGCACACATCCTCATGAAATGCTGATAGCATCAACAAAGCAAGGTCTGTATCTGAGCAATGAAAAAGGTAGGGGAACCTGCAGAAAAGCCAGCAGAGATTAATAGTCAGGATTTCTGAAGGTTACTTAGTCGGCTAATGTAGCATTGAAACACTGGAACAGGAGCAGCTGTGCTCGCTTGCTTAGGTTAGGTGCAAGAGTTGTTCCAAAGAATTGGAAGTTACTTCCCAAAGAGGGAGAATGCGCTGTCTTCCCTGTTTGTCTGGGATTCCTGCACTGGAGGTTTGCTGCTGCTGCTGCTGCTGGAAAATCAGGGCCATGTTTCACTCTTAGCCAACAGTGAAAGGCTTATTGCTCCAACCAGGGAGTGATAAAATGAGTGGGATTTAATAAAAGCTGTAGTAGCAATTGTGCCTTCTGAAATGAGCACTCACCTTACCCTTCATGTGCACAGACAATTATTGCAGCTGGGTATCACACACTGACCCCACTACACGTGCACACTCTTTTGTCTGGAAAAGCTGCTGAAAAAGGACTGATATTGGTGAATTTATCGTATGAGTAATTGATTTGCTGGGTGTGATGAATTGCTTTCACCGCAATAACACCGGGAACACACAACAAAACTGGGAAACGACCTCAGCTTTTTTCTGAATTCTGGTTTGTGAGATCATCCTTATTGCGTGGTTATTGAACACTGCATCCAGTAGATGTCTGTTAAAAAGATAGCAGGTTTTTCCATCGTTAACAGCAGCAGTGAGCAGGAGCAGCAAGGCATCCAGCAGAATGATTAGCAGCACACTATTCCTATCAAAGAGGGAATTTCCATATATATAGTTATATTTCCATATAACTATGGCAGCGTGCTTTTTACTTGTAGATCTTGCTCCTCCAGCAGCAATGAAGGGGAGATTATGTTGGAATGAAGTTTAAATGGAGAAATAGACCAAAGAACTGATCCTGCTAGGAGCTGAAAAAAGCTTTGGCACGTGCTTAATGTTGCTGAATTATTCATTGAGCTGGCCGGGCAAAGTGGCATTGCAAAAGGAAATAAATGAGGGTGCTGGAGGAAAAATGCTAAAGGATGTGTTAGCCAAATGTCCCGGTGTCACAGAGCTCACAGGGAATCGGGGCAGTGATCCCACCCCCGAAGTGCCAGCGGCTGTCAGGTGCAAGCCTTTCGTAAAGGAGAGAGTGGATGTTTTGCTGTGCACACGGGGGTGACTTTGGTGATGTTCGTGGGCCCGGGTCAGCTCAGTTTGGATGTGAGAGCTTCCCTTTGAGGGGAGGCAGTGCAAAGAGCAGGGAATGGCCAGCAGGCCGCTGCTTAGGGTCAGAGGTATTGATGGGGCAACACACAGAGCGTGTAGAGCCATGCAGGCTGCCAGATTAACCTTTGTCAGACACGCCTGTCTGGGGAACGTGCCATCTTTTATCCCTTTTAAAGGAGTCTTGCTTCCTTCTGTTCCTGCCCTCCGTGTTAAGTTAAATCAGTGCCTCCCCTCAGTGCTTCTTCTCCAGGTGAGAGCCCCTTTTCCTGACCGGTCTGGGCAGCCGCCTGCAGCTATTCCCCCTCTTCCCTCCATTTCAAATCCCATGTAAGGAGGCCAACAATGGCTCATCAAACCATTCTGCATTACACCACTACATGTGAAGGAAGGGAGGGACCTGAAGCCTGTTCCTTAGCATGGTTGGGATCTGGCACTTCTCAGGGCCAGTCTGAGCAGGGGCATTGCCTTTGCAGTGTGCACCGCACTGCAACCCACAGCAGCAGCTAAGAGGAGTGTCCGGATGAGCAGTGGTCACTTAGCTCATGCTGATGCTACGTGGAGGGGGGTTGAAAAGATCAGTGTGATAATCATGGCCTCACAGGCCTGGCTGTGCTGTGGTTTGAAGCCTGCCTGGGGAGTAGAATCATTTCCTGGCACCTCTGTGTCTGCTAAGAGTAGAAATGTTGCCTCAAACGCTGTGTAAATATCTCTGTTACATATAGCTCTGCTCTCCTGGGTATTCTAAAAGGAAATATTCAGAGCACTTGGCTTCAGCTCCCACTGTTTTTGCACTGCTTTGGAGATGCTAGCAGATGAGATTTTCAGGATTTATTCAGATGAGAGCTTTGCTTTTGCCCTGTGGGCAAGGCTGGAGTTGAGTTGCAGATTCTATTTGTGGATTTGAGTCAGGCATAGGCCCATATCATACCTGTGTGTGTAACCCTCCACCTAAGCCATCTTCTCCTGCCTGCTCCCTGCGTGCTCAGGAGAGAGTTCCCAGTGCTGCTACGTGCAGGTTTCACAGAGAAAGCAAGGGCACAGTTGTGCAGCAGGAACACGTGCAGCAGGAACTGCCTGGGCTTTTGCAAACCCAACATCAGCATGTCCAGCTGTGCTCAGCAGCTGCATCCAAATACCATATTCTTGGTTTCTTTGGGCTCCTGCAGAGTCCAGTGCTCCAATGCTCCTTCCTGTTTCTGGACCCAAAAGCCAATCCAGCCCCTGTGCCATCCCCAGCAGACCCAAGGGTAGAAACATCCCATCCCCTTCCAGCATTCCCTGGATGTGACTGTTGGGGTTTGTCTCTGTAGATGTCCCTGCTGGGTTGTGCCGTAGTGAACCCCGAGGTCCTGGTCCCCATTGCCCAGGATCATCAGAAGGATACACAGCCCACCCAAGCCTCTGCTTGGGTTTCCTTCGGATCTCACATCCAGGTCCAGCCAGGTGGGAGAGTCCACCTCTGTTAGCTCATCTCAGGTAATCCCCCCTGAAGGGAAACAGATTTGAAAAATCAAGTCACTGAAGAAGCTTCTGCCACACACTTGGGTTTTGTGCAGTTTTTAAAAATCAGATTTAACTGTAGGGTTTTGAATCTTTCCAGAAAGGTGAGGTTGCAAAACAGTTTTCAGCTGTCACCCCCACAGGATCTCACTTTTGCTGACCAAAGTGAAGAGTCTGTAAAATGCTGAGGCATCCCCTATGCATCCTTTTAGCATATTTTGACCCAAAATAGGAAGAGAGGGGATGTAAATATTTACTGGAATTGTGTATCAGAGAGCACCCAGGGATCTGCATTTGGATAATCTGCATTGCAAGAGAAGTCAAGGGAATAGCAGATGACTTTGAAAGGCTGCACTGCTGGATGTTGTTTCTTAACACGCACAAATTGCTCCCTGATTTCTCAGGAAAAAGAAAGCTCTGGGCTGATTATTGTTTTTAGATCTTATTTTAGATGTAGTGCCTGGAGACCCAGTCAAGATCAGGATCTTTTGTTAGCCGAGATAAGAGCAAGCAGTAAGGTCCTTTCCTTGGAGTGCTTGCAGGATGAATTTCAGTGTGAGGAGGATTATTAAATGCAGGGATTGCCACCATTTTGTGTCGTCTGAGGGTCAGCCCTGCTTTGCCTGGTGCCTGCTCCTTTTTTCAGTCCCCTCACAGTGGTGTTACCCTTTGGGTGAAGCGGTGGGTGGAAGGGTGAGGGAGAGGGGAGGCAAACAAGGGGTCTGCTCTGCTTTGTTCCCAAACCTTTTCCCTACTCAGATGCATTTGGAAGGTGAGACTTGGCAAACTCGTGTGTTAGTGAGTCACTTCACACCTGACAATGCCAGTCAGCCCCATGTACCCCAAGAGCGTCTGTCCCATCTCAGAGAGGAAGGATGAGGAAATGTGCCTAGCATTTGCTTTATAACACAGCCATACAGAAGTCTGCCCACTGATGCTGAAAGAAGAGATGTGTCTCTCCTCCTTTTCAGGAACTCTTTTGGCCCATTGCCTGCAGGTGACATGAACACAGGGCATTATTTCCAATCCCCGCACCCCACGTCTCTGATCAGTCTGATTCAAAGCTGCTCCCATTCCCATTTTATTTGAACTCAGCTTTATATATAGCTCATGGAGAAGGATGCAGTGGGTTTGGTAGGAGATGAAGCAGAGCCAGTCCCTGTGATCACAAGATTCCTCCTGCCACGTGCTATAAATGAGGCTTCTGCTGTGCATTAGAGGAATGGAACTACGCAAGGGCCTGAGGACTAAGCGGTCTGCTTTAATTATTCATCATTAGCAGTAGCTATTATTATTTAAGGGCCTGACATATTAACTGCTGGCCGGTTTCTTTCCTTGATTGCTACCATCCAGTGCCCTCCTCTTTTTGCTCTTGGGCCAAAGCAGAGCTCTTCTCCATCAAGCCAGCTCCAACCCTTTGCCACATCCTGCTCATCCAGGCCTCCTGGACCTCTCCTCAAGGCTCTTGCTTGCAGTTTCTCATGCCAAGCCAGACAGTGCTGTGCTGCTGGTGTTAATCCCAAGTTTGTGCTGGGTTTCCCATCGGTGTCCCCCTGAGTCTGACTCAGATGCTTCATACAATACGTTCACGGGAATGGTTCCCACCGGCGGTGCCAGCACGCCTTACTATCATCCCCATTTCTCCCTGAGAGGCACAGGCCTTGTTTACTCCTCTTTTAATAACACAGATGGTTTTAATAGTTCTCTGCCTTCGCCCCCAGTTCTTTCTCCTTGTCTGTAGTCTGTTTAATGCTTCCTTCTAAGTGATGGCTTTGTCACTTAATCTCATTAAAACTTCTCTCCACTGAACTCCGTGAGCTGCTTATCAGACCGTAAGCCTAATCTCCCATTTGTAATTAATTTGTTCTGTGCCTCCTACAATTTGGCATCATTAGATAATGGCATCACCCTCAAGGTCACTGATACACAGCATGAGGTAAACACCCATGGCTCCAGTACAGGCTTCCCTGCTGGCCTCCTCCTTCCTCCTCCTCCCTTTGACACACGGCTTGATTTTATTGACATGTTTCTCCCTTTCCCTCAGCCAGTTTCTGATGATGCTTCCTGCCCAGCCTGTGCTGCTGGGTGACTGCAGATCAATCTCTCAGGCTGTCTAGAGGCAAATGCTTTTCAGATATCCTCCTAGTGCGGGCTCATCTGCACCAGTTTTCTGCTCACCTTTCAGTTCCTTCCTACTTGGCCCAAGAATTTCGTTGCACTGTTCTTCCTTCGCTGAGTTATGTGTTTTTAAAACTTGCAGAGCCTTGTCATAGAATCCTAGAATCAAAGAATGGTTTGGGTTGGAAGGGACCTTAAAGATCTTCCAGTTCCAGCCCCCTGCCATGGCCAGGGACATCTTCCACTAGACCAGGCTGCTCAAAGCCCCATTCAACTCGGATTTCAACACTCCCAGGGGTGTTCTCATGGGCTTAGAGTCGGGAACAGGATACAGGAGCCTTTCAGCTTCAGGCCTTTGTGCCCAGTGGACACTCAGTGGCTCACTTACCAATAGCATAGGTAGAAACAACCCACAAATCACTTTTACAGTTTGATCAAATCATAATAATGCACAAATCATTATTATGATTTGACATCCATATTTTTGAAAAAAAAGGAAAAATCCCACACTATCACAGTTCACGGCACCAGCCAGCACCAACAGGCAGTTTCCACTGGTGAGATGAAGAAAATTAAGCTCTAGCCAGAGATGAAAACCAACCCAGTGCACCCTCCCTTTAGAAGCCAGTGTGTTCACAGGCTTCTAAAGGAAGAAGGATACCTTTTGTGGTACTCCCATCTGCTCGCTGGGATTTGCTGGTATTGAGCTGTCTGGGACCTTTTCGGGCTCTGGAAATAGGGTCAGTCCTGGTACAAGCTCAGTCTCTTCATTTTCCCCAGTAGATTTATTTGAATCTCTCATATTTCCATGTTTGGATGTAGTTTCTAAGAAACTCAAATGGGTTTGACCCATTCCTTCAATTTTTGCTGTTCTCTGCCTGAAAACAATCTATTAAACTTAAGTCCTAGATGCACACAGAGCTGTCACTAGATCATAGGTATCGTTATTCAATACAGTATTGACCACAGTATTCAGAAATTCAGCATTCAGGCAGCTACAGAGAACAGCTCCAAATCCATTGCACACAGAGCCGTGGGGAGGAAATCTCCCAAGCACTAAAAAACTCAGGATTTTTAACTCACTGGAGTCTGCAACTCTGCTTTCTAATTGGCAGTTTTTCTAAGCGTGCCTAATTTTTGCCTGGTAGTCAAGAAAGAAAAAAACCCCAAACCTACTGGTGAGAGATTCTGCAGCCTTTTGGGACAAGGCAGGCTGCTGTAAAAGAGATACACGTTTTCCTGAGGGGGGTAAATTCAGGAAGGACATTTTGCATTTGATCCTATAATGGCTGCACACGGATCAGCCCTGGTGCCTTGCTGGGAGCTGGCACGAGGCCACCAGGTAGATCCAGCTTAGTCACTCCAGAGCAGCTACGTTCAAGTCACCCGGTGCCACATTTTGGCTAAGAGGCAGCTCTTACCTGGGGATAAATGGTAATTGCTCCCAGTGAAATGTGCCTGGCTCAGCAGCAAGACGTATTTGGAACTGGCTTGCGAACTGGTAGGAGCTGTGTGTTTTCTTTGGATGCAGTGACGCCTCAAGATGCTCGTTTGAGGCCAGGAAAACAGAAATAAGTTTATGCTCAAAGGACATGTTGATAAGACAAGTGACTGACTGACAGGCTGACTTCAGGAGGCTCACTCCTGAGATCAGAACCAGGTTTGATCAACAGATAAACCTTTCCTTTTCCTAAACAGCCTGTATTTCCTAAACCACCCTTGGTTTGGTCTCCCTCGCTCCTCCAAACCATGCTGAAAACATGTTTTTAATACATTTATATAACTGCCTTTGTGTGCTGCTCTGCCATTCTCTGTGCTCATACAATCACTACACCAGTGTGGCCAACAAAAGAACAAAAATCATTTTATTTGGTGCATACTCTGTTTCCCCTGAGAATGAGCCCAAGCTTGGTTTCATTCAGCTGTGATGTGCTTGACCTCCTGTCCCTAAAGAGAATGTTGCAGCACTAAATACCAGCTATCTACTATCAAAAGGGATGTTTAAAATTTCAGTTTTGTTTTAATGATCCATTTGTCCTTTCAGACTCATGAGCACGCAGTGAGATTGCTGTGATTTGCAGCCACAGGCTGCCCGTTCCCTCCTCTGCTTCCATGGAAACACATGTTGGATGAGGCAGAACCAGGCATAGACTTAAAGTACATGATTTCCAAACTATTTGCTTTTCCTTGCAAGGAGTCCTTTACCTCCTGCTTTTACAAAACTCTGTGTGAGGAGGAAAACCCCTTAGGCAGAGGCAGCTTTTTGAGGTGTCTGACTGGTGTTGATGCAGAGGTTTGAAAGTATCATCCCTGAGCACGTGAATGTGCTGCTCAGAGGTGAAATGCACGACACAGGGCAGGGACAGTGGGTTTTGGAGCTGGTGTCACCCTGGCTGGTGGCATTTGGGATCAGAAGAGTCTGGCTTTTATGTAAACCCTTTGCTTTACTTTCATCTCCTCCCCGGAGAGGTGAAGATTGCACCTTCCTCTGCACTTCAGGACCCCGAAGATACCCAATTTGCACATAATAATAGCTCAGTAATAGCTCAGTGTGTTCTCTGGGCAGCCCCTCTCCTCCCTGGATCATGGTAAAAACCAGATTATTTGCAGCTTGGTGGCAAAATGATTGAGGGCTGGGGAAAGGGTAGCAGCTCACACAGACCTGAATGTGGTAGCTCGGTACAGCTATTTGGGTGGCTGGGGTGTTTTGTATGGGGAATTGATTCAGAAAGAAAGAAATTGTAGGAGCAAATGGACCTGAAGTGACAGCCACCAGCTCTTCCTACACCTCCCAAGCAGCAGTCTCTTATTAGAAGGGCTCTCACCCTGCAGGGATACCAGCTCGCTCTGCCACCCAGTGCTGAGCTGGAATCCCACTGCCTTGGGAGCCAGATCCTGCTTTGGGGGCCAGATTCTGCTGTGGTGGTTGAGTTTGCAGGATCTGAGGCTCACCCCTGGCAGATGCACACCTGGTATCCTTTAGTCGATTCCTGTTTGTCAGTAAGAGGGGGAAAAAACCCTCTTAGGTGTGGTGACTCTAATGAGGCACTGAGGGAAACGAGTTGCTGGGTGCTGCATTTGCAGGATGTCTTTCCTGCATGGAAAAGAGGTGTATTTTATCTTCCATCACTTGCAAAGCATTCACATTTTGAAGGCTGCTCGTGTCTGTGGCAGCCTAAGCACAAAGCAGGGCAGTAGCCTTTTTTACAGTACAAACCCCAGGCCGTGCCCTTTCAGCTGCAGGAAAGGATGGAAGCCCCATCCCATCCTTGGCCTCTTAACAAAGCCCTGTTTCAGGCATCAAGAAGTAAATGTCACTCCATGCTGTCTGGTGATTCCACAAGATTCACACTGATCAGAGCCCTTCATTAATTATTCAGCTTCAGGGAAATGTGCCAAAGGGTTCTGACACTTTGGACGTACAAAGTAATTGCCACGTTTACTTCCCAGCTAATGGGGAGGCCAAAATAAATTGTACCGGGCCGAGTGGTTTTGTGTGCGTGGGCGAGGGCAGGGGCAGGACCTTCCTGTGATTCATGTGATTCCATCCATACCCCAGAGCCCACAGAGCTTCCCCATGTCCCAAAGGGCTCAGTGTTGTCCCCCTGTGTGTCAGCGTGGGCTGGACGTGTCGCCGCGCTCAGCCACGGCCATTTCCATCCTCCCCTCCGTGCAGTCTGTCTCCCTGCATCAGGTCTCCATGTGCCTTCTGCCCACTCCAGGGCTGCTCTGGCTCCTCCAGCCAACGAGGGGGCTGCTGCTGGGTTTGCTCCCAGCTGCCAGAGCAGGACTGGACCCTGTGTTGGGAGCAGTGCAGAGCCACATCCTGCACGGAGGGCTCTGCTCCCTCCCGGCTGCTGAACACGTGGTGGCAAAACCAGCAGCTCCCCCTGCTCCAGAATAAGTAGGTCTCTACTGCAGGTTTGCAACCTGAGAAAAACAAACAAATGCAGAGCAGCGTGGCTATATTTATCTGAAGTTTAGAAGCTGTGGCTCACAGGGAACTTTGATCACTTTAAATGTCAGGCAGTCTGGGAAAAGAATGAGGAAAAGAAAAAGCACAGTTAAAAAGAAAGTGTTTTGGAAAAGGGAAGAGTTGCTGCTGCTTCCAAAATGAAGTAAATCCTTCTCTTTTGTCCCCCAGTACTAATCATCCTAATCTTGAGGGCTGTTGTCTCTCATCTTCAAGCTGGGGGTACTCAGAGGCTGAGGTTTCCAAAGCCCAGCCCCACAGGTGCTGAGGACTAGCAGGACTCAGAGTCCTGCCCAGAATTCAGCAAGAGCTAGTCACATCTCCTGCACCTGTGAAAGAGGAGGTTCATCCAAAACAAAATATGGCAATTGAGTTTGGGGTTTGGGTTTTTTTGTTTGCAAACCAAAACCAAAAAAATTTTGTTTTGTGGTTTTCTTGAATTTAAAATAATTTGAAATTAATGTCATGCAATAATGGTTTATCTCTGATTCATCTGCAAGACCTTAATTTTAGGTACCTGGCATTTGAACTTCAAGAACCTCAGATGGGACACAGGGATATTGGGCTTTGGATCCCTGGGTGGATTTATCAAGGATGAACTAACTGATATAATATGATGAGGTATTTGGTGGTACCTGTCTCGGTCAGGGAGTTTCATCAAAGCCCCATGTACTTAAATGTTTGCAAGGAGGGAAACACTTAAGGAAAGCAGTTCTGAAATCCCAGCAGACCTTTTGCAATGCTTGCCCAGACCTATTTTACCGCTCTCTTTGGAAATCACCCATTTCTGCAAAAGTCAAACCTGTTGCAAAGGAATTCACTGTTCATGCAGAAAATGTTGTATGCTATCCTTCCACCTCATATTGCTCGTGTGCAGTGCTCTGGGATAACAGCTATTTCTGGATCTCTGCAAATCTGCACGGTTACCCTGAAATTCCTGATGCTTCTACCATATCCACGTGCTATTATTGCAGCAGGGTGGTTAAATGTGCTGTCAATAAGGAAAACACCTTCCCTCGTTCAGTTTTGTCCAGTGGACTTTCAAGCTACTTATTAATTGATAAATATTGAAAAATAATTCTGTTTCTCATACAGATATTCAAATTCACCCTATGCCTTCTGTTTCACTCCCTCTCATCCCAGGATAGAGAGCTATCAGTCCTTCTGCAGAAGCAATCAGGGAAATGTGGCTTATGGTGTTTAACAATATCATTGGGGAAATCTGAATTCCTCAGGCTTTTTCGTTTGGTTTTCTGAATGTGAAATAGTTTTGCTGATCTATCGTTAATCCTTTGGCCTTGAGAATGGGAAATTAAATCGTCTTTTCTCAGATACTTGATGTCAGCATCCAAATCAGGACTTTCTCATTGTGTGCAGAGAGGGAGCGAGGTTATGTGATACTCAAGTGCTCAGAGATAGGATCTGTTCCTCAGAGAGAAACCCATTTCCACAAATTCAGTGGCTTTAACTTGGTCCTGCATTTTTTTTCTCCTCGTTTTCCTCCTTTTGCATCTGTTTGCATAAGATAACTAGTTTTAGGGATGACTGATCTTTAAGTTCCTAATGAGCTGGCTCCAGGGTGTGGATTTTCGTGGCATATTCTGCTGATTGGATGCTGGAAGCTTGCTTGACCTTGCCTATGGTATCTTCTATAAGATATATACATATGATCTGTTCTGTCCTCTTCCCCCTCCCCCATGTGAGGGGATGTGCTGGGGCAGGGCCAGCCCCCCACTACTCAAACCATTTCTGCTTTTCTGTGTTGCTTTACTTCCAACCGATGTCCTAAAATGCCACAAAAAACCCCATTTTCCCTGTTTATTTCCCCAGCAAACACAGCTCTGACCACTTTTCAGCCAACACTTCTGGCACATCATTTCCTGATCTAATTCTTCTAATTGCCCTAGAGGCCCACAATAACATTTAAAACTCAGAGTGCTGCTTTGCCGTCCAAAGCATTTCTCCAGCCAGTGCCCACTCAGACTCTCAACAGAGCCCTGCCCTATTCTCTCCTTGCTTTCCCCTTCTCACAGCCTTGCACTGGCACTCCTGCCTTACACACCAGTATTTTCTGTCCTTCATTGCTCCTTTTGGGTTCTTTTCCCCCGCTTTGTGCACTGTTGGCATTGCTGCAATAAGCAGCCACACTGCCTCATCCGTCGCTTTTGCAAGGACTGGAGGCTGTGTTTGCTCAGGACAGGAGCAGCTGCTTCTTAACCTCCCCCTGCCCGACCTGTCCTGCATTTCTCAGCCAGGATTTTGCCATGTTAACAGCTGGCTTCCCAGGCTGGGTATATCTGGAGCTGTCCCTTTGCAGAGAGCATCTTGGTACCCAGGTGTC
Source organism: Gymnorhina tibicen (assembly GCA_013399875.1). NCBI lineage: Eukaryota > Metazoa > Chordata > Aves > Passeriformes > Artamidae > Gymnorhina > Gymnorhina tibicen. The sequence continues at coordinate 94,216 of VXAZ01005132.1, forward strand.
TCTCATCCATGGAGCAGGCGGTGTGGCTGCTGAATCCAGCAGCGTGTCAGCGATCTGTTGCTGTTTTCCAGGGAAAGCTGGGGTTGCCATGACGATTGTGTGCCGGCCCGAGCCGGTGCATGGCCGCAGTATCCACACACCTCCACCACTAAAGCGTTTTATCCTCCCTGCAGGGCGGCGTGGGGGATGCAAAGATGCCCATGGTGAGAAGCTCAGGCCCTTCTGGGTAGCACCCTTCCCGAAAGAAAATTATTTTTTGGGAGCATCTGGAGCTGGGGAAAGGGGCTTGATCTACGTTAAGTTGTTCTGCACCCTCTCTCCTGGCCTGATTTGGGCTGGCAGCAGGAGTGCCGGGGTTCAGGAGCAGTGGAGCCAGCAGAAATGCTGCAAACCACAGCTCATTCTCAAGCACCCCTGGCTGCTTGTGAGCATCCCAACCAGAATTAAGGGCTTGTGGCACTGCTGCAAATGTAGCCTCAGTCTCCTGAGCCTCTGCCTGCAGGCTGTTGGTTTGATTTGCAGTCACATTTGCAAAATTTGTAGTTGCATTTTGCACTTGGGCAGAGCATCCCAGCCTCTGAATCAGCACCTGGAGCTTCAAAACTTGGGTCTGATCCCAGCAGAGCAGGAGCAGAGGGTGGCCCTGCAGGCTGGAAGCAAAGCTTTGGCACTTTTATGGGAACATCTTTCCTGGGGGTTCACCAGAGCTGCCTGAGCTCGGGACCTGGATGTGCAGAGGAGAAAAGGGCAGGGCAGGACCTCTCCCTGGTGGCTTGTGGCACTGCCACGTGGCACAGCCTCATTTCCCCAGCTCAGGCACTGGACACCAGACCTTTCTTCAAGAATTTGCTAAAAATGCATCATTGTCATCTCTTCAGGGCATGCTTGGCCAAGGAGGAGAGTCCTCTGTGCCCCTTACACAACACCAGCCAGGATTTCACCATTTCCAAGAGCAGTGCAGCCCAAAGTCATCTCTACAACCTTGCTTGATCTCCCCTGGCCCAAGAATGGCAGCCAGTAACACCAGCCTTGAAAGCTGTGTTGCAAAAATGAGCGAAGCTCCTTTGTTAGAGCCGCAGGTGTTGTGCTGGGTACTGCAGAAACAAAGCTCAAAAAGCAGACGATGCCCCAAATTTAAATAGACCAAGCAGACCCGGAGACTTCAGAGAGATGATTCCCAAGGTCGTGTAGGAAGCCTGTGGCAGACACAGGGACTGAACAGAGAGCTCCTGAGGCTCAGCCATGCTGTGGTCTCAGGACTGTCTTCTCTTTTGTCTTCCAGCACATTAAGAATTTCAGTTAATGAAATGGAATTAATAATGCCAGCTGCAGCACCAGCAATGCTGTGAGAGAGACAAATTTCACAGCACAGGCTTAAAAACAGAAGGCTTGAAAATGGGAATAAGCTGCAAGCACTTCCCTTTGTAATGGGGGAGTGCAGGAGGTCAGACAGAGTTTTAGGGTCTCTTCAGCATTACTGATCAAATCTTAAAGGAGGAATGAAGATGTAGCAACTACCTCCCCCAGAGGAGAGAAACTCTTGATTTTAAGGTTCCCAGCAACTGAAAAAAGTAGTCCCACTGGAAAGAATCAAAAGACTTTTCTAGGTCAATGGCAGGAATAGAGCCTTTATTTCCATGAACCTCACAGTTCAAAAATAACATTAAAGAACCAAGAGAAATTATCCACCTCTGAAGAACCAGGAGTAAATCAAAACTGATTGTTATGTGTTAGTTGTGCTGCTGCCTGCAGTAATCAGGGAGCTCAAATGGCACCACAGGAGTCCCAGCCATCTCTGGGATGGCTGCTGAAGAAGGTCTGTGCCGTGTTCACTGAGGAACATCAGAGGCTCAAAACCCAAAATTGTTTCTTAACAATAATGTTGAATCTAAGGAGTTCCCCCCAAAGGGCTCATTTACTAGGATTCAAGGAAAAGCCACCTCTTTCCCAGTGAAGGAAGCAAGCATGAAGCTTGACTCACCTGGGTCTTTCCCCAGCTCATTTGCCTCGTGTCACAGGGTTGTTGCTGAAAATCTTATGATAATAAGGTCTTATTATACAGTTGTATGTGGTTATTATACAGTTATATGTGGTTATTATACAGTTATATATCTTTATTATTCAGACCTCTTATACAGTTGGGACTCTCAAACCTGGAGAAGAGAAGGGGAGACCTCAGAGCATCTTCCAGTGCCTAAAGGGGGCTGACAAGAGAGCTGGAGAGGGATTTTGGACAAGGGCATGGAGTGATAGGAGAAGGTGGAATGGCTCCATCTGACAGAAGGCAGGTTTAGATTAGATATTAAGAAGAAAATCTTCCCTGTGAGGGTGGGGAGGCCCTGCACAAGCTGCCCAGGAAAGCTGTGGATGCCCCATCCCTGAAGTGTTCCAGGCCAGGTTGAATGGGGCTCTGACCATCCTGGTCTAGTGGAAGGTGTCCCTGCCTATGGCAGGGGTTTGGAACTGGAGGATCTTTAAGGTCCCTTCAATTCACACTTTTATGATTAGATCTATCCATAGATAACTATATATAGATATATGCATCTATAGTCTCAGCCTTTGGGGAAAGATGGGTATGGGTATGGAGAACAGTTTTGCTGAGCAGAAAGCGAAACAGAGGCAGCAGAGCAGAAGCTTAGCACGTCTCAAAATCACACTTCTTGTCCTTGTGAACAACCCAAATATTTTGACTGATGATTAAAAAAAAACCCTATAAATCCAGGCATTTCAAGACTTAAAAAGAAATCACAGGGAGGCTGGAACATTATGTGACATGCCAGGACATGGGGCTTTTTTTGTTGCAATTATTCAGCTTCAGACTTTAATTGTGCCAGTTTAAGACCATATTGTCTTTTTTACCAGCTTATTGATTCCTTTTGTGGTCTGAAGACCTGAGGAAAAAGGTAATTCATTACTGCATTACATCTTCTAAGAGAAAGTAGCAAAGACCTGGGGCAAAAGACAGCAAGGACAGAGCTGTCTATGTGCTCCCTGTACTGTGAGAAGTGATGGACCTGAAATAGCCATCAGCATCTCCCAGCTCATGGCCTTGCCTTTTGAGCTGCCTCTGAGCGACTCTGCAGACCAGAAAATGTGCAAGAATGAGCCCAAGACAGCAAAAAGGATGAGAGCAGGAGCCAAGATTTGGCCCATTCTTCTGCTATTGACAGCCTCCTCATGAAAATGTAATTGCTGGCTGCCCTTGCTTGGAGTGCTCAGGCAAAAATTCTCCGTTGCTCTTTAGAGCTTCGAGACACACTAATGCAACTTTTAAAATAGCATCCTCTCTATTTTTGTTGCTAATGCTAAGAACAAATTAGCTTAGGAAAAAACCCCAATGATCTCCCTTAATGCTATTGTTCTCCTCGAGTGCTAAGTGTCAGGATCTTTCAGCACCACGATGCGGATCTGGCGCTGCCCTCAACGTGTCCCACGGAGCCTTGACGCGGAGTGATGCAGGAAAACGCAATCGGTCCAAAGCGCCTTCAAAGTCACTGCACTCCAAACGGTGGTTTCAGCTCTGTCTTTGGATTTTTAATCATTAAGTAATCTTTGAAACCAGCGGAAACCAGCTGACTTCCACCCCTGCCCTCCAGCGGGATTGTTAAGGGACAGCCCTGAAGTTTAGTTCCCGTGGTAGAACAGTTGGTGCTTCTGAGCTCTTATGGATGGTTGTGTCCATTCAAGCATATTTACCTAAAAATCATTAAATGTTGCTAACTCTGACCTCATCAGAGCTCCTCAGTGGTGCACAGGTGGGTTGGGTCACCGTGGAGGTGAGAGGACCTTTGGAGGCAGGCAAGGTAAGGCTGGAGCACCAGTCCTGCTGCAGGATTTTCTGTGTCCCTGTAAGGAGCACAACCCTGGTGGCCACACACCATGGCAGCATGCCCCTGTCCTCTGCTGAGCTACAGTCTGCACCCATTTGGCCACCCAGATGTGGGTGCCCCATGCCTGGAATTGTTCAAGGCCAGATTGGATGGGGCTTTGAGGAATCTTGTTTAGTGGGCGGCCTCCCTGCCCACGGACAAAGGGTTTGGAACTAGATGACCTTTAAGGTCCCCTCCAGCCCAAATCATTCTGTGATTCTGTGATCTCTGTTGGAGTTGGAGGGAGGGAGAGAAAGGAGGCAGACAGCAGTACCCTACTCGTGTGCTCACTTGGCCAGTGGTTTCCTGCAATGGTCCCATGGGTAACTTTGTCTCACTGAGTCCTCACCCCCCACATCCTGCGTACACAGGTCATTACCTCCAGCAGAGCTGCCTAACAGGCAAATATTGATGAGCCCACTTGGCTTGTGGCTGTGCCATCAACGCTGAGCTTCGTGTGACCTCACTAACACATCTTAAGGTCTGTAATAATTTCAGTGACACCCACAGGAGGCTTCCAATGGACAGCGCTCTGAAGGGAAGCAAATTCCCCATACTACTTTTCATCCTGCTTCTATTCATGATCACAGGAAAGCTCTCCTCCAACACTGAACTTCCCTGCAGCTGATGCCAAGATCTCTGTGCATGTCTCACTCTTTTAAGATCCAGGCAGTGCAATGTTTATTTGTGCCTTCCAGCCTGCTCAGCAGAGGCTGGGTTGGTGGTCCTGGTTTAGCTCTGTGGCAAAGAAGCAGTTCTTAACCTCAGGACTGATGGCCAAGTGCTTAGTCCTAATTCTGGCTCACTACTTAGTGAATGCATGATTTAAAATCTCATTGTGGAAATGCATTTTTTATCAATGGCCATTTTAGTCCTGGACCCACCCAGCGCTGATTGAGATTTTGTGCAATTTCTGTAGTCACACATAGAGTTACTTCTGTCCCCCACCCGCCTCAGGTCCTGGGACAAGCGAGTGCACATTGGAAGCTCTTCTTAGCCCATGTGCATTTTCTAAGTGTTTTCATCTCACTGTTCCAGTTCAGTTCTGTTTCTGACACAAATGCAGTGTTCTTGTTACTGCTGGTAAAGCGACGGGTTCTGGTGCCTGTGGATTAAAATAGTTCTGGAAGTAGTGTGGGAGAGTCCAATCACATGGGCCAGGTCTGAAGAGACACTTTTCCAAAGGGGAGTAAGAATTTAAACAGGAAGCCTGATGGTGTGTTTCATTTTGGTAGCCTGGAAGAGGAAATGGAGACTGATGGAAGAGGAAATGAAGTCTGAGGCAAGAAAAATTCTTACCAACAATGAAGGCAGGAGAAATTATTAGCGGGATATTAAATGTACAAGGACCACTCTGATGTCCAAAGGGAATTTCTCCTCTATACTTGTCTGAGAAATGTGGGTTACAGTGAGACCAAACAGAGATCTTTTGCCTTCTCACTGCTGTGTTGCTGGTGGTACTTGCCCAGTAGCCATGAATTTCACCTATGCACTATGTTTGGGGTGTCTATGGCTATTCCAGGGACAAGGATGTAGAAGTTTTATGTGAATTATGTCTCTGTTTTATACACACTGCTTGTAAATACTTCATATTATGGCTTGGTGCTAGAAACCCCATCGCAGAGCTGCAAAGAGTTGGCAGGGCAAAATGTATCAATAGGGATATTTTCTGCTCTTGCAAAGGGTCTAAACCAATCAGTCCATGCTTAGAAATCATCCCTTGCCAACCTCTTTCTTCCTTTTTTTTTTTTTTTAACAAAGCCAGGAAGAACACAGGATCCAGGTTTGTAACACTGCAGATGGTTTAATCTTACTGTATGCAATGACAGTTGAAGCCAGTTCTGCCCCAATTAGTTAATGATTTCCCTGTTAGGGGAATGGAGGTGCTGGGTTCAAGCCTAAGCAAGTGTTTTTGGGGATCTTGGGGATGGTTTAGAAACACGAACAGCAGCTGTTGGTCTCTGTAATCCCAGCGGAGTTTGCTAGGTAAAGACTAAGATAGATGGTGAATCTCCTTAAATTTTGGCTTTCTTCTATAAGATGAGTTACCTGAGGGGAGGATAAGTGACCTACCACTGCCGGTTGGAAAAGAGATCTGTTAACTCAGGTATTAAAGACCTTTTATTTTTGGAGCCAAAAGAGCAGAGGGGCTCAAACTCTATTCCCCATGCTGCTGGGTACGTGACCCACTGGGTCTGTGTTGGTGTCTGTTTCCACATAAAAAAGCAAAATTCAGTAAAACACAGTTAAAGTGAAATTATTTCATGAACTGTCATGATCTAAAGGTTTAAATCCAGCCTCAGAGCTGAGAGGTCCCCAGCTGGGGTCATTCTGCCCAAAATGACTGGGCATAGTCTGATATCATAGTCTGATATGAGTGTATTTCAGATCTGGGGAAACTGAAATGGGGTGACTTTTTTGGGAGTTTCTTAATATTACTAGCCACCCCAAAATCTGAAAATGTGAACAGGTTGAGTGGCAAAGGATTTTCTTTCCCAGTGTTTGCCAGGGATGACCACTGCATGTTTATGATGTCTCTGCAAGGCTATTCATAGCAGTTTATTGGTGGGGAAACTGAGGCAGAGGCATGTCCTGCTGGAGCAGGAGTGTTGGGGCCCATGTTAAAATTCAGCTGTTAGTGGGCCTTTCACAAATTGTCCTGTATTTTTGCACTCTTACACCTCAGAGCTTGGTTTATGAAGCATTTTGGGCAGCGAGAGGAGGCAGCACTCATTCCCTGCACACCCAAGCCTGGGTGCAGCTGGGATTCCTCAGCACCCTGGTGTGGCAGGGCTTGGCATGGGGGGGCACACGGGTCACCCCGTGCCCGTAGGGTTTGGGGGAAAAAAAATAGCAAAATAGGGGTTGATTTGTAGGGCTTGGATCCTGACCTTGTTTTTTTTTTTTCCTGCCTGCTCCCCGACCCCACGCCGCTGGGCAGAGGAGAGGGGGAGGCATCAAAACCCGGAGGGGTTGTGTGTAATTCGGCCTTCGNAAAAAAAAAAAAAAAAAAAAAAAAAAAAAAAAAAAAAAAAAAAAAAAAAAAAAAAAAAAAAAAAAAAAAAAAAAAAAAAGAAAGAAAAAGAAAAAAACCACCAGATTCCATCACTGTCAAGAAATTTCTGGAACACGAACAGTCACAACCGTACAGACACATAGGAAACACTGCTCACCCCCCATCGCCCCCCCCACCTCTACCCACACCCAATTTGTTTTTATTTCTTTGCCATCAGGTTGCCTTAACCATTTCCATGGCTTAGGAGGCTAAGCCGCCCGAGCGCAAGCTTTTGATTTGAAAAGGGACTGCATCCCCTTTTCAAAGGAGCCTGCTCCCTAGGGCAACCACATCACACTGCTGATTTGCTGCAGTGGAGACCGCAGCGCGTACAATATGCCCTCCCCCTCCGCCTGTGCTGCTTACAGCATCAGTCCGGAGCCGAGCGGGGAGACGGGAGCGATACCCACTAACCCACCCATGCTCGGGAATGCCTGACTGGTAACGCAGTGCCTCCGACGAAAGGACCGGCAATCCCCCAGCTCTCCGAGATGCAAGCCAGTGCCGATTCCACCAAGATGGACTGTCTTTGGAGCAACTGGAAATGTCAGGGTATTATATCTATTCTAGTGTTGCATGCTAGGAGGACTGCATGGCAGAGGAGGCAAAGGCAGGATCCATCCATTTTTGCATTGTTCACCTGTGGGCCTTTGCATGCTGCTTCCTCTCCCTCCCGGCGAAGCTTTTCTTTGGGGGTAATTTAAGAAGGAAAGATAAAAAGCCCTTATTTCTGTTCTCGGCATGCATTTCTCCCATCCCCAGGTGTCTCACCCTGAAAGCATCCAGGATACAGGGTCCTCCCTTCCCACCTTACGGCTCATTCCCAAAGCATCCGCCCTTGCCCTTAGCGGCGTCATTCCCCATCCTCGACTCTCTCCGTCGGGATATCGCTGGCATGATTTCCTACCTTTCGGGCTTTAGGGAAGCCGGGTGACGGTGCACTTGTGCCCGCTGGGGCTGGCGAGGGTTGGAGGTGGTGGCATTGGGCTCCTGGGTGCCTCCTGCCCACGGACACACCCAGAGCCGGGCTTAGCCTTGTGTCACACAAAGAAAACGCAGCTTCGGCAAGGAGGGCGACAGCACCGGGGCACCGCGGGATGGCCCCCCGCTTCCTACTTTGCTCTAGGATTGCTTTAAAAAAAAAAAAAACAGCAAACATTAATCCTTTCATTATGCTCCCGAGCACTCGTTCGGGGGTAAAATATTGCGGTGATGTTGTCTCGCTGCCGCGTAGGCGAAGGGAACAATGGCATCTCCCTTTTGGGCTGATTTTCAGCGTATTTTGAGCGGGTCGGTGTCTGCGCTGGGTGGGGCTGGCCACCTTCCCGGGTGCCTTGGACAGCTTTTCAGCCATTTTTAGTCGGCTTCACACTTCCCCGCCAGCATCCAGCCTTTGTTTTGATAAAAGACAGTCTCTGTGACGCTGCTCGGTGGGCAGATTAGAGGGAGAAAAGCTAGCGGCTGATCCTGCCGGGCGGGCTGGGGCTGCTTCGGGCAGGCTTTGTTTGGATGTATTTTTTAATTTTAAGATGCGTGTTTACGCCGAATAGCCAGTTCATGGTGCTGATGCTCACAGCAGGGTCCCTGGGAGAGAGATTACTCCATAGCATCGTCTCATTAAAGGGTCCAGGATGCTTGCAGACATAGTTTGATAAACGCAGCTCGATGCAACAGAAGCCGGAAAACCTTCCGAAAGTGCTTTTTGGGGAGGGGTGGGCATGGGGAGACGTTTCAGACGCTCGTTTCTAGGGAGCTTGATATTTTTGCAATCTCAATTCAGCATCTAATTGTATTTAGGAGCTGAGGATTTTTTAACGAAGATGAGTAGCCGGAAAGTAAACAGATGCACCTGTTAAATGCCAGGCTCCAGCAGCTCCGGCTTTCCACACTGAAATGAAGGGCAGGGGTTTTCCATACGTTTGTTGGATTCATTAAGTTTATATAGGAGAGTTACAACCAAACTTCAGGGTCTTTTCATCTGAGCTTTGCAGATAAACTTCTTCATAGGGTGGGGTTTGGGTTTGGGTTTTTCTTCAAAAATGCTCAATATTTTGCTGATTCTTATAAAAACATTGGTTTGCTGAGTCAGATTGCTGAACCACCTGTATTTAGGACCAAACTGACTATTCTCCCTCTTTATCAGAAAAAAAAAAAAAATTAAAAAGGGGGAATAATGAAGGGCATGCTGCTATTATTTAATTAATAATAATAGTGGTGTTTCTTTCCTTTAGTGCTTTCCTTTTTGAAAGTGAGGTAGATTTGATGAAAACTGAATGACACAATATGTCCCATGCTGATTTGAAAAAAAATCCCAGGTCTGAAAAAATCAACGCAGTTAAAATAAATCACTTGCCTCACTTCCACACCATTTGCATATTTTTTTTTCCTTGGGTGGTGCTTTATGATTCCAAAATGATCCTGCAGAAAACATGAAATAGCCATAGAATATTATTTCTGTCATCAAAATTCTTTGATCAGTCCCAGATAAAATAGAGGAAATTTAAAATTCAGAAGAATGAAGACTAAAGACGATTCATTGATTCCTTTAATATCTATTATTCATGTTGTCTCTGTCTCAACCTGGAATATCAGTTTTGTGCAAATCTGGAGTTGTATAATTTTGCCGTCTTAATTGCCAATGGAATTGTGGTTCCTCCCTGAAAAGTCTGGAATGTGTCTGTGAGTGTAACAGATGCAGAGAGAAACCTCAGTAAATACAGAGCATATTTTTACTGAAATTACAGAGATACAACAATGAGGTTAACAGAAGTTTTGATTACTAAACAACCAAGCCTGCAATTAACTGTATCACTGAATTGATCCTGTAGTGCTTGTAGCTGGTGTCAAATTGGGTGGGGATCATGAGAAGATGCGGGGACTCTTGATGAAGCTTTGACTTTGCCCCGCTCAGTCGAGGTACTGTTATTTCCCTTGCAGTGAATCAACTGCTGCTGCTGCACACATTCAGAAATATTGGTTTTTACCTGCCCATCCTGCAGGTACAGCGGGATTAGAGCAAAGGCAGACCGTGATCCAGCCCCTGGGTGAGCAGGACAATAATCCACCCCTGCTGGGCTTCTGCTTCATTCAAAGCATTAACATGGGTGGCTCTGGGAAATTGCAGCGACTTCCATGCCCAAGTCATGTCCGCACTGGAAGGTGATGCATTTGAAGCAGGCTGGGATGGAGCCATGCATAATGCATGAGTGTGAGGAGAAATGTCCCCGCCTGGGCGTGCTGGTGGCTGTGAGCCTTGGAGGAACAGCCTATGGCCAGTGCCAGCCGTGTGTGTGACACGAGTGTGTGACACGAGTGTGTGACACAGTGCCCAGCTACCCGCCGGGAGCTGCTGGGCGAGGGCAGCCTCCAGCTTCAGGTGGAGGAGAGGTCCCTGTGCCTTCCCCAGGGACTCGGCTCAGCTCAGCAGGACACAGGTTCACACCCTGCTGGAGAGGTTTCTCTGGATTTGGAAGGACATAGAACCATAGAATATCCTGAGTTGGGGATACCCAACTGCAATCCACCAAAGTCCAATTTCTTGGACACCCCAGGAATCCCACCCTGTGCCTGAGAGCGTTGTCCAATCACTCCTTGAACTCTGTCAGGTGTGGTGCTGTGACCGCTGTCCTGGGGAGCCTGTTCCAGTGCCATCCACCCTCTGGATGAGAATCTTATCCTAATATCCAACCTAAACCTCCCCTGACACAGCTCCAGCCATTCCCTCAGGTCCTGTCACTGGTCACCAGAGAGGAGAGATCAGTGCCCAAGTTTGCACCCCAGCTCCATGGAGTTATTTGATGTCAGTACACTGGTCCTCATGAATATTCCCTTTTCCAGTCTTCCTTCTACATGCCAGCTCTTGGCTGGTCAGAAGTGTCAGGCTTGCTCCTGCAGCTTCAGCCTTCTGCAAGACTTGTTAAAAAAGAAAAATGTGAAGATCCAGAGACACAGGCCCCTGAACTGTTCCTAGAAATGATCCTAAATATTACCCACATTATAATTATAACAAAGTGGAAAAGGACTGCAGACTTTGTCAAATCTGTCTAGTTGACACAGCTCTGCTGGGACTGCAGTTATTGATTATCATTTCCTCGGCAGCTGTTTTCAGAGAGCCAGCTTCCTTACTTGATTGATATATCCACTGGTTTCCAAAGGGTGATGGGAAGCTGCAGCAACTGTTCATGGCGATGTTCCTCACTTTAAGATTGATAAAGAATTTCGATGGCAGTAATGTGGGTTGCATGCTGTTAATCTGTAATCTTATTGACAGTTGTGAAGTCTAATTACAGCTTTATAATGAGAATATAACTTCAGCCAGTTGGTGCCTTCCGTGCTTTCCTGAAAATATTGTGGCCTGATCTCTCAGCTGGGATCCACTTGATAAAGGTCTGGCCCAGTATTTGGTTCTTATGTTAGATCTTGGTAGGGCTGAAACCTTGGAACCAAGTCATCACCTGCTGTAACCAATTTAGCTAAGAGTTTCATAAAACTAGACCAGCTTATGGGGAGTTTATTTCCTAATTTCACACATGATTTCCTGTGAAGTTTGAAGGAAATTTGTCAGGATGGTTTACCACTTTCAGATTTGCTGTAATTTTTTTTTTTTTGGTCACTGATGCAGAAATTGTATCAGTTCTTCTTCCAGCACATTCCTGTTGGTGGCAAAAAATAATCAGTGAGAAAATATGCTCTGCACACCTGCTGTGCCAGCACAGAATCACAGAATGGTTTGGGATGAAAGGGACCTTAAAGATCATCCAGTTCCAACCCCCAGTCCAGGGCCAGGGACACCTTACACCAGACCAGGTTGCTCAGAGCCATGTCTTTTAAGAACTGATGGACAATATTCTTTCATTACCAGAACAAGGTGAAAATTATCCCAAAGTAAGAGTATTTTAAGGTATTCCCTGAGGATTAAACTCCATCAAGAGGGTGATGGTGGGGCAATAGTTGAAGGCAGTATTGGAGGGCTGCTTTTGTTTTCATTAGGTGTCTGGAAAATGAGTTCTGCTGAGGTTTTTTTGATATCAGAAGGGATACTTTCTCCACATCATATTTAATTATAAATAACACAGTTCTGAACCCCTCATTTTGAAAATCTGCAGATTTTTGAATGTTTGGATAGAGTTTTAAGAGAGAATTCAGGTTTATTCCTTTGGTCCAGGAGCATCTCGGGAAAATCTTAACATTTCCATAGCATTATGTGCACTCAGAGACTGCATTCAGGGACTCTTCTTGGTCTCCTTGGTTTCTCCCCCCACTTAAGGTGAGAGCCACAACATCCTCCACAGAGACTGGCCAAGGCAGGCAGTGATACAATTTGATGAGCAGGAGTTGTGTGTTTTTCCTGCTGCTGTGCTCAATCCTGGTCTTAAAAAGCATCTCTCACCTGAAAATGAAAATAACAACGGTGTAATCATTAATAGCAGCACCAATCACTTAATAATTAATAATAATAATAAACACTACAATAGGCTTGTGTGTGGTGTGGTTGTAGGGTTGACTTTTACTGCCAATCCTCTTTTACTGCCAATCCTCCTCTGTCTACCCAAGCCTGCTCTGGTGCCTCACACAAGGAAATCAATCAATAATTTTTTGCTCACATCTTGATCTTGAAGATGTTGTAGGATATAGCATGGAGGGCATCCTGAATCAAGGTTTTCCTTTTCCCTGATCCTATTCTTGTTCCAGGTCTCCTCTCATCAGACTCTGGGGACCAAGAAGGTCTGAACTTTCAAGTTAAGTCTGGAAACAGGTGGATGATAAAGATATAAACTGAACTGAGGACAGGAAGTTAATGGTCAGAGTGCATACAGGAAGTAGAGGTATGGAGAGATTCCTCAAGGCTGGAGATGAAGGATCAGGAGGTATGCCCCATGAAACAGCACAGATACTCTGTCTTGGCTCTGCTGTTCATCACAGCAGTCTCCTGAAGGCAGCAGACTGCTCATTAAACTGTGTATCCATCTGTATTACATTAGAATCAAATCTGTTGTGGGGAGGATGTGTCCACATTGGATCCTTCGCTGGAGAGGAGAGGGAAAGGCTGTCCTGTGGTTAAAGCTGCAAACTGGGCTTGTTTGAGTGTGAGCAACATTTATTTTTATTCCAAAACCTACAGCATTGTCATATTTGTTGTCAAATACTTTTGTGGCAATGCTATAAACAAGATTGTTCTTCTTAAATTGTGTTTCCTGATCTTTTCACTCCCAGAAGGTCTGAGAAATGCCTTATGAAGTCATTTCTATTTATGAAGTTGTCACATTACACTATGTACAGAAGTAAAGGCTGTGTACAGAGAGGTTTTTCTTGCTTCTCTTAAAAACTATTACTAGATAGGGAGTGAAGCTGTACAACCCATTGATTTTACCTCCTAAGGAGTCCCAGTACTTTCTCTGTGGTGGGGAGGGCAGCTTGAATGCTTCCAAGGGTGTTAGTAGTGTACTAAAGAGCGTACAACCTTTTATATAATCATCAAGGCCCATGGGCCTCATCTGAAGGCTGGGTACCAGGGGTTTACTCACACTTGTACTAACTTCCATGGAAATGCTGCTTGATGCATGATCATTTTTCACACAGTTGTTGCAGTAGAGGAAAAACTTGCAAAGTCAAAAGGAGAGAAGAGAGATTTTCAGAGGAGAAGCTGCAGAAAATTTGAATTGTCCAGTCTCTGCTTGGTTGATCATTAATTTTCATACTAAAATGCTTTCTTTGAGACATGGAATGGAAAGACCCCTGGTTCTCCCTCAGAAGTATTTTTGGAATACGTAACCATGCAGCAGGACATTTTAGCTACAAGTTGGTTTGGATCCTCTATTCTCCCTCTGGGATCTCTAATCAGGAGGCTGGGCCTGCAGCTGCCCCACACCACGAGGCTTCTGGGGACCACATAAACCCCCAAAGCCCAGCCCTTGTGTTTCCAGCTCCTAACACAAATCAATTCAGGATCATTATTGGTTAGTCCACCTTGTCACTGCCCTTTCCAGCCCCCACATCTGTCTTCTGGCTTTTCTGACACCAAATACTGCGGAGCAGCAAGATTTTCTGCTGCAAGCCACGCTAAGAGCTGTGAGAGCTTTCAGGCACCAGGGAGCTATTCCTTGCTGGCACAAGCACTGCCTGCTGCTGCTGTTTCTTACATTTGTGAGGTTAATTTTAGCTTGCCCCACAGACATGGGTATTTACCAGCTGTTCATATTAACAGGTGGTTTCTTGTACCATAGAGTTCACCTTTGCTAGTCTGGGAATCGGCCCCAAGTGCGGGATCCCATTAGTTTAGTCAGATGAGGTTCTGCCATAAAATATGGCTTTAAAGCACTGTTTTGGCACCCTTGAAAAATCTTTCAACTGGAAGACTACTTGAGTAACATTTTGCATGTTCTGCTGTGAGTCAAAAAGCGCAAGCAGGCGATACTTGCAGATAAACAGCTCATCAGACACGCTTCTGCAGAAAAATTCTTCAAAGGCAGTGGCAGTGACCTGCAGCGCTGCTGTCTTAAAGATGGCTGGTAAGTCTTCCTTAATAAATGCAAATAGTTTTGAGTCTGAGGCAGCTCTGGCAAAACCCAGAGTCCTTTTATACCTCCACAAATGACTCAGACCTCTGGTGAGTTGTTCTGCAAAGAGTGCAAAGTGAGTGATGTTGCTTCCCTCCTTGCAGGAGGCTGAAGGGAGATCATGGAAAGCTACAGCTGAACAGCTTCTGCATGTTAATGGGCATGGTCAGGATCGTACAGCAGTGATTTTCAAAACAGAAGGAGCCCAGCCCTCAAGTGCATCCAAGGCTGAGTTCAGTGCCCAAACCCCTTTTGCAAATCCTCGCTGCAAACTGGGTGGTTTGAAGTTGGCATTTTGGCTCTCGGAGGTGGATCTTGCTCAGCCAAACAGACTGAGCCCCTGTCCAATTGCATGCACATCACACATCGACAGCCTCACGTGGCACCAGCCTCCTGCCTCATGAATATTCAGCTGCATTGCTCAGAATTGTGCCATTGTGGTGGGGTCTGGGCAGCACCGTGCACACACACACCCCCTCCCAGTGAAACGCCCGGCACTCGCAGGACCCTGCACCACACCAGGACCTTTTATTCTTTCCCTTCTGATTGACCAAAGCACTTAATTTATGTGGTTAATTCATGCTGTGAGGGATCCCCTGTCCTTTAATTTATGTGGGGAATGCTGTACCCACCTTAGAGCTGGGCTGGGAGCTGTCTCAGCCTGGCCAAGCGTGGGGCCGGCGCGTGCTGGCGAGCGGCTCTGCAGAGGAGTGTGTGTGTGGAAGCCGCAGTTCCAGCTCGGCTCCTGGCCCTGCCATCCTCATTCCCACTGTGTCCCCATGTGCTGGGGAGGCTGCTCTGGGCCTGGCTGGTTGTCTCTTCAGTATGCCAAGGAAGGGGTGCTGGCAGGAACAGGCGGCTGCCCTTCAGCAAAGGCTCAGGCTGCCGGTCATATTCAGTGACCTCTTGAAAGACATTAAACCCATGGGGTCAGAGAGTGTTTGGGAGGAGTTGTTTGGTATCTTAATCGGTTTTACATGAATGTAGGCTGAGATGAAACCCAAAGCAGACATATAAATGTGGTGGATGACCTCATCTTTTCGTTTTCATTCCTGTTTAGAGTAAAAAAGAAAGAGTGTGAGGAGGGTTGATGCAAGGCTGGATTGACCTGATGGTCAAGGAGAAAATTCCTTATTCCTTTGCCCCTTGGTCTCTATTTACAGCACCAGACACTGATGTGACAGGTATTTTGGCTCTGGTGTAAACGGTTACAGGAGAAAATGGCACTCTGAGGAAGCCAGGCAAAGGATCCCAGCTGGTGCATTCTTCACCCAGTGCACCTCTGCCTGCTTTTAAGGGAGATTTGTTTACATAAGGAAATGTGTTTGACTACAGTCTCAGCAAGGAAGCATTTCTTTACCAAGAGGGTGGAACAAGCTTCTAGAGAGATGGTCAGTGCCCCAAACCTGTCAGTGTTTCAGAGGCATTTGGAAAATGCCCTCAACAACATGCTTTAGCTTTTGGTCAGCCCTGGATTAGTCAGGCTGTAGGTGCCTCCCAACTGAAATAGTCTATTCTATTCTATTCTATTCTATTCTATTCTATTCTATTCTATTCTATTCTATTCTATTCTATTCTATTCCATGCTATGCTCTCCCATTCCATTCCATTCCATTCCATTCCATTCCATTAATGTAAAAAGCCTTTGAAGTGATTGAAGCTGCAACTGAAGGAGAAAACATGGTTCAGGTGTAGCTCAGGTGTTTTTAGCAGCATCTAAATTCCAGGGGAACTGATACAGCTCAAATCCCTGAGTCCTGTCAGGCAAATTCTCCCCAAGTCTCCACTGATTTCTAGTTCTGGATTCCCCTTCTCCCCCTTCCCTGCCCAAGGAGCTGTGAGGTTCACGCCCCTCCTGTATCACCTTCTGCAAAGAGGTTTGGCTCAGGCCCTTCTCCTTAAGGGAGAGGAGGAGGAATGGCTGCAGGAGCAGCAAATCCCACCCGAACAGCTGGACAGGGCAGCAGTGCTGCGGCTCCCTATCCCTTCGAGGGAGATGAGGAGAAGGCAGATGTGCTTCCTGCCCTTGAAAATCCTGACAGATCTGGCAGGCCGTGGCGGGGGGGTGGGGGTGGGGAATGTGTTCCCAGGCTTGACCTGGGCATTGGGAGAGCCATGTAAAAATCATTCAACTCGTATCTCCCTTTTCTATGCTGAGATCTTCCAACTAGCAGTTGGCACTTTTTTTTTTGTTCCATGCACATGGGAATATTTGCCTCAGGTCTAGAAGACACAGGATCCCTCTCTTCCAGGTCTCCTTTGGCTGGTGAAAGAGGCCAGATGCTTTTCATCTCCTCACTCGTGCATGCATGTCCCCAGAACTGTGTCACTTGGCCTCTGCCCATCTCCCTGTGATCCTTTCCTTACCTGATACAGCTGAGTAAATATCCCAGTCATTCCATGGCAGGAACAGACAACTTTCAGGATATACACATACCTGGTCAAGCCTGTCTTGAGTAACTCAGCATCTTCCTGTTTGAGGGGAATGAGAAAATGCAGTTTGGCATCTCTCTGCATGAGAATGCAGCCCACTGCCAGTCTGCAGGAGTATGGGTTGGAAGATCATCAAAAGAAAAAGGCTTAGTTGCTCGTTTTGGATCTTATAATTAATTGGGATTGACTCAGGGAACTCTGTTGGAGTCGGGTTTGTATTTTTTGGCTCAGCTGTCATTTGTTTGCCTCTCTACTGCCCGTGTCCCAGGGAGTGTTTTCCTCTGGTATGTGTCCTTTTTCTGTCACCAGCAGATGATGGGCCACATACACCAGCTCACCTGGGCTTATTTAATTTAATGTTGAGGATTTGTGTGATAGAAAACTTAAGTATCTCGAAGTCAGATTTGCATAAATTTCCAGTACTGTCTTCTGACAGAGTAATTTTCGAGCACAAAAAATATCAGCTTGTGAATAATCACAGAATCCTAGAATTGTTTGGGTTGGAAGGAACTTCAAAGGTCATCTCGTTCCAACCCGCCTGCCATGGGCAGGGACAACTTCCACTTGTGCCAAGCCCCGTCCAACCTGGTCTTGGACACTTCCAGGGATGGGGCAGCCACAGCTTCTCTGGGCAACCTGTGCCAGGGCCTCACCACCCTCACAGAAAATGTAATACCTCCTGCCCAAATGCTGGTGGAAGCACCCAGTTGTTGTGCTGCAGCACCTTTACTGAAAAAGAATACGAAAAACGGCCAGACCTGCAGGCTTGTGTTCTGGATGCCATTTTGCAAGGATGGAGTCGCAAGCTCCCTCACCTCATCCCTGTGAGCAGTCTGTGGAGCTCCAGCTGGGTCCTGCAGTACAGCTGTGTCTGCCGCTAAACCTCCTCATACAGGTGCTCTGACTGTGCTGTAACTGCATTTTGGAGCATTCTCCACTCCCTGCCCTGCAGGGTTTCTGCAGGAAGCAGACATGGGCATATATCTGTAAAATACTGGTCCCTGTTTTGTGGAGTCAGCACCCAGGATCCCAAAACGGGTACCAAGGTCCCTTGTCCTGCGGCTTCCATGCAGCCTGTAGGATCCAGTCATGTGTGCTCGTGATCAGAGGTCTGGTGCTGAATGCTTGAAAACAGTAAAAGGTTATTACATAGTGTGCATTGATGGAGAATAGAGTTGGGTGTGAATGGTGCACAAAGAGAAGGGAGCTCAGTAACACAACACCAATTTTTGCATTCAAGCCCATCACTGTAAAGCTGCACTAATGCAATAGTAGTGAGTAATGTAACTCATTGACTCAAGGCAAACACGCCGCGGTGACTCACAGTTTTTGGAGATTAGATGGTAAGGACTAGGAGGCTGGATTAATTTTGTTTCTTTTAGTATCGGTGACTTCTTTTTTTTTTTTTTCCTGACAGATTGCAGTTTTCCTGAATTTACTCTTTGTTCAAAGTGATTTGACAAGTGGCATCTCTCAGATCTGTTTGGTTGGTGGTGTGTTCAAGCTGTTCTGGAGGACTTGTGCAGTGTGTGAAATTAAAGCTGTTTTGTTTAGATTGTCATGAGCACGTTCTCTGGCTGGATGAAGAGTCCTCTCAGAAACAGGTTGTAGGTGTAAATAGATTAAATTCACCTTTGTGGACTGGATATTCCACAGTCCTTTCATTAAATTTTGCTTTTTAGTGGCTGTCTCCGGTGCTAAAATTTTTTTGCTGGAGAGGTTGAAATAAAGTATAAAAAGTGGGTGAAAAACAATGTGAAAATTAACTGCTTAACAAATGTAAAAATGCACTATTTGAAAAGGGTCTCATGCACTTGTTTCATTCTAACCAACACCTCCCACGGATAGGGCAAGTTACCTTTTTTTTTTTTTCTTTTTAGTATTTCTGAGATGGTTGGATTGAGTAGCAAGAGAGATTTATTCCGTATTTGAAGGCCTTACCTGAAAAATGGTTTCCTACTCATGGAACTATTAAGCAGTGGTAAAGCCAGGAGTCTTTTCCTTTCTCAAAACTTATGAAATAACAAAATTAAATTGTCAAAACTTTGAATGGGAAAGTGGTTTATAGTGGCTAGCCCCAAACTTTGTCATTCATTTATCACCAACCAAAACTGGAAAACGCTTTGATCAAGCATTCGGCATTTGAACTTGTGGAAAAAGGAATAAAAAAATTTGGAATTTTCAGACTGAGTAAACGCAAGGAAGGTTGCAATCTTCCATAGAGCCCTAGCAACAACACAAACCCCAGCCTGCACTTGCCTTGCTGCTGCAGGAGACCCACCCACCGTGCTGCGGTTGGAGATACTCATCCATCTTATCCAACCCAGGCACAGGCACAAGGAAAACAGGGATTTCAAGTAGGTCATCTGTTGTAATTTCCTCAGCGCATCGCTCCAGTCCCTTCGCCGCTGCTGCCGAGGAGCTCCTGTTGATGCTGCTGTGAGCAGGAGCATCGCTGCTCCCCTCGCCCTCCTGCGAGGACTCCGAGGGTCACGGTGGCCACGGTGGCCACCCTCGATGCCTTTCCGGTTCCCGCCTTTAACAATCTGGTCCTCTCCCCGCAGCTATCGACCTGTTGTACTGGCGCGACATCAAGCAGACAGGGATCGTGTTCGGCAGCCTCCTGTTGCTGCTCTTCTCCCTGACCCAGTTCAGCGTTGTCAGCGTCGTGGCCTACCTGGCCCTGGCCGGCCTCTCGGCCACCATCAGCTTCAGAATCTACAAATCAGTCCTACAGGCCGTGCAGAAGACGGACGAGGGCCACCCCTTCAAGTGAGTGGCTTTGTAGTGATGCCCGAGCGCTGCTTTCGTGCCGGGTGAAATTCTCTTCTTGCTCGTAAAGTGGGAAATAATAGCATTTTCTGTCCCCCAGCGTCTCAAAAGTTGCAAGGCTCTATCGGCTTAGATCTTGGAGAGAAAAAGAAAAACAAAACACCACAAAAATCATCATCCTCTAAGACATGGGGGGTTTTTTTCTCAAAAAGATACAGGAAATTTTAAGCAAACAGAGAAGAAGAGTTTCATTAGAGCTAGTGATAATATAGCATACCTGCAAGCAAAAAGAGCATTGTTTCTGGGCACAATCTACTGGGCTTAGAAGGAAACTGTATCTTTTCTCCAGCAACCCAACATCTAAGTGCCAATGCACTCCCCACTCTCCACAGGGTCTGGGGGGTTTGTTCCACAAGAACAGTGATCCTTTCTCCTTTGCTGTGCCAACCAGTTTACAAACCAGGTCATGGAACTGGTGTGGTTTGCAAACACACACACACACAGAGAAAGAGTCTTGTTGGGGTGCTGCTCCTTCTGCTTCACTTGGGTCAGTTCTGAGCTGTGACTCAGTATGGGGGCGTAGCTCAGAGAACAGCACAGAAATTTGTGGGGAAACCTCCCAGGTCAGATTTGTATCCCCCTTTGGGTGAGGAAAAGAGAGCAATCCCTTCAGGACCAGGCTCTGTGTGGGAAGAGGGTGAGGCTGGAGGCAAACAGCCCCAGCTCAGCCATCACCCAGGGAGGTGGGTCATGCAAGGTGAGGAGGGTGTGCTGGTGGCCCTGTGCCTGCAGGGAGGGGAACAAGCTGCTCCAGCACACAGAAGTGAGATCTGGGAAGGAGGGAAAGGTGGGGTGGATGGGTACGAGCGTGAACAGCAGGGGAAGCTTCCCGGATTTGTAACAGGACCTGTGTTTCTGGCAGAGCCTACTTGGAGATGGAGATGAATCTTTCACAGGACCAGATCCAGAAATACACAGATTGTCTCCAGCTATACGTCAACAGCACAGTCAAAGAGCTGAGGAGACTCTTTCTTGTTCAGGACCTCGTGGATTCTTTAAAAGTAAGATTGCTTTAAATATTTTTAACCCCTCTCTAGAGGATCAATCTACATTTCAAAGAGCTGCTTCCCATGTTGACAGGGTTGTCATGAAACCTAATTTTGTGTAGCTCTAAATATGAAAGTTGCTCTGCTTTTTGATTTTAAAACTGCTTGTTTCCAGCACTTTAGAGGTTTGGCACTCTGTATTTGAATGTATTGATAGGCAATAAGATAAATTTCCAGAGCCAGCTTAGCTCCACATCAGTTGTAGAAGCATCCCTGCATTATGCTTTCTATTGCTTTGCTATAAAACAATGTTCCCCTCTGTTAATCTGGATTTTCTCTACTGGTGGCATTTCCTGCTGTGGATGAAGGTCTTTTTTCACTCCCTGCTGAAATAATTATTGATTTTTAAGCCTTATACTCAAGCAGGTGTCCTTTACAGCAAAGAAGATCATTAAGAGAGCAGACGTGGGTTAGGCTCCTAAATTAATAGAGAATTTTAGGGAAATGTACACATGTCTCAGCCTCCAGTGTTATCAGTCCCTGGGATTATCACTTCAGGGCTCTGGTTAACCCGTTTGGGATGACCCCCGCCGTCATAAAAATTGGATGCAGAAATCTGCCTATGCCATTCTCAATGCAGAGTCCTATATGGGTGCAATTTCAGCCCTAAATAGACATGAAAGCTCAGCTAAGAGGGCGAGAAGCAGAACAGAGAATTGGGTTTATACACCTAGAAAAACTACCTAGTTCCTAATGTGCCTTACTTAATCACCCCCACATTAAAAAAGGCTAAAGTGCTGTTATGTTAGCTAGTTAAGCAGACTAATTTCTTCTTGTGCTGACACTGTGATGTAATGATCCGTCTTTAATTTAGTTTGCAGTACTAATGTGGCTGCTGACTTACGTGGGAGCCCTCTTCAATGGCCTGACTCTTCTGATAATGGGTAAAAATCAACATTTCTTTTAAAAATCTATTTTTAACTTGAACTCCCTCTCGATTTCGACTTAGACAAAACAGCCTATCCCTAGCATGCCTTCCCCTCAGTTAAACCACCAACATTTATTTCCCTTCCCAGTAAATAGTCACTGCTCTATTACACTGTCCCTCCTGCTAGAGCTGCTTTGCAGTTTATGGTTTTGCAGCTCCCAGTCCCAGAGCAATGGGGAATTCCATATTTGGGAGGCTTGAGCAAAGTGCATTTTTAATGCAAAGCTCCCTGGCGGATCAGCTGACCAAGTGGCACGATAATGTGCTTGCCACTGAAGTAGGTCTCTCCTCTGGAGGAATCTGATCTGCAGGAACATAACACTGTGCTCTTCTTCTCCTCAGCTGTGGTGTCTATGTTTACTCTCCCCGTTGTATATGACAAGTACCAGGTAGGTCTGTCTGCACGATGCATTTGGGGTGTCTGGGTGGCTCTGCCTCACTGTTGCCTCGTTGACTTGGTCTCCTCTTGCTCTTTGCAGGCACAGATTGATCAATACTTGGGGCTGGTGCGGACCCACATAAACACGGTCGTGGCAAAGTGAGTCCAGCAGCCGACTGCACCACAGCTCCTGCTGGGAGGTCCTGGGGGTGGCTGGGACCTGGCTGGTCCTGGGGACACTGTGGCTGTCAGTGGTGTCCTCCCCAGATCCTGGAACGTGAGAGGTTGAGGGAGGGCAGATCCCTGGAGAAACACAGGCCTTCTCTCCCCTCTCCTGCCATTTGGGGGAGCCGTGGACAGAGCAGCCCAGTCACGGACTGATGTCCACACTGGTACCTGGCCAGGACAAACAGGAAGGAATGAGTTAATTCTCCACTGGCCACTCCAAGCCTGGTTTTTTTGCATTCAGGGAGTTAATAGCATTAATGACCAAAGTGGGAATTAGAACACCGCCCTGTTACAGAAAGAAAATACCTGGAAGCACCATGATCTTTAGTGTTTCAAACCCCCATGGGACAGGCAGAAGACCTGGGTGAAATTTTGCACTGAAAATCCATTTATTAGACTTCCTTCCTGGCTTTCTATAGATAATAGACCGTGGAGGAGTAATGTTGGGGGGAGAATATCACTGAACACACCCCAAGATTACATGAACTGCCAAAACCCAGGCCTGTCAGAACACCTTGATGGGCATTGCTTCTGTTTCTCATGGCAC
Organism: Gymnorhina tibicen; assembly: GCA_013399875.1. Classification (NCBI taxonomy): domain Eukaryota; kingdom Metazoa; phylum Chordata; class Aves; order Passeriformes; family Artamidae; genus Gymnorhina; species Gymnorhina tibicen. The sequence goes on from VXAZ01005132.1 coordinate 117,089, forward strand.
TTTAATTCACCTGTTAAGACAACACACTGAACATGGACTAAAGATTATCCCTGGATTAGAGTCCAAGTGGGGAACCACTGGAATGGAGTAACTGCCTCACCATATAATCCTTTTTCTTTTTCTTCTTTATTTTTTAGGATTCAAGCTAAAATCCCAGGTGCTAAGAGAAAGGCAGAGTAAAGCAGACATCAAGAATTCATCGACTACAGTAGTGCATAATGGGGAAATCTGGAGTGAAAACAGCTCTGTTCTTACACTTTACTGCAAATTTATTGTTCTTTTTTTTTCTCGACACCATAATCTTAGAAACATAAAACTCAGAAGCAGTGCTTTTCCCCTGCTGCTTCTGCACTTAGAATATTTGCAATCACTTGTGTCAAGCACTAAAGTATAGTAAAGAGAAAAGTGTACTAGATGTGGTTTTTTGTGTTGCTTATAAAGTGCATGATGGTGAGAGCCTAAATAATATTGACCTCTTAATTTAATTTTTTTTTTTTTTTTAGTGTTTTTCCTTCTTCTATTGGCATTGCTTCTATAACTTTTAATGTTACATGTGGCTAGGGGCTTTCCTGCTTAGCGCACTTGATGCAATAGTTAAAATTGCTTCTACGTCACTGGGTTGCTGGTTGGATTCATCTTTATTAACTATATAGAATTGTAGACTGATGTTTTAGTGTTTTCCAGCACAAATAAAATAAACAGTAATCGGTACTTATGGTAATCAGTTTTGTATAACTCAAAAAAAGAAAAAAAGAAAACAAAACCCAGTACTTTTGTCGTAAAGGATTGACAGGCTGATTTACATGTATGGTAACTGGAAAGTTCCAGCATGTTCAATTTATTACGATTTGTATTACATTCTCTGTAGTTCCTAATGGACTTAATTATGGACTCTGAATATTTGCACTTATGTACTTGATACCGAATGCAGAAATAAATGTTACTAAATGTAAAAAGTTCTCCTTCTTGTCGCCACTGGGATTATCTTGACATTTGGGAACTGGACACATACCGTGCAAAAAGGAGCACTTTCCCTCTCCCCTGGACCTCTGCACACACTTTGCCCTTACGTGAGCGTGCAGTCCAACGAGCAGTGCATAACTAAGGGTATGCAGCTCATCTAATATTTTTAACAGCTTGATGATCTTTCTCAGAATAAGAGAAGGATCTCTGCACACAGTTTGTTTATTTTTGTTGGCGGTGCAGCAAATATCAGGCGCAGGAACAAATGTCTCTTCCTCCGTTTGCACACTGTGTAAGCCACGACCAGCACAGCATGGAGGCGTCAGCACAGCACTAAGGGCTCTTCAGTTTCCTTATCACCAAGCTGCTCTCTTACCCAGACTTGTTCTCTGAAATCCGCTTTAAACAGAATCAACATCAAATCCAGAGGCTGGGAGCTGAAACAAGCATTTACTCTGGTTCAAAGGTGAAGGTTTTTAAAAATTGGCATTTGGTGTTTGAGAACAATTGAGGGAGAGAAACAGCTGTTGAACATTATCCAAAGTGCTTCAAAACAAACAATTGGTTAAGTGCTTGATTTGCCCATTTGTGGAACACACCTGTGGATTTTTTTTTTTTGTATAAAAATATGACATCAAAATATTTTCAGCCAAATTTCTGGTTTTCTCTTCTTCAGTCACAAAGGTTTTATGAAGAATTTCTTTTTACACAAAGAACTAGATTTTTAAACACTTATCCCAACTTTTTTTAATTTGAAATCTTTCCTTAGACTCATTCATTAATTCAGCTTCATCTCAGTTCCACATGGCCATGGTGACACCTGTCCAAGGCCAGGCTGCAGTTCTCTTTGTATCTAAATGTAAAACCCAAATTCACATAAAGAGTTGGTAGAAACATTAGTGTGGATGTAGGCTAGTTAAATCTTGTGACAAGTCTCAAATAACCTTATTTTCATTTAAGCTTTACATCTAAATATGCTTTTTGTCATATTTAAAAATACTAGGTTGGGTTTTAAATGTCACCTGCAGCTAGACAGGAACATTTTTCCTCAATGATAAACAGAGTGTCTCAAAAGAACATACACTAGCTTTGATCAAATGGAGTATGTTTGTTTTAACATGTGCAGTTTGCAGGTAGGACTTAAATTTCAACATGAAACCCCAGCTTTAACTGCCTTGGAGTTCCCTGTGTCTCTGAGGAAGGGAGTACAGACCGTACAAAGCATCCTTGAGGATAAAGATTGACCTCCAGAATTCTCATTTCTTACAAGATGAGTGCAGGGGCACAACATGTTAATTGTGAAAATGAGCCCATTTAATGTCCCATCCCCCTGGTGCCATAAATGTGTTCTTCCCTCACACCCCCAGTGCAGTAATATCCAAGACTGGCCTTCTGCAATGCTGAACCCTAAGCACGATTTAAAAGGTACATCTCCTGCATATTTAGAAAGAAAGCAAAACAAAGCCTTCTGGAAGAGTACAAATATTCTCAAGAGCCTAAATCAATTAAATAAAAATTAATTTAAAAAATTTAAATCAATTTAAAAAATCAAGAATCCCATTCTTGTCTCCTCCAGCACCACCCCCTCTCAAGGCCCACACCCCTCCAGTCCCCATCCTCATCATCCTGACTGTCCCCCTGCGCACATACCTCTCCAACCCACATCCTTTTCTCTTTTCTCACATCCCACCTTGCCAAACAAACTTCCCAGCTTCCTCAGAGCCACTCTGACTTCCCATATATTTGGCAGTAACAGCCTGCAAGTGCTGCTGAGCAGCTGGGGTGGCTTAACCTGGTGGGTGGGACCAACCGGGAAGACCACGCTAGGATGTGGGAGAAGCAGAGTGTTTCAGGCAGGGTTTGGCTTGCTGGTGTTGCTCATGGCCACCATCCCCTTTCTGGGATCACAGCAGCACTTCCCATGATACCTTTGAGCATGGACGCTTGGAGAAAGCCAACCTCTGCTAATTTCTGGTCCTGCTACACGCCTTGCAATAACGGAGTCCCTGTGCGTACGGGGAGTGAAGGTTTGTGACACCCTCAGCGTCCCTGGTAAGTCTCACTCGTAGAGCAGCACCTTGGGGAGGGGTTGTACATCCATTTTTTTGGTTTTCAAACAAGTGTGGGGGGAAATAATGAACACCAATCTCTGCTTTTTAAAATATTCTAGTGTGATTACAGTAGATGGCTGAAGATACAGAACGAGACGCATTCCTGAGCTGTGCTCTGAGCTATCCAGGCTGTGAAGCCCTTCTGTTTCTGACCTTCATTTGCAGTCAAAGAGCAGCAGAATAGCTTGAAATAGAAAAGCTTGAATAGTAAAAGCAGCAAACTTGTGGGGGTTTCCAGGCAGGTGAAACCTGGGAAGCAGCTCACTCTGCCTGGGGAAAATGCAGGGGAGGGTGTTGAACCATTCATTTCTCTTCAAAGTGTCCCTTTGAACGGACATCACATCACAGTGACTCAAGGGTCAGCATGTTCTCCCGCTTCAAATGCTGCTTTAATGAGGTAAGAAAGTGATGGGGGTTTTGAGGACCCACCTCACCAAGGGAGGGTGTTCAGGTGGTTGGAGTTAGGTGTGTGCCAAATACCTGGCCCAAGCTGTGCCTCTCCTCCTCATCTCTGGATAGTTTGTGGTGCTGATGTTCCCTTTCTGGAGAGGAAGCTGAGAGGTCTCCCAGGTGAGTGTCGCAGGCTTGTTTAGATGCAGGGACAGGTACAGGCCAGGCCTTTCCATGGCTGGGAACTCTCTGGGTATTGTAAATACAACTTTAGATCTGCTCAACGCGGTGCTGCCTTTCAAGGCAGATAACAAGTCTACCTGCTGAGCTGACCTTTGAAAGCCAGCCCAAACAACTGTGCTAATTTGAACTGAAAATAATTAAACTCTGACTTGGGGATATGAAATCAGGAGTGGCATGCTGGCAGGAGACAAAACTTTGCCAGAACATCTACATGTGTCTTTTCTCATCTTCTATGACTTTAAATATCTTCTCTGTGGTTTCACTTGTACCTTCCAGAGACTTTGTAACCCTGCTCCTAAACTGCTGCCTGTTGAGTAGAGGCTCAATGGTTACTTAAGAGTTCTGTCAGAGCTTTATGTCACTTAAATGTTTGTCCCTGTACCTTGAAATTGGGATTACTGCATCGGTAGTTCAATGTGAAATGTGAATATTCTCTAAGGTCATTGGTTTTGATTCCCTGCTTCTTGGTGCTCCAGCAGCATTCCACTCCTCTACACATTGTATTTTCCTCTGTTGCTGATCTCTTTTACACTCCTTCTGCTCTTTAATATTTATCTAGTGAGAGTAGCATCATAAAGCACGTGAGTGTCAGGAAAGCCCTGGAATTGGGAGGAGATAAGAATGTTATAATATTCTGCGAGCAGCTAATCCATTTAAAGAGAATCTGTCTGCTCCCCCGTAGCTTTTGCGCTCTCCCTGCTTGGTTTCAGATGGCAGCTGGCTCCTATCCCTGTCCTGGTGGGTTACAAGTCAGTCAGCTGCGAGCTTACCAGCCTTTCCTTCTCCATATGGGCCCAGGGGAATATGTGGCAAGCCCGCGTGTTTGCCCAGTGCAGCTTTGAGAAGACCAAGAGTGATGTATTTCTTCCTGGCTCCTCTTAATGTGTTCTTTTCTTGGGCACAGGATTAAAGGATGCTCCATCAGGGAGCGTGCATGTGGGTTTCCTGGGATCAGGAATGAGTGGAGTGAGGCTGCTGGCATGAGGGAGCCTGATAAGACTGGCTGGCACATGCAGCACTGTGGGACATATGGTATTTGGGTCAGGGTGAGATATGTCCACTGGTAAGAGTCAAAAGCTGCAGTGCCTGAAGCAGAAGGAGGAGTGACCTCTACTCATTTCTGCCAGGCTTCCTTGGCGCTCAGCACCTGTACAGGAGAGAGTGGCAGAGCTCTCTGACATAACAAGGGAAGGATACTGAGAGCGGGGGACCCTTCTCCACAGGTGCACGGGGAAATGGGAGTGGATTCTAAGCAGGTAAATGGGCTTGACCTTTCATTTACCTGAACTGCTCATTTCCTTGTCTTTGCTGTCTGCTCACAAGGGAACAGCCAGATCACTGTGTGCTGGAGGTCTCATCTGGGCAGTGTCTGATCCAAGTGACTGCCACCTCTGCAGCTCCCCTAGAAAGAGTTCTAAATCTACAAGTATGCCAGATTTGTAATCTGGGGACACACCACCTGTGTGCAAGGCAGGGCAGTTTCCTGTGCAGCTACTGTTCTGTCCAGCAGTCTGGCAATCCCTCTACAACTGGGACGTGCTCATCTCTGCATTGTCCCCATTCTCCTCTTCCCTTTCACTCCTGTGCCTCAGCCAAACCGCTGGGAGATGCTGCAGGGACCAGGGTCAGGATTAAAGCGTGGACAGAGCTGCAGAAGGAGTCTGTCTAAGAAAACCAAAAGACTGCCTATGCTGACATGCTTTCATTTCTTTTCCCTCCTGTCTGCCCCTCCACCAGCAAGTCAGACTCATTTCCCTTGTTCATTGAATATTAAACATGTTCAGCCTCAAGGTTGCAATTTATGCCTCCTCATGAGTCTTCTTGTTTTAGCTGAAAAAATAATTCAGTCCAGCAAAGCTAATTGTCATTCACAGTAAGGTCCCTTGGCACACATTTCCCTTTATGAGGGAGCTGTAAAGAGGATTTAGTTGCGCTTTTACTTCTTTTGCACAGCCCTCTAATTTAGATGCAGCGATATAAAGTACCCCAGACTGGCCCAAAAAATCACAGAATTATAAAATCACAGAATGGTTTGGGATGGAAGGGACCTTAAAGCTTATCTAGCTTTGACGCCCTGCCATGGGCAGGGACACCTTCCACCATCCCAGGTTGCTCCAAGCTCCATCCAAACTGGCCTTGAACACTTCCAGGGATGGGGCAGCCACAGCTTCTCTGGGCACCCTGTGCCAGGGCCTCACCACCCTCACAGGGAAGAATTTCTTCCCAATATCCTGTCTAACCCTGCCCTCTGGCAGCAGAAAATCATTTCCCCTGGTCCTGTCACTCCATGTCCTTGTCCAAAGTCTCTCTCCAGCTCTCCTGGAGCCCCTTTAGGTTCTGGAAGGGGCTCTAGGGTCTTTGTGGAGCCTTTTCTTTTCCAAGCCGAACAACCCCAGCTCTCGCAGCCTTTTCTCGCAGCAGAGGAGCTCTGGCCCTCAAAGCATCTTTGTGGCCTCCTCTGGACTCACTGCAACAGGTCTGTGATCTCCAGTATCATCGAAAATTGCTATCCTCTTTTATAGATGTGCCAAAACCAAAAAAACCCCAAAAAAGATAGGTAACATCCAGGCAGTGGAGTGGCTTCAACAGCAGATGTCTTTACACAAAATATTCTTCATTTGCCAAGTTAGACATGAGGTCTAATTTCATTTCTCCTAATTCCACAGATGCTTGCTTGGAGAAACCAACAGCCACACAGTCGTTACACTGAGCGAAAAAGCATCACTTTTGGCACAGGTTAAATGTAATTACTGAACTGTTACCTGCAGAACATCAGCCTGACTTCTCAGCTTTCAGCAAATTCGAGGTGCTTAATTAGGAAGAGGTGGGCTGTAACCTTCTTAGAAGAACCTACATGAGAAAGCACCTCTTGTATTCCTTCTAGCTGGAAACCTTGACGTCCTGGAAACCTTCTTCACACCTCTCTCCCCTGAAAAACTACACAATTTACAACTTTTTCCAGCTGAAATATAGAAATGTGATGAACTGCAGAGAGAAAAACTCTCAAAAAGTAAACTCCGAGTTTTCACTTGCCAGCTTAAAAAAGCCTGAAGGAGCATAAAATCCTGATAGTACTACTGTCTCTTTGGAACACCAGACTTCCAGGAAATCAGCTTAAATTTTAATTCCGACATCATCGTATAATCAAGAATCTCTCCTCATCTCAAGTGTTTTCTCTCGCCCACTTTCCCCGCAGCAGTCACACGTCTATGACTCACATACTACACCAATAGTGCAAATTGAAAGAAAACATTTTTCCTACTGCCATGTAGCCAGAGGTACTCCCACAGCTCCCCAGTCACAAGAGACTTGAGTAAGTCGGCCTTCCAGGGAAAAATGGGGCTGTCTCTGTTATGCAGGACGAACTGAGGCTCATAACTAAATTCTGCAAAAGGGAAAAATCAGCCAGAGAAGCTCTTAGAGCAGAACAACTGGAGTCAAGCTGTCATGGATATGGTGCCATGAGAGAAATGATGAGTGAAGCAGATAAAACTTTGATTCATGCAAGATTTTTAAGGAGGTCTCCAGGAGCAGACGGGAATTGGTAACGTAAAATGAAAATAAAAAAGTTCCTGAGCTTTGCTAAATATACAAAGTGGTAAAGTGTCAGGAGGAGATCACTGGATGCCATAGGGAAGGGGAGGGATAATCTTGAAGCCCATGAGCAGTAAAAATCAGATTGTATTTTGCATTGCAGAGTTCTGTCCTGGATTGATAACGGAAAATTCCCTCGTTGGCTAGAAGGCTGCTGGTTAGAAACAAATACTGGTGAGAAAATTCTGTTTAAACACTTTGGGAAGACTCTCAGTGGGGCAGAGAAATACTCTTAAGGTTATACAAGGGGATATGGGGCCATTACAGGACTGGAGTCCACAAGAGCTCAGCTTTGTTACTCTAAAAAGGAGGCTGGGAAGAGGGAATATAATTGCTCTTCAGATGTACATTGGGCATAAAAACAGGAAGGCTAAAATCTGTCTAAGCTGGTGCTTAATTAAGGTGCTAAATGATGACATAGGGAAAAAAAAATTGCATTCCATGGCTTTGTTTTGTACATTCAAAATGTACATGTATTATTGGTCAGGGAAATTAACACTGGCTCCCAAATAGGAGTTGGAAACAAGCGCTGGGAATCTCTGAGTCATTCAAGGTGGGAAATAGGTTATGTAAAATGCAGGGTGTCTTGGTGGTAACATGCAGGTGGCCATTCCCCACGTGGCTCTCCTTTGTGAAAGGTGAATTTACAAAAAAAGCGAGTTTGCAAGAGAGGACTGAAGGGAACCACACACATTTTTTCCCCTCAGTAATTACTGCACCAGTGCCTTTAGCCATCAGAGAGTGCCTGAGTTTAGTTATCAGGAAGAGAATACCACACGGATGCAGAGATGAACAAGCAGATCTGCTGAAGGCAGAGAAGCTCTCTCTCCAGATCACATGAACTCGAAATTTGGCCCTTTCTCTTTGGGAAGAAAAGATTGCCCTTGTCGTTTATTATTAGCTGGCAATGTCTGTGATCCCAAGAAGGGTGTTCCAGGCTCAGCTGAGGCACTCAGAGAGGCAGGCACTCACCTGGGCGTCCGTGAGGCCATCGTTAGGCTTGTGACAAAATCTTAAAGGCTTGTCAGTCCTTCCAAATGCAGATGGTGCTTCATGACTCCTCTTGTTTCCTGGGAGTTAGAAAGATGCTATAAAGGCAGCCTGGTCCATGTCTTCCTCTGTGAATCCAGTTTCCTGTGACTTAATTTTGCAGGTGGGGAAAAGGGTAACCAGATTAGGTTCAGGTTGTGATGGATAGGTTAATAGAAATGAGTGCAAACAAACCCACAGGGCCTTTTTGTTTGGCATAAGTAAAAAGAAGTGGAAAAAATCTACTAGAATTCCCTTCTTAGTTTTTAATAAACTTGTCAGGATGCAGGTGATTTATGAGAGATGGAAATTTCCATTCACATTGAACACTCATTTGTTCAGACTGAGAGTTGTAGTGTAAGGAAGGAGGGAGCAGATCCTCCTACACAAAATTACCTCTGCTAACTCAGGCCCAGCATCCTGGTGGCTCTTGTAGGCTGGTGCTGCATTTCCCAGCTGCTCTCATCCTCAGGCTGGGCAGGGATTTGTCTGTCCCCATTTGATGATTATTGCAGTAGATGAATTTATTTCAGATGCAGGGCAGCAATAAATCCCTGGAAGGCTGGGGCTAGAAATCAGAGTATTTCTTAGCTTAAACGTCCTGCAGCAGCAGTAAAACCACCCCAATTCATGGCTTATCCTTTGCTTATGCACTTTATGTCAGTACCTTATTTAACACCCTCATCTTTGACAGGAGTTTGAAAGCAAGACCTGCAGATAAGGTTTTACTGGACTTGCAGAGGCAGCATGATGGCAATGGAAAAGGCATTTCTCCAGGAGAGGAGAGAGCCCCGTGGAGGACCTTTTGTGTAGGAGTCACCAGACATCTTCTTTTAAGTGTTAAAGGACTGAAATGCATGTGCAGCTCTGCAGAGGTGTTTTAAGTGAAGCCCTGGCTTGAAATATCTACTGGAAAAAATAAGTTACTATTTCATATCAGAAGTTCTGATTTTGAGGCTGTTTTTACAGAAAAAAAATAAAATAAAAGGTTATATAGTTCGTGAAGAAAAAGGAAAACTACTGTTATTTTTCCATTAAAATCCATTATTCCACTGATGCATTTGTACAAAGCTGTGCCCACCACAACTGCGGGACCATAATATATTAAAAAAAAAAAAGTGAAGAATAGGCAAATATTCTACCTAGAAATGTTTTATTGCTTGAGAAGGAACCAACCTATAATTCTTCTTCAAGTGTAATTTCCAGTTGAGGAGCTAAACTCACCAGGAGAATGGAGTACTTTGGTATTACAGTGCTGGGTTAATGGTTGAACCTGATGATCTTACAGGTCTTTTCCAACCTCAGCAATTCTGTGATTCTAAATCAATTTGTTTACTTGGCCCAGAGCTGCCTGAATTTCAGTCAGGTCCAAAACTGCAACTACCAGGTTCACTGGGGCCCGAGTCCTGTTTAAGACTTGAAAAGGTACTCAGAAAAAGAGGGCCTTCCCTTCTTCCTAGCAAAGTTTAATTGTTAATTATTCAATTGGCTGTCATGTAATGAACAGATGACTTTTCTTCCCCCTAAAGCCAATTCTGCTATTCCAGGGATAACCCTGTTCACCCAGATAATGGCATTTTGCCTGCGGGGAAATGAAGACACGGATCCATCTATTTTGGGGATGAACTGGAGATGCTTTGCACGTTCAAACCACAGAAGAGCAGTGCTCCAGCCCATGAAGAGGGGTGCACTGATTTCCCCCATCCCTTGCAAATGTCGGGAGGAGGGATGGGAAGATGCTCCCCTCGCTTGGGATCAGGTCCTGTGCGGCTTCCCCGCACACAGATCATTTAACACCTGGCTGTTCTTGGCACAGTTCAATTTCCAAAGCAATTTCTCAGAGTGCTGGAGGTGAAGGATGGCCCCACCTTTGCTGATGGTCCCTGCTGAGCCATAAATCGATCCTGATTTGGAACGGGGAAGGTCTCCAGGAGCAGCCTGGCAAGGTGGCAGCAGCTGTAAATATGATGGAGAGCAAGGGGCCATCTCCTGTCAAGCCAATTGTCTCCAGAGGAAAGTTGCAGCACTTTTTATTAGGCTTTTTTTAGATAATTGGAGAGAGGTGAGGCTGTCCTGCTGGTTCTTTGTCTCTACGAGCCTGTTTCACACAGAAGTGATCAGCAGTGCCTCCTGATATTCCCTCATGCAATCACTACCTTCAGTTTTGAATTGAGGATATTTGCACTTAGACCCCACTGTGGTAACTCTAAAACACAGATGGCTGCATTTAAACACATCCATGGGAAAGCCCCAAAATGCAACTCAACTGCAACGTGCAGGCTTGGAAGAGAAAATAAAGCATGTAAGCTTTATTACTAGTATTTTTTTAAACTGTCTTGTTTTGAAAGGTTGGGATGCCAGCGTAGTTTCCAAGGCCAGAAATTATTTCTTTTAGCTGCTGGGACCTAGAAATCCTGTATGCACTGTGTTTTGTGAAATGACCCTTTCCTTGTATTGTATATGTTTTCTCATGTGGGGATGTTTGGAGCCAAGGATTAATAGGGAGAAAGGGTATTATTTTAACTTGCTATTTTTAAATTTATCTTTTGTTTAAGTATCTGCCTAAGAAAACACAGCTAATGTTATCCCCATGGCTGCAGCGGCCACGGACTGTCTTTTTCTGTTTTCTGGGGTAATGTAAAAGACATAAAATCCGAAGGGAAGAGTCACAGCAAGTGTTTGGTGGGGAAGGGCCATGTATCTCTAGCTGAGGTGGCTGCCACGGTTATTAATGCATTTCCTCCTTGTCTTTTTGGTTTTACTATCACATACGGGGCCATCTGGTTCCTCTGTGGGACTCCCAAGGCTTTTTGGCAAGCACATCCATGATGATGTCGAGGGTTTCTCCTCTTTGTGCCTTTCTACTACATCTTATTTCTGGAAGCCCTGCTCGGAAAAAGAGCCGCAGTCCCCACCTGTCAGACAAACCTCGCTGTCGCCAGGGCTGATGTTGCAGGGCAGCACTGGGGAAATCCTCCTTCACCTGCAAGCCTGGTGGCACACAGAGGAAGTGGCTGTACCTTGCCCGGCGGTTCAGTGGCAGGTGGTGAGAGACAGATGCTCCTTGTCCCCTCGGCCTCTGAAGCGATCATGTGGCCTGGGATCTGAAGGCAGAAGGAAATTTAAAATATGCTCGGAGCATAAATTCATTCTTTTCAGGTCTTGAGAGGTTAGAAGCTCTTGAACCATCCTGAATGTTAATTTTTTTTCCCTGTGCTGTATCAGACAAGAACCTGGTTATGGAGCTGTTGGGCTTTCTTGGAAGATAAATGTGACCTATTGAAACCCATTTATCATGGTGACTGCTGTAAGAAATACAGCCTCCTGTCAGGGTACCTGGATGGATTACAGGGATGCAAAACTGGAACAATTCAGCAATCAGCATCTCGGTGTGAAGGCCTTCCTGAAAGAGATGAAGTAATGGCTAAAAACAGAATAAATTTGTTTCAGAAGGCAAGATTAATCATCATGCAGGAGAAGGATTGCTTCAAGTGCAAGCAAGGAAATTGCACTATGACTAATAAAGTTGCCCAGAGAAAAAAGCAGCAAATAAACTAAGTACCAGGAGACACATTTCAAACAAGTTTTATCTGTCTCTAAAATGCCCCTCTTTGAGATGTAGGGGCAGATGTGGCTGAGCAACCTGCAGGGACAGATTCTGCACTGCCTTTGGTTATCACTCCAAACTGTCCAATTTCAGAACGTTCGAAACTTTCCATCGCTGTCGAATCTGTTCAACTGCAACGGGAAGTTATTCTTGTCTAAAAAACCACGTTTCTTATAAATAGTGAGGGTTTGGCGCAGCTTGTGCTTACGCTTGTACATCACAAAAGATTCACTCCTGGAGGCCTCAGCTGTCAGAATAAGGACTGTATGGGATGGGGGCCTGAGCTGCCCTGGTGCCTTTGGGATGAGTTTCAGGGCAGCTTGGTTTCAACTGCTGCACATTTATAATGTCCCTCGAAGAGCTTTTAACCAGGAGGTCAGAAAAAGGCATTCACAGATCAGACAAATGGCTTGGGGTGACACGAGCTGTTTCATGAGACGCAGGGTGGTCTGGAAACACTTTACCAGTAAATGTCCACAGTCTCAGCACTTTGCCCTCCTGGCCACTGTCAGGCTGCTGTTCATCCCGTGCCCGAAGGAGCCAGGGGGGTTGAGGAGGGATTCCAAGTGGGACAAAGCAGTGACTCTGCTGTGTCCATGACAGTGATGCCAGTGAACAGGCTCCCAGGGAAGGGATGGAGTCAAAACCCCTGCAGGGATTTAAAAGATGTGGGGATGTGGCACCGTGTGGTTTAGTGGTGGGCTTGGCAGTGCTGGGGGAACTGCTGGATTTGATGGCCTTAAAGGTCTTTTCCAACCTAAATAATTCCATGGTTTTTGAGAACATGGTGTGCAAGCAGTGCTCTGCTATCCAGGGAAAATGAACTGGTGCTGTTCTGAATCCAAAACTGGGCCTGTGGAGAGAGTCCAGGAGGGATGGAAAAGGGTCAGCTGACTTTTTTTTGTGTATCACCTTAGTTTTTAAGCCACTTTTAAAAGGCTTAAAGGTTTGATTAGGGGAAAAACTTCAGCGGTGAAGACGTTGGATAAAGGGCTGGCTGGATTTTGGAGGAGCATGTAGGAAAAAACGGCAAGACTTTTCAGAGCAATCTTTTTTGTTAATAAAACCGCTGTATTTGGGAAGGCTATACTTCATTAATGTGAGTTTCTGAGTAGTATTCAGTTTTGGTTTAAAAACAGGCATTAAAAACAGAGGGAAATTGAAAATATTTAAATGCTTTGTCTCAAATATTCTTTATTTTTTTTTTTTCTGAATGAGATGTTTAATCTAGGAAACAGATACTTTAAGAAAGCAAGTGAAAGAGACTTTTTAGTGCCTTTCAGTCCCTGGAAGAGGCCACAAGAGACCTGCAGAAAGGCTGTGTACAAGGGCTTGGAGGGACAACTCTGGGGGCAGTGGCTTCCCGCTGACAGAAGGCAGCACTCGAGTTAGATTTTATCATGTATTTTCATTTATGCACAATACTCTTTAAAATTCGTGCTTTTTCTGGGGAAAATAACTCACAGCTCTGAAGGTGGCAAAAAAAATTTGTGATTTCAGACTGCTGTTGTTAGAAAGAATTGCCTGGAATTGCTACAAATTGGTGAAGCTGGGGCAAATTCTGCCCTTCCAGAACAGCAACCGTGCTCTTACAGAACACCCACTCTGCTGTTTCCTGCATTTATGGACTTGTTTTCCAACATTTCTCCTGTTGATCGTTCGCAGAAATACCATGCCAGTAGCTTGTCATGATCAGGGATGAAGTTGGGCAGGTAGGGCTGAGGTAGGAGCTTCTCCTGGCCTCTGTTCCCACGAATTGTGGATGAAGGTCCCATGGTCACGGGGCAGCTGCTCGTTTTCCAACGAGTTAGTAGGTCGAGTTAAAACCAGAGCTCTCACCTCAGCTGGCCGAGCGCCTCATCTTCACTACAAATTCACTTATTCATGGATTACAAATTTTCTTTTTCCCCCTCCTATGAAGATTTAGGCTCTGTTACAAAACCAGGATATAAACAAATTTCATGCCACTGCGACAGGTACAATAATATTTTGGATGAATTCAAATCCCTGCAGTTATTATTCCAGCTCAAGCTAAATTAAAATTTACAACACAAAGACTAGCTTCTGGACTAATGTAAATCTCACTTCAGGCTTTGACGAATCCGGATTAGTATTTTTGGTTGGAAAAAGACGTAATGAAGGCATGACTGCCTGGAAAAATTCTAAAGATTAGCTACACCCTGCTTAAGGGGAAATTATTTTGATCCACAGCTCTTACTTCAGTTTAATAACCTCTGTAAACTTCTCTGAATGACTATTTTAAAAGATTAACTCAGCAGAATTTAAGTTGGAAGCATTTTGTGACTGAAAATTTTACCAGGTCCTGTGGACTTCAAACGCCGCTTGTGCATCTGCCTCTTCCGTGCACCAGGAGGAGGAGTGTGAAAGATGCTGACCTACTTTAGAACAAGGGAAAACAGCTTTAGCAAACAATTAAAAAAATAAATCCTTCTCTTTCAGAATAATTCTTGCAGAAGAGCAGAGCAATATTTGACACTTAGAAACCATACATTCTAATTTCATTGTGTTTTTCATTTAGGAAAACACTTGGAAAATGAAGGCTCTGCATTCAGCGGGGAAATTGTGCAGGGTCTTGAAGGTACTATTGCTGCTGTTAAGAAATTGGTAAGGAAAATTTAATATTTCGTTTCAAACATATGGGAATAAATTAGGTTGGTAACCATGGAATTAGTCTTTCACAGCTGTGCTGTTAGAAGTGTTCTCTTGTGTGAATTGAGAGCGAGAGAGAGAGAAAGGCATTTTGGGGTGAAGGGGGGGTGCTTGCCTGCACTTTTCTGCCTGCAGAGGTTTGGCTCTCACAGAACAAACCGAGCTGACTGGGGAAGATGGCACAGCTGCTCCAAGCCTTGGCTCACCTGCAGGGCTTTTAATGGGGCAGCAGAAGATGTCATTCTTACACTATAGGGGCCAGGGAAATTTGAGGTGTGCCTACACTTCTGTCAGAGTAAAAAAGAGCAAGGGCCTTGTGGTCGGTGAAGTAAATTGTGACTCAAGGCTGAAGTTCTCCTCTCAACTCTCTTGGGATTTCATTGTTTGCTTTTGTGCAAGTGCAACCTCTGAATCTGCACTGGCTCTGCAGGAGCACCGTGAAAATCACGTGAAGGCAAAGATCTGCTTGTGTAGAGCTTTTTGCATCACAGGGACCTTGATGCTGTCAGTGCAAAGGAGGAAAACAGTGCTCCCCTCCCTCAGTGCTGCTGTGAGGATGCGGCCACTGCTGTCAGTGGGTTCTGCAGATGCACAGAGCTCAGCAGCTGGGTGGTTCACGCTGTGACTGGGTGAAATGTAATTTTTTGAAATATTTTATCTTTCCTTGAAACTTTTGCATAGATTCATAGAATACAGAATCATATAACACCTTGAGTTGAAAGGGAGCCACAAGGATCATCAAGTCCAACTCCTGGCCCTGCACAGGGCATCCCCAAGATTTCCACCATGGGCCTGAGAGTGCTGCCCAAACACCTCTTGAATGGTGACTTCTTGATAATGAAAGACCTGGCAGCGATTGTGAGCTGGGGATTGCTGCTCACAGGTAACTGCTGTAAGACCTCTGAAGCCAATAAAGCCAGAATAGCTTCAAAAAGAAGGTGTTTTAAAAGCACCTCCATGATGTATTTATCTACATTATGCAGGTGTAAATCTTCTGAAACTTCCTTTTCTCCTTTAGTGGGTCTCTAAATCACCTGTTTCAGGCCAGCTCTTCATTAGTCTGTCAGGCAGGTGTTTTATGCAATGTGCTGAAATCATAAAGCTGTTTTCTTTTTCACCACTTCAGCTAATTGAGGATGTAACTCACAGGAAAATTAAAACCTTTTACACGTTTATTTTACACCCCTAAATATTTCACCTTGCCAAAAGGAAGGGAGAGTAATTTATACGCATGCACGCGTGCAGAACCGGCTCTGCAGACAGCAAAGTCCAACAGTATCATTTCTTTCCACGGTGTCTCGGCAGGTGACTGTAGCTTCCAGAAGAACTGAAGGAGAAAGACTGAATTTGATTTATGCATAAATTGTGATGCCTTAAAGACCATCTTGTTCCAACTCCCCTGCCAAGGGCAGGGACGTCTTCCACTGGACCAGGTTGCTCCAAGCCCCATCCAACCTGGCCTTGAACACTGCCAGGGATGGGGCAGCCACAGCTTCTCTGGGCAACCTGTTGAGCAAGGTGAGCAAGCAGAATGGTTTACCTATACATGGAAAATATCCAGTATCAATAATTTTTAAAAAAAAAATTGTAAGGAAAAAGTGCTTTTTCATCAGTTGTATTACTTCATTTTCAATTGTGGATTTTTTTAATTGTCAGGAAAAAATTTGAAGGAATGTGCTTGAATGTCTAGAAGAGACCATAAATAGCAGCAATCTTTGCTTCAGAATGCAGAATTTTCCAGGAGAGACTATTGCAGAGATGACAGGTAGTATTGACTTAACCAGCCCTGAAAAAAAACCATCCCCCAAAACAACCCCAGCAGGAGAACTGAATTTTATATGCGTTTAAACAATTTGAAGTATTCTATAAAATAAATCTTACTGCTACTAAATAGTACTAATAGTAATAATAATAATAATTAGTTTATTAATGGAAGAAGATGGGTGTTTGCTGATGTGTGATACTGTGAGGGTTAATCTCTCACGTAAGAGTGTAAATGAGAGGCATCTTTGCTGAAGACCCTGCACGAGCACTAGAGGAATGGCTGGAGAACTGCAGCATTCTCCTCGGATCCCAGCTCTGTGCTGCAGCTTCCCTCTGTGTGAGGCAGGGATAAAGATCCTTAATCTGATGTGACTTTGCTTCTGGGTGGGGTTCTCCTGTCCAAATGCTTGTCACCTGTCCTTTTCAGACCGTGGAGAGAAAGAGGCATTTTCAGACATCCTCCATCCTGGAATAGATGCTTAAAGCAAGTCAGAAGAACCATAGAATCATTTAGGTTGGAAAAGCCCTCTAAGATCATCAAGTCCAGCCATTCTGCCAGCACTGCCAAGGCCACCACTGACCTGTGTCCCCAAGTGCCACATCCACACATTTTTTAAATCCCTCCAAGGATGGTGACTCCACCACTGCCCTGGGCAGACTGTGCCAGTGCTTGACAAACCCTTCAGTGAATAGATTTTTCCCTAATACCCAATCTAAACCACCCCTGGCACAACTTGAGGCCATTTCCTCTTGTCCTGTCCCTTGTTCCCTGGGAGCAGAGCCTGACCCCCACCTGGCTGCCCCCTCCTGTCAGGGAGTTGCAGAGAGTGAGAAGGTTCCCTCTGAGCCTCCTCTTTTCCAGGCTGGAGCTGGAGCTCATCACGAGCTGGAAGTTCCTCTTTCTCTCCACTGGCTATGACAGGAGGCTAAAGCCTCAGCTCAAATGCAGATACCCACATGAAGTAAAGTTTGAGCTCCATTTCTCAATTTTTCCCTCAGGTATGGATTGACTTGTAGGATGACCAAGGCCTATTCTGCTACCACCCTTCTCTTTGCACTGTAGCCACAAAACAAATTGTTCAGGGAGCTGATGGAGATCAAAGTCAGGGTTTCTTTTTCTTGGGAGAAGCAAGGGAGTTGGAGTTCTTTATCCAGCTAACCATGAGGCTGCATGACTGTTAGTGGTGGCACAGGAGGAGGGATGGGAATGTGGCAGCGTGGCCAGGGAGAGCAGGACTGGCTTTTCTTTTGAATACTACAGAGTTAGATCAGCTTTAAATTCATCAGGAAACAGGAAGCAGGCCTTTTTCTTTTTTCTCTTCTTCTTTTTTTCCCCTCACAGCAGTGTTTGATGTCTGTTGTTTACTTTCTTTTATAGCCAGTTCCCTGCCTCACCTCCCTCTGCCCACAGCACGTGGCTGCTCTGCAGCCAGAAGGTTGGTTGTACTTTTTGCTCCCGTCCTGCTCTCCCTAAGTGGTTTTTTTTTGGTAGGGGTGGATGTACCCCGGTGTGTCTCTCATCTCTGAAGCTGAAGAGATGCTGTAGTACAACACCCCTGCACGGAGGAACTTCATCCCTGGTGCCTCCGTGCTCTTCCCTTTCACACAGCAGTGGCTCTTCCGGGAGAAAAGATTCTGGATTTCAAGCCAGGTGATCCTGCTCCTTATCCTTGGCTTCCAGAGCTCATCGTGCAGAAGGTTTTTCGGGTAGGAAAGGAGTAATTTTTAGCAGTTCACTTTCTGTCTAGTGAGTTTCTTAGATAAACAGCTTGAAGAAGAGCAGTTGTTCTGTGAGAACACAGCAGGCTTCTTCTCGCTGATAAATGCAGATGACTCAGGGAAAATGTGGCAAGGCTAAACTACTGGAATGAGTATGTGATTTCTGGGATGTCAGTGTCTTAGAATCGCAGCTATCCTTTACCAGCTGACAGCATCAATAGCAGAGAATTAAAGATTATAAATCAATTCCTTAATGCATTATCTTATACATCTAAATAGCTTTTTATAACTAAGAGGCTTCTGCCTGTTTTGCATTTATTTTTTAGCCCTTGTTACTGCTGCACATGAATCTAGTGCTGCTCAGACACACCAGCTGCAGCTTGCTGTGCTTATGGAATTGAATTCCTGCGTGAGAGGCAAAGAAACCCTTTGGAAAGAGAGAATGCTGCACCGTGGCATGCATGGAAAATTGTGCTGGCGAGATTATTGAGGAGAACAGAAATATTTTCCAAACATGGTGAGCAGTGCTTAGCCCTCACCCCTGCAGCTTGCTGCCGATGTTCCTAAGCAACTCTCTGCTGCAGCAGCAAGAGGTTTTTAAGATCTTTTTTTACTGGAGCAGCAGAGCCTGCCTGCTGCTGGCTGCCTTCTACAGCCCCGGTGAGTTCGCTGAGGGAAAACTGCGATTTTAACAATTAATGTTAAGGGACTGCTGCAGACAAAATTCGTAGAACAGAATCATTAAGGATGGAAAAGCCCTCTAAGATCATCGAGTCCAACCATTAACTCAGCACTGCGAAGCCCATCATTAAAACATAGCCCTAAAATGGCACATCTACACATCTTTTAAATACCTCCAGGGATGGTGACTGCATCACTTCCCTGGGCAGCCTGTGCCTGGTCACCCTTTCTGTGACAACTTTTTTCCTGATACCCGATCTAAGTCTCACCTGGCACAACTTGAGGATGTTCCCGCATCAAAAATCACAGTTTTCAGCCAAAAAAAAAAGGGACAGAAGAATTCTAAATCAGTAACTGTGCTAGAGATCCACCTTCTTCTTCAAGAGTTGCTCCAACAGAGACTTGGGAGATATTTGTTTTCTCCCTGCCAGATTTCACGTCACTGTCACCTTCTGCCATGCTGCTAGAGCTGTTCAAAAATAAATCACAGTGCCCTTTCTTTGGGGAAGCCTGTTCTGCTTTCTTTGTTCTTCCAGCGCTTGCAAGCAGCCCTTCCATTTTTGATGAGACCGGTGGAAAACAACTGCATCAGAAAAAGCATAACTTTCTAGAAGTTACAACACAAATCACTGGAGTCTCTTTCATTGGAACGCGAAGTCTTGGACGGTCTTATCACAGCTGCTGGTCATGTCATGGTTTATTGGATGTAAATTAATGTTGTTCATGTATGGATAGGCAAGGATTCATTTCGACAAACATAGAATGGTGGAATCAGAGAATGTTTCGGGTTGGAAGGGACCTTCAAGACAATCTTGTTCCAGCCCTCCTGCCACGGGTGGGGAAACCTGGAATGAGATCGCCTTGAAAGTTTTGACCTCTGTGTGTGTGGTGTGTGTAAATGCGTGCACACACAGACACGGAATGTGAGTTTTCTTCCCCTGTCAGAACATCTCAGAATGTCACATCTGCACTGATGCTTCTTATGGACTGTGAGACAAACAAACACGTGCTCGGAATTCACTCCCTCCAGGCAAACGGCTTCAAATGAAGGCACCTGTATTTCCCAGCAAGCTGTGGGATAAGGATTTGCTGGTTTTTATGTCCTGTCCTACTTTCTATTGTGTGTACTTGGTACACTTTCTGAATGGTAACATAAAGACAGATTACCAAATTAAAAATTTTTTTACATTTTTTACTAAATCTGGTATAATCAGGGTTCCTACACTGGAATAAAATCACGTGAAATTTTGACAGATCAGGCCCTAGTTTGCATGATATACTAATTAGACATATTTTCTTTATCTTACAGAATTTTGTCATTTGGTACATAGCTGTGGGTTTTGCAGAAAATTATTTTCTTCCGGTGCTAAATTTTGTGCTCATTTAATTTTGGAATGCTTCAGATGTTTTAATTTAAAGTGTTAAACATTGCACAGTACGTTGCTTGGTTAATTGCATTATTTTTAATATGGAAGAGAGAAACGAAAAGAAAACAAAAATCCTTGATGCTCAGGAGGCAAAATCTTCCAAGAAAAGGGTTGAATTTGAAAACTTAAATATAAAATTTTTGGACCTACAGCATTTGATAAGGTTGAATTCAATGGTACGTTCTGTACACAATTGTTTGGGTTCATTAGTGCAAAGATCAAAATTCAATTTCCTAACTGGTCAAAGTGAGGGGCATTTACAAAGAAATGCAGTCCCTGACTTTTAAGAAGAAAATGAGCCTGTTTGATGTCTGACTGACATTATTAACTGCCAATTACTTGGCTGTAAAACAACTTTCAAAAATACAAGGTCTGTGTAAACTCCTTTTACCAGATTCATGAAAAAGTTTGCTCCTCTGTTCTGGTCACTTTCTCGGGACATTGCTGCAAGGAACATTAAAAAGAGGCAGTGAGAGGATGGTTTGGATCCCAATCCCTCCCTTGCCTCTGGTGGAGCTGCTTGGAAGTGAAATGGAGAAATTAAAATCAACAGATATTTAGTGGATGCAAGCTGTGATGTAAGAAATAGGAAGGAATTTAGAAAAGAAGACTGTTCAGATGTTATGAAGGAGTTTGTACCCTTCCAGAATTTTAACCTGAGTTAATCCTGCAGTGAGGGTCCCTCAAATGTCACAGGTTAACATTTTAAAGTTTCTTTTCATTACCAAGCCTCACTGGTTATTTTTTTTAACTCTTTCTGTGATTAAATGTGATAAATACAGAAAATACAGCCTTAACCACTGCTCCTTCGGTGTTCTTTCTTTGCAGGCTGTTGAAATTCTAACTGTGAAATCTCAGAGGGGCTAGAAAATAGTAGATTCTCATGCAGATATTATGAAAACTTCAAAAAAAAACCCCACCAGTGGCAGTAAAGGGATTCATTATCTGCTGTTTTAGAAATTTCATTTGTTTTGACATATTCTGTTTTATTTTTATAGGCTATATTTAATTCTCATAGCAAAAAACAACCAAGCAACTGGAAAAAAAAAACAACCAAGCAAGAAAAAAAACAACCAAGCAACTGGAAAAAGAAAAAGGAATTTAAAAAGACAGACACTTTGGCATTCTTAGAAGAGAGAATCAGTGGCACAGAGGTTTCTCCTTCTGAATGTCACCTGAATTGCAAGGTATTGAAAAAGGTATGAACAAGCAAAATAATCCAAATATTCTGTGGACTTGTCCATGTTACTCCCATGGAGCTCAGTGTGCAGATCCTCAATTTAGCACTATAATAAAAAGTTTGTAATTATTATTGTTACATATTAGTTGCTTCTCTCCTGATCTGCCTTTTGATGGGTTGTAGGACCAAACTGAAGGAGGGAAAAGCTGAGACTCTTCTGGTGAATCAAACCCCACTTTTGAACCCACTCCCCTGTACAATCTGAGCTAAGAATCCCTAAAAAGAAGAAAATATGAGTTCCTGGAAACTTGTGTAAAACCATTGCTCAGAACTCTACTATTTTTCTTGGTGGCAGAACTATTTCATTAATGTCCTCATGAAATGAATGTTGCCATTAATTAACAATGTAATTACTGTAAAAAATGAGCTGCAGCCAGCATCCTGCCGTGGCCCTTGATCTTGTAGGCAGTTATAAATGTCTTATCTTTACTCTTCTGAGTATTAACTTCAGTAGAAAAATTTTTACTGGGGAAAGTTGACCAAGTTGTTTTGAGGGTCCAAGGAGTTATGATCAGGTGATGGCCAGAGAGCTGCAGGCCAGGAGTTTCACCTGAGTGGAAGGGAAGCATTGTCTGTCTGTTTCATTTTTGTTTCTTCCTCTTTTTGGGGGGTTTGTTTAGTTTGGCTGGGGTTTCTTGTGCTGCATTTTAAGTATCTCATCAATGTATTTTTTCCTTCACGTTTTTCGCCACATGCTCCCAAAGCCTGGTCAAGATGGATTCCTGGTTCTGTATTTGTTTGCTGTGAGACTCGTAGGGTGCTGGGGTTTCTTATTCCTCTTTTTTCCCTTTGGTATATCCTCTCCTCCTCTGTATCAGGTTTTTTTACTCAAACACTTCTTCGGGCGGAATCAGGCTTCTTGCACAACTCCTGCTTTGTACAGGAGATTAAAAAAGGAAGCAGGTATCCCTTGTTCTGAGTGCATCCTGTAAAACACGCAAACGCACGATGTTCACCCAAGAAAGAAATATAAATCTGTGCTCAAACTTTTATTCTGTAGACCAGCAGGCTGGACTTACCTACCTGAAAGCATCTGATTTCCCCCTGTGTACTTCTTCTACGGAAAATATTGCCTCTCCCTCTTCCTTTTACTGTCATTTAGGACCATGTAGAAATCTTACTAGTTCTGTATATCCTTGCCTTCTTTGCAAGTTTTATTCTCTTCAGAAATATTAAAGGGAATTAATGAATAAATATAGAATGGAATAGAGCTCAAAAGCATGTAGGCATAGCTTATGTTCACATGAGAGACCCAAAAATTAGAATGCATGATTTTTTTCATTTATTTTTAATTTTATTTATTTTGTTAACACCCTCCTAAATATGTCTACAATGATTTTGTTTATTAGGATTCAGCTTGATTCTGAGTTACTGCTTCTACAATCAAAAATTGCCCAGGAAAAGAAGGATCTCAGTTAAACTGGAAAGGTAAGAGAGATATTTTTATTCTGGCTCAGAGTTTTTACTACTGAGGCCATGGGCTGATGCTGAAAGACTCGAGAGGCCCTGAGAGGTCTGATGAGCTTGAAGAAGAGGTTTTGTGTGCTGGGATGCAAGGGAAGAAAGGGCGATGAGGCTGGGATGTTGATTTGGGAGGGACTAAATGTGCAGTAAGAGCATGGGGCAGGCAGATGGATGTGGGAGGATTGTGGGGACATTTGTCAGCAAGGATGAGGTCGGGCTCCTGGTCTGGAAAGCTGAGTGTGCAGTTTTCATAGTCATCCTTGCTGACTTGCTCTGTGCTTTTTTTATGTTATTACTGACTTTCACTCTGTGAGGGGAAATCTAAATCTAGTGGGGCTCTACACACATCTGTCCCAGGGGGCCTTCTAGCTGTGTCTGTAACCTCTCCTCCAGAGGTGTACATACCAGACAAGATGCTGGGCCATTAAAAACATTAAAAACCAAAGAAAGTAGGGCACTGAAATGCTGGGATTAGGCAGCATGAGGTGGGAGCCACATTGTCCCCATCCCATGGCCACTCTACCTGCTCTTCTACAGCATTCACCCTTGTGACCCAAATCACCCACATATTTCCTGTTTCTCTTTCATCTCCCTGCACTTGTCTCCATCAGCCCAGAGCCGTGACTCCTGCCTGCCTCCTGCTCCTCCATGCCCACCATGCCATCCTTCATTGTCAAGACTTCCCCATTTTAGGCACTGGTTGAAGTTTCCTCTGAATTATTATCGTAGTAAATCTACTGGAGTGAGTGATGGTGGTCAAGACATCCCCCAAGGCTACTGACTGTCACTGTTCCTTAGAACAACGATGAGCTTCTTTCCCAAAGAAAGTAGGGCACTGAAATGCTGAATATGAACTGTGCAGCTTTCAAAGACTCCAAGAGCTCCTTTGGTCTACAGCAGATGCTCTGTCCCCAGGGAAACTGTCTGACTCTTGGTCAACAGTCTGATCTGAGACAGGATAAATCAGATGCCAAGAGTGCAGGAAATATCCTCTTTGCATGTCTGACCTTAGAAAGGTGGATTTACAGCCAGCCTTGAGGATTGTTCTCATTCTGCTGGTGGAGAGGCTGTGCTCCCACATCACAAAGAACAGCCACGGTCACGTAACTCCTCAAGCCTCCCTAAAAATCAGGGCTGAGGCTGTCGCTGCTGAGTGAACCATTGTGCTGGATTCGTTCTCATGCTCTTTGTGGCAGCTGAGCTATGCAGAACATACAAAAGAGATGCTAAGTATACCTTGATACTCTCCTACTCTGCCTTTTCCTTAATAAGATCCATTCTGAAAGAATTTCCCCCTCATCTAATACAGTGCTGATGAGACTCTTGTCAGAGGATTGCCCTTTCTTTTGGGTCCTGAACAGAACAAGGTATAAAGAGCAATTGTATCTGTTTATTTTCACTCACTGACACACTCATAGCATTTTCTCTTTCTTTAACTTTCCTTGCTTTGCTTTATTTCGTCCTATTTTGATGAAACAACTGAAGTTGCTTTTTTTCCCCTTCATTTTTCTTTCGGGGCTTTCAGTGTTTCTTGCACTTGCCCTCCACTATTTGCATCTGCAAAATACCTCTGAATGCTGCGTTACGGATGTGATGCATGTGAGGGGAATAAATTTCTTTGTAGGAGTCGTGTCAGATCAAGCTCATTCTTCTCTGTTTGGAGCATTACAATGATGCAAAACATCAAAGCAGTCCACGGAAATGAGACTCAGCTCACCTTTCTCTGCCTTCCTCACACACCTGTTTCTGCCAAGGGAGCCATTTCCTCTGTTCTCCGTATTTTACTCTTTCTTTCTTTTTTTTTTTTTGCTGATTTTTCTGCTACAGTCCTTTATTAAAAAAAATTTTAAAGCTCGTGAGAATATCCAAACATCTTATACTTTTGAGTTTATCTGATGTTTCTAGTCTTTGATCACAGGAGTGGATATGACAGGTTTACCTGACTTCAGAGTCTCAGAGGGAACAAAAACAGGTAGTGCAGCATTTGACATTGAAGTCCTGCACAGAAGTGAGTTCAGAGTCCTGTGTTGCTTCACATCCTGGGCCCAGTTTCATTCCTTTGTGCGGTTTTATTTCTTGGGTATCATCTTGTCTCTCTGTTCTCCAAGTCTCCCAGCCTACACAGATTGTTCCTGTCCTCCCTTTCTCTGCTTTTACCTACTGCAGCAAAACAGAAGGGATGTGTTTTTCCACTGAAAAGTCATTTAACTTGTGACCTGTGTTTCTTTGGCCCTAACCAAGATGAGATCCCGCTGTGCTGAGAAATGCACATACATCAAATTAGACTTTTTTTTGGCTGGATCTACTCGTGATTATATTTAAGTGCTCATCAGGAATAGGTGAGTGAAGTTCAAATCAGCTTCAGTTCCCAAAATAGCCATGCTGGGTAAGACAGTGCTGGTCCTACCAGGATCCTGTCTTCTGCAGTGATCAATAGTCCTCCTTGGAGAAGTAATGCAAGAACAGTCAAATATAGAATGACCCTTCTTCTGTATAATCTCCATGACAAATGGAGTGTCAGGAACTTCTCTGGATGAGGATGATATCTGCATTTTAATAGCTTTTGATGGAATTTTATGCTAGCTTGATCTTCAGTGCAGTATTCTCCTAGCACTGATTGATTCTTTTAGCTCACATATACATTTCTCCTCCCTAATAACTTATATAATTTATTTAATATGGACAAGAATTCTCTTGTTTCAAACCTGCTGTCTCAGAAGTTTATTGGCATCCTGTAGTTCTTGTGTTACGAGAAACAGCAAGTCATCTCCTCAACCCCTCAACAGCAAAGAGGTGTCTGATTTTTACACAACTTTACTCTATGTCCCTTCAGCTGTCTCTTTTTCAGGCTGAGCAAAAAAAGTTGCAAAAATCACCCTAGATAATTGTTACCCATGCCCTACTGACTGAATGGAATAATGGTTCCTGTTAGTTTGCAGGAGGTCTGGCCTCATACTGGAATCAATCTGTTTTTTTCCTTAAGACCTCAGGTGATAAGATAGAGCAAATGCTTATCAAATCTGCAGATGAGAAACATGATAAGAGTGGGAGCACCCTCTGCAGGGCAGAACCAGAATTCAGCATTATTTTAGCAAGCCAGAAAATTAATTTAAGGGGAAAAAATGTTCCTAATGATAATTTTTAATAATCCGTTTTTTGCTTTAGGTAGAAACAGTTGTTTGTGCAAATCCATCATGAGGGAGATATTTAAGCGGTGATAAACAGGATTAAAGCTGAAAAGTTGAACGTAAGTCAAGAAAGATTTGTAGCAATGAAAAAGGCAACAGTCAGAGCAGTGTGTGTGAAAAGGTGGCCTGGCAAAGTTGAAGGTGTGTGTTCTCACCTGTAGCTTTGGGATAGGACAGACCTGGAGTTTAAAGGAGGATGCAGATTATTTTGAGATCCAAGAAGAGTTCAATAAAGACGATGAAAAAAAGGTTGAAGAACTGTGCAACTTTTCAGTTTGAAATAGGTAAATCTAAGAGAAGACATGGTAGGAACTATCAAATAAATAAAAATTCCTAGCAAGCCGGTAAGCTTTTCCCCTTGTCCACTTTTTTCAGACAAATAACTGGCAAGAGAACAGATTCAACATAAGAAAAAGGCCCTTAGAAAGCACTGACAGCACACAGAGCAAGCCCCTGGAATCAAGCTGGAATCAGTTGTCCAAGTGTTGCAGAGACAGAGAATTTCTACCACCAGGGTTTTTAAGGACAGATCAAACATCTGTCGGGGTACTTAGGTCTAACTGATTCTGCTGTACAGCAGAGATGGACTAAGACGACCTTTTGAGATTACTTTCAGTATTCTTTTTTCTACTGTAAAAAGAAGTAGAATTAAACCTAAGCAGGCTAACCTTGGAAGAAACCCAGAGGGAAACAAAAGAGAGGTGTACAAAGTTAAAAAAAAAAAAAGAGGGAGACCGGTTAAGCCAATCAGTTGCTGATAGACCTTGCTTTTATTTATAAAAGCTGGATTCTAACGTTCAGTCATTACAGTGTCTGAAAACTCTTTCTCTGCTTTGCAGGAAAGAAAAATGAAATTTGGAAGGAAACCAAGAGGAGTATCCAAGGGCAAGGCCCCTGCCTGAGGCACAATCAATCTCGTGTGTCTGGTGCACTCAGGGATTGCAGGAAAAGCTTTCCCTGGCACTGCAGGGCACTGGGATGCAGGAGAGGTGAGGAACAGGCCTGTGGAACGCGGAATATGTGCTTTTGAAAATACTCTGTGCATCTTTCAGGCCCTTGGCCATCAGCTCTCTCTGACCACATCTGTCTGGAAACAAAGGCTCCCCTCAAGAAGAAAATTTAGCTGGGTACTGATAGAGCTGATCCAACGTTAATGAGCCCACACAATTTTGTGGGAGCAAAGGAGGAGGAGTTTCCCTGCTTGAGCATGACCTGTGCTGCTCCGGCTGTTCTCACCCATTTTATTTGGTGCCATAGACACGAGCAGCTTGTGTTGATTTTGGAAACTCTTAAAATTTGTTCAGCAGAGTGAAATGGATGATGTTGTTGAAAGAAAAACGGTCTTTTTAATATCAGAGGAATACATTAACCTTTGTATTTCCATAAGCTAAAACTCATTTTATTCTTCCTGATCTCTCTAGAAACAGTGAAACTGTTTGGAAAATATTTAGAAAGCTGTGGTAATATTCAGCTGTAATTTTTTTTTTCACAGAGCAATAATAAAAGAAGATATTGTTGCAGGGAACTCAAGTCAGCAATAGGCAAAAAGCCTGAATGACCTGACAGTGCTTCATGGTAACATGTTAATAACTACTTCAAAACAAAAAAAAGGTGAGTGACTTTTTTCTTTTTAAGATGACATTTTTAAGAATATCTCTCAGTCCTTAAATTTTATTTTTTTGGCCCAGCAATCTACCCCATTATAACTCTAAACTCTGTTGTAAATCTTCTGAAGAGATGGTCAGAGATGTTTATTCAAAAGATAAATTTTCCGTTGTACTGGTTTGCAGAAATCTATTTCACTTACCATGTAAAAAATAAAATTGCCTGTTGCAAATAAGGCACAGCCATCTTTGAAGTTGTATGCGGCAAATTATTAAATCTGTGGTTTCCAGCATTGTATAAAAGTCTTGGCTATAAAACCAATTTTTCCTGATATTATTCTTTTTGTTGGTCTGATACTCAAAATTTTCTTAAATCTGTACCTCATAATGTTGAGCTCATTAGCCTTGTAACATTTTTCCAGTTGGGTGTGGCTTTAATTTTTAACAGAAATTTAAATAAACTATCAAGAAAGTTTTTTTCACCAGTTATCCTGTCAAAAAGGCAAACTTTGGGGTTTTTTTATGCAAGGATTGGGTACTTGAAAAAGTTCCTTCAGAGCTACAGGCCTGGTGGCCAGTAAAGCAGTGGGAAAAGAAGATAAGCAAAACAAGTTTCTTAATATTTTGAGGGCTTTTTGTTTTCATGTTAAGAAAAAATAAATTGTACTCCGTGTCACTACAGGAATTTCTGGAAAATGAGTGAGAAATACTGAACACAGTGCCAGCTCTAACAACAAAAATTCAGCAATGAGAGGAAGAGATCAGTGGTACTCATAGCAGGCTACAATACAAGCTGGAAGGACTGGATACTCTGGTTGTCAAAACACCCTGAATGGGGTGCTCACTGTAAGATATACTGAACTTCTTTATTTTTCCACATCTTTTTTTCCTTCTAAATCATACAGTATGTTAATTCTTAACTGCTTTCATCAGGCACTCTAGTGATGCAACAAAGGGGAACAGCTTCGAACTGAAAGAGAGGAGGTTTAGATTAGATGTCGAAAAAATTCTTCCCTGTGAGGATGGGGAGGCCCTGGCACAGGATTCCCAGAAAAGCTGTGGCTGCCCCTGGATCCCTGGCAGTGTTCCAGGCCAGGCTGGACGGGGCTTGCAGCAACCTGGGATGGTGGAAGGTGTCCCTGGCCTTGGCAGGGGGGTGGAACTAGATGGTCTTTCAGTCTCTTTCAATCCAGACTATTCTATGATCCTCTGAATCTATAAAATACAAGTAGTGTGTCCAATCCTCCTGCTGCGGATTGAGACCATTTATTGGAAGAACCAGGAATGCTTTAAGGCACAGCCTGGATACGATCATCCTTAACTTCCACTTCCTGAAGAGCTGTGATAATAGCAGTGAGGGGGCTGTAAAATAGTCTGAGCATCACTGATCTTCACAGAACTGTGTGTTTGCTTTTCCACAAAGGATAAATAAAACTAACAGACCCCAACTTCTGCAGCTTGTGCCTGGGTGGTTTTCGCTGCAGGACTACGTGGTTAATTAATGTTTATGTTCTTTAGAATTTTAATGTGAGCAACTTGTACTGCTGTGTCTGTGGCTGATATAAATACATATATATATATAATTCTTTTAATGTTACTGAGAGAAGATGATAAAAAGACTTTATTAATCTGTATTTCACCTTCCAGGTTTTGCTGCAGGCTAAAGCACTGGAGTCCAGCAGGAAGGTCAGCGGTTGGGGTGCCAGGCAAGGTCCATGGGGTGCACTGCCTTCCTGTAAGCTTTACTTTTAACAGAATGCCTCATTCTGCTTTCAAAATCAACACACGATTCTCCAGACCCAGCAAAAGATGTACACTTTACCTGGGACGTGTTGTTACTTTTCTTTTTAAGAACAGGACATAGCACAACCCAATTTAAGCCCAATACACACAGTCCACACAGAGAAATACACACGAAAGAGTAAAGTCCTTAGATGTGGTATTTTAACACAAATTTTAATCCCATGCTTTTAGAACACTCCTCTAGATCACTGTGTCTGCAAATCAGACATTGTACATAGCAGTACAGACAGCATTTGATTTCTTTAAGAAGATCAATTACTTCCTTAATCCTTAAATAAAACCTTGCTTCTGCATGCAAGACTGAGTTTGTTTGCACACAACTGTTAGGTGCAGTGAACCTGTCAACTGGCATTTCACACTAAAAACAAAAAATCACACAAAGCTATCAGGAAGGGCATGTCAGATGCAACAAAATCAAACGTGCTGTGGAGGAGAGTGACAGCTCGAGGCAGCCTGGCTGAGATGACACCTTTCAAAGCCCCTGAGCTGCTGGCAGACTCTGTCCTCAGCAGTCTTGGGAGGTGATAGAATGAAAAAAGCATTATAGTCACACATCTATAGAAATATGCACTGTTACAGTCAATGATCCATACAGTGGAGTTTAATTTGAGAGGATCTTCTTACTCTTGGTTCTGTTTTTGACCCTTCAGCACTGCTCTGCACATTCTTCTAGACCCTCTACAGCACCAAGTTATGGTGACCAACACTAACCCAACTACCAAGAAAAGAAAATCTTTAATCTTATCAATTTAATGCTCCACAGGAAGGTGTCCACACATGAAGCACACAGACCATAAACTCTGCCTTCTAGACAATTTTACAGTGCATTTCTTCTCCTTTTACCCAGCAGTCAGCCTCAAACATCATGAGGAATCACATCCATGTTTTATCTTTTGGAAGGGAAAAGACAGTCTGTTTCCACTGGTGGGGGATAGAAGCTAGAGTATGTGATGAGAAAATCCAGTTCTCTAGTATATTCAAGCTCTATTTTTTTTATTAAAGTCTATTGAAAACCAGGCTCTATTGTTTTATTCAAATATCATGTTAGGGAATTAACAATACACAAGCAAACCATTGTACTAGGATGTGTCACAAGCTTTTTATACAGATTCACAGTGATAAATAGATAAAAAGACATTGCTTTTGATCTATACCAGATACTTAGGAAGAATACGAAGTGCAGCTTTTTTAATATTATACAGTCTCACCCAGAGGTGTTTCACCAGAAGTCTGGCACATAAATTATTTGAAAACAGAAGTTTCCAAAGCATGACGAGCACTAGAATTGCTTCATCCAGATCACTGGGACAGAGTTGTTGGCACAGGCTCCTTTTAATGTCCATTCCCACCTTCGGAGAGGATGCGTGAGGGCTCCGTGTACTTCGCTGTCATCAAGTAGAAGAGGGCAGGGGCAGGTACCAAGGCAAGCAAAGGCAGGTCCTGCTCAAGCTTATCCAGTTTGGAAATGGAGATGATTCCATAGGCATGAAGTAACCAGTGGCTGAAGAGGACAACGAGCCTTTTCTTCCTCACAAGCAGATCCTTGAAAAACTTGCAAAATAAACACAGTATCGTGTTAGCATTCAGCCTGTCACCCAGTACCTGACATTTAAGAGGTGTTACAGGTAGAGCACAGAGACCATGTGAAGCCTCCTGGGTTTGAGCCCTTCCAGCACACACAGAGTTTCTCAGTGCACCATCACAGGGAATTCTCACATGAGATTCCTCCAGCCAGGAGGAGAAGGGATAAAGGAAGAGGCTTAAATGTAAAATACACCACGAAGAAAAGGTAAGAAACAAAGCGGTCTCTGCTCTCTCTTTTTTACTCTGAGTTTTAACATAGGAAATGTGTTCACCCACCTCCACTTCAGAAGCAGACATGTACACAGCCAGTGTAACCAAAGACAGCACCAGGATGATGTATGGGAAGGCATAATCTAAAGGCAAACACGCAACACATTAGCAGGCAAAAAATGGCACGGCTTATCCTTCAGCAGAGAGTTCTTCCAGAGTTGTGAAGCAATCTGAGCTACTCTAGCTGCCTCTTAGCATGGCACCAGCAGTGAGGGTCAGCCAAGCACAACCCTTCAACTGTTCCCTCTGAGGTTTTCTGCTATTTCTTGGTGGAGTTACTCAACACTTCCACCATGAATTGAAAAAGGCACATAATGAGAAAAGTAGTCAGGCTGAGTGGGGATTTTGTGGCACCTCTCCAAATGTGACAAGAATGCTGGAAGCTAAACCAAAAATAGCCCATCTCCCCAAATTTACACTGAAATGAAATCCATCTTCAAAATCAGACAAACTCAGCCTTAGCAAAAAGTGGAACTAGCTCAAACTGAAGTATTTTCCTCTCACACCCCCTCTATTCCTGTTTTGGGAAAGCAGCATAGCTGAGGCAAAGCAGTGTTGGTCAGGAGCCTGGTGAGGACAGAGCTCCTAACGAGCAACGTTTTCAGGTGAAACTCCTCAGAATAACCCTAAACAATATCCTTATTCCCAAAGCAAAAAGTGACCCTTCCCTCTCTCCCCTCAGTCCTTTCTTAGTGTGCATGTATAGGTGTGTTGAGGAGTGTTTTTAGGAGAGAACTCACAGAGGAGGCCTCCTCCCACGGCCTGCAGCACGGTGAGGATGGGGAAGAAGTAGAGTGCTGCATAAATGCTTTTAAATCGGTCAGACCTTCCCAAACCACAGGCAATTTTCTTAACCAGGAGAGGCCGAAGCAGCATCATCAACATGAGACAGAAGGCGTAATAGATAAACACGATGGTGTACCTGGGAGAAAAAAAAAAGAAAAATACCTTAAAATGTGCAGTTTTCTCATGGAGATTCGGGTCACAACCAAGGAATTTGGGGTTAGTCAGTGAAGTCTAAAGGCATTATAGGCAAAGGGTGTAAACACAGAATGACAGGCTTACTTTTCCTAGGGGAAACAGTCAAGGTGTTTCCTTTCCAAGGAAAGGAAAACAAAAAGAATAAAGCAAGTTTTAAGCCACATAGTGACAGGATGAAAGGACATTGTCTCAAGCTGCTTTTGGAGAGGTTCAGGTTGGACAACAGGAGGAATGTCGTCACAGAAAGGGTGACCAGACACTGGAATGGGCTGTCCAGGGAGGTGATGGAGTCACTGTCCCTGGAGATGTTTAAGGAAAGATTCAGTGCCATGGTGTTGGGCCAAAATATGGACTCCATCCCAGAGGTCTTTTCCAACCTAACTGATTGTGTGATAGCCTGGCCTATGCCACTTTCTTTGATTACTCAGAAAGTCACTAAGTGTTGCTAAATCCATGTAAAACAGCTCAATGCACAAAAGATTCAGGGGATTGACTGTCATTGATCCCAGCTCTATCTGAACACTTGCGGCAGCTTTGAGGAGAGGCAGGGACAGAAACCCAGCTGTACAAAGGGCAGGGGCAGACAGGAGCACAAACACCTCACACTCACAGCGGGTACACGGCCTCGTGGGTGCAGTGCACTGTGGTGATGTAGTCGGGGCTGGGGTTGTAGAGCATCGTGTACCAGTCCGAGAGCTTCTTCACCCTGCAGGAGCGGATGTGCAGGGAGCCCACGGGGTCGCTGACCAGCAGCGTCACCACGGCCGCCACGCTGCACTCCAGCAGCGCCGTCAGGTGCTGCAGCACCGCGCTGGAGCTGCGGGACAACACACACGGTCACTGCCACTCTGCCAGCTCCAGGGCAAATCCGGACACCCGCTGGAAAGAGGGGGCCTGGGCAGCGCAGAACCTTCTGCAGAGTTAAAATCTGCTGAGTGTGGAAACTCTTTTACAATCTCAGATGATTTAGCGTGTAAAAGAGCACTGAGGGTAACACACCACCCATCTCAGAAGGGGTGACGTTGCTACATGTGATATAAGCAGAATTTACAAAGCTGCAAGTCCTTTTTAAAGATGGTAAACATTCATATATTAAACATTCCCACTCCCCTATGTTTTCAGGACTTACAGAATCATAGAATCCCAGACTGGTTTGGGTTAGAAGGGACTTTAAGGACTATCTAGTTCCAAACCCCTGCCAGGGGCAGGGAGAGTTCAGTACACTCCAGAGTCATCACTTCTTAAAGAACTCCAGTCTAACACCTAATGGCCACATGCAGCTGTGGATTTAAACCTCTTTTTTACAGAACTTCTTTGATGTAAAGGCCACAGCTCTGCTATCAAGACAAAAACCCAGAATACATATTCCTAAAGAGAAAACTCGAACCCATCCTCTCATTGCACTCATGCAGCCCTGCTGACACTGGCCCAGGAGAGCAGGGATGACACAACTCCCTGCTCCTGTCTGCTGGGAAACCCAGTCCAGCCCAAACTGCCAGATGGACCGTGCACCACCACATTAAAGAGGTACAGACCATGCCCTGAGAGCCGTGACCGGAAAGGGGGCGTGCAGGACACTTGCATTTGTAAATAAACCCTCCTACAGCTGCTCCAAACTTACATGCATCCATATCAGCTCAACCAACAAGGGTGGATGGGGCTCTGAGCAACCTGGTCTACTGGAAGGTGTCCCTACGCACGAGAGGGAGTTGGAACTGGATGGTCTTTAAGGTTCCCCCCAACCCAAACCAGTCTAGGAGTCTTAAAACAGCTGGGCAGTTCAATTCAGCCTCTCTGATTGATCACTCATGGATAACAGATTTCCAATTTTAAACTACTCATCTAGAGAAAGGGTACACAAACCTCTTCTTTCCAGAATACCACTCAATAAAGAACCAGTGTAAAACCAGGGGCAGCATGGCCATGAAGCCGAGGTACAGCCAGTCATAGCGGTCCGGAGATCCCATACATTCCCGGCAGATTTTGTTGTCGTCAGTTCTTTGGCCTCTAGGACACACCTACAGAAAGCAGAGGTTGTATTTACAATCCCAGTACCAACAGCAAATCGCTGCAGTAAATGGGAAAACAGCTTGAAGCAGTACAGGGCAAAACAGAGACCAGATTTTTAGAGATTAAACAATAACCCCAGTAATTTCTCAACTTAGACTTGCTCTCTCTGGCTCTTCTTTTTTAATATAAACAAGAGTGAAGCATGATTAAAAGACTTCCACCCAACCCTCCATTTTCCTCTCCTGCTGTCACACCACTCCCTTTCATCTCAGCTCTCTCACCAGGCTGCTCACAAGCCCTGTTCCCCAGTTTCTTGCTTCCCTTTCATCCCACCCTCCCTGGATCTCGCTCTCCCTTAGCACTCCAATAAAATCAGCGTGCACAGTGATTTATTTCAGCACAGTTCTCCACACCATCCCGTTCTGTTCCAGCTTTTCAAGCCCCTCCACTCAGCTCGGGTTCAGCATTGAGCCTCCAGCACCTCCTTCGGGAAACGTGTCACTGTGCAGCTCCTGTTTCGGTCAGGGAGCTGAGCCCGCCCCCAGCAGCCCCGGTCACCCCGATCCGCAGGGGCTGGGCTGGGGCCGCGGTGCTGCTCCCAGCGGGACCCGCCTGAGCTCCGGCACCGGGAGGGCGCGGGGCCTTCCCTCCCCGGGCCGACCCTCGCACTTACCCCGCAGTCCCCGTAGGTCTCCACGGAGCCGTTCACCGACAGGACGGTCCTGCCGCAGTACAGCCCGAGGCAGGCGGGCTGGATGTCCACAGCTGCGGGGAGAGCGCGGGCCGCGTTACTGGGAGGGGCACCGAGCGCCTGTCCCGGCCCACTCCAGCCGCTGACAACACCCTCATCCCCATCCACACCTCCACCTTCATTCCCATTCCCATTCCCATTCCCATTCCCATTCCCAGCCCCAGCCCCAGCCCCAGCCCCAGCCCGGTGCCCCATCCCGGCCCGTCCTACCGGCGCGGAACATCGCGGTAACCCAGCAACGGGAGACCCCGGTACTTCCGCCCCGGCACTTCCGCTTCCGCCACGGGTCGGCTCCACCCGGGAATGTGGGGGCGGGAACACGCAATGGGCGGGGCTTCGGGGCGGGGCCTCGGAGGAGCGCTGGTGCTGTTGTGGGCGTGGCTAAAGGGCGTGGCTCCAATTGGATGGGCATGGGCTCTGATTGGGTGAGGGCCATGGGGGGCGTGGACTCATTGTGGGGGGTGCCCTCTCGGGGGGCGTGGCCTGTGGCGCGGGCGCGCCCCGCGGGACCGCCTCGGGGGGGCGGGCGCGGTGGGGGGGGAGGCCGGCGNGGCTGTCGCTGCTGTCGCTGCGGCGGGAGGTGGCGGCCACGCAGGACCACGTGCGGCGGGCGCTGATGCACGAGCCGCGCGGCCACGCCGGCATGTACGGGGCCGTGGTGGTGCGCGGCGGGGCGGCCGCGGAGGGCGCGCACCTGGCGGCCCTGTTCCTGCACTGCGCCGGGTACAGCGCCATGTGCGGCCACGCCGTGATGGCCCTCGGCCGCTTCGCCCTCGACTACGGGCTGGTGCCAGCGCCCACCCGCCCCGAGACCGCCGTCCGCCTGCGCTGCCCCTGCGGGCCCGTCACCGCCTTCGTGCCCTGGAACGGCCACCGCAGCGGCAACCCCGTGCGCTTCCACAGCGTGCCCGCCTTCGCTGCCGCCACCGGTGGGAACCACTCGGGTTTTGGGAGGGTTGGTGGTGGCCGTAGAGGTGTTGGGGGCTGGTGGCCTGGCTGAGGGGCATCTGGCAATTATCTCCCTAATTCCGCTGTTCTTCAGAGGTCAGCAGGGATGCTGTAAGGTGTCACATGCTGCTTTCTGGCACAGGAGTACTCAAGTTATCCCCATCCACTGCCCTTGCATGCAGCTGGGTTCCTTCATTCTGTATGCAAGTCCATGGCTCAGCACATTTTTCCCTCCTCACCTGCCTCCCTTTCTCTGCTCAGACTTGGCCATTGACGTCCCTAGCCATGGGAAGGTGGTGGTTGACATTGGCTATGGTGGCACTTTCTACGCCTTCCTCAGCGCCGAGCAGCTGGGCCTTGATGTGTGCTCTTCAAAGACCAGAGACCTTGTCAGTGCAGCAAGTGCAGTGACAGAAGCGGTGAAGAAACAGGTATGGATGAGCACTGTGGTATCCCAGTATGTTCCCTTTGGGGTGACTGCACCAGACAGATGCTCAGGATGGTGGGAAAGTCCCATTCTTCCAGCCCCGTGTTGAATTTCAGAGTCCTTACAAGGACGTGAGAAGGAGCCTTCCTGCTTCTGTCTGTCTCTGTTACCTGCGAAGCAGAGGTGGAAACGCAGCAATGTGGCCTTGTCCCCTTCCTCTGGTCTCTCACAGAAGCTGCACTGCACGTGCTGCTGTTGTGTGCATTTGTGATCCTCTCTGTGCTGTTCCCAGTTCAAGCTTCATCACCCTGAGAGTGAAGACCTGGCTTTCCTCTATGGCACCATACTGACAGATGGGAAAGATGCCTTTAGCAAGGAGCCCACCACCAACATCTGTGTGTTTGCAGATGAACAGGTACAGAAACGGGCTCTTCTCGGGCACACGAGGAACCACCCTTGTCCCTTTGTCCCTTATATCCGCTGCAGAGAAGAGAGACTATTCTGATTCTTGGTTCGGGCAGTGATTGCTTGTGCTGCTGTCATGTCTCTGGAGAGCTGAGTGTCGATGCACACATTCTGGTTTTGCTCGTAATGGCAGAAATACTGCACACCTTAGATGATGGCATTTTAAAAACGTTCATACCCATAACTGGTTGATAGGAGTTTTCCAGGAGTTCAGGGACTGAGACAGGATCCCGACATAGTGCATGTCCCTGAAGTCCTAATCCATGGAACATCTGCTGGGGATAAACAACGAGAGAGAAATGGGTTGTTAAAACTCTGTTCTTGTCTGCAGTGCATAAGGTATCACATAAATGGCAGGGGAAGTTTTGGTTGGACTTCCCAGCAGTGAGGAGTGTGGAGCACTGGGACAGGTCACCTCAGAAGCTGGCCAACACTGTGTTTTTGGAGATTGTAAAAAACCAGGCTGGCCAGCAGTTCCCTCAGTGTAAGGAGAACCAATCTTACCTTGAGGTGTGAAAATGGGGCAGGTGGCCTCAACCCCTCTCAGTCCTTTTGCTATGATGCTGGGAAGATTTCACGTGCTCCTGAATAGCCTCAGTGTTTATTAGATCATCCATCCCTAACTGTTCCAAAGCCAATCACAGGGCAGAAGTACCCCAAACCTGCTTCTTTTTTCCTTCTCATTTGTGATGTATCTGGATTCTCTACGAAACCCTGGGCTAGAGGGGTTTCCCCCAAGTGCAGTGTAAAGGTGGCAGAGAGAACTGAGGGGAGCAGTCTCATTTTGTATTAAACCCCAAAACACCAGAGCTGGTTCATCTCTTCTGCTGCAGGTTGACCGAAGTCCAACAGGTTCGGGGGTGACAGCTCGCATTGCCTTGCAGTACCATAAGGGACTCATCCAGCTGGGCCAGACCAGAACCTTCCGGAGCAGCACCACAGGCTCCTTGTTCACCGGGAAGGCAGTGAAGGCAAGTGGCTTGTGCTGGACTTTCCCCTTGTCTCAAGGGCTGCAGGAAATGTGCTCAGTGGGGAAGCAGAAAAACCTTTCTGTGCCTGGGGAAGGGTGTAGGGAAGGAGGGAGATGCCTGCGGGTCTTGCTCTCCCATGAGCCTCATACTTCAAGGATTTTAATTAGAGAAACAAGTAACAACACAACTGTAAGACCTTGTTGCGTTGCATGGCTGCTGCACGCTTTGGGATGTACCAGAGCAGGGCAGAGCACTCAGGGAGGGGTGTCTGCATAAGTACCAGCTAGCACTGGAATTCCATGGGGTTGGGAGAGTGGAGAACCTTCTATCCTGATCCTAATCCCTCTTCAGGAAGCCAAGTTTGGGAACTACAATGCTGTCATCGTGGAAGTCTCAGGAGAAGCCTTTTACACTGGTACAGCCACCTTCACTGTCGAAGAGGAGGACCCGCTGAAACACGGCTTCTTCTTCAAGTGACCCGAGCCACGAGCGGTGGCAAAGTCTCACTGATGGTGCTGCCCATGAATTTCTGTTCTGCTTCTCCACACAGCTCGTTGTGACAGGAACAGCCTTGAGTGGTGTGACAGCATTTGTCAAATTTCAAGATAACAGGCCTGTTGCCCTGTTGTGATTCACATATTGGGTGCACTGTGATTAGCATATACAAGCTGCTCTGAGAAGCCATAGTATTCTTTTTTTTTTTTTTGTCTTTCCAATAGTTCTCAGAAAACAGTGCTGATCTTGGAGAGCTGCCTTCAAATTGATGTGCCTTCTCTGTGTCTGCAAATTATGAATTTCAAAGCCAGATTCCTATTAAATGCCAGCTGAAAACACTGCTGTTTTCCTTGTTTTCACTCCCAGAGCTCAATTCCAGCATTCTGCTGAGTGTGTCACGACTGTTGGTTTGAATTGCTAGCTCTTGTTGTCTCCTGCTCAGCCAGCTGTGCTGCTGTGTCTCATGCCCCAGCTTCCCTGCTCAGCCTGTCCAGACAACCTGTTCCTCACTCATTTCATTCCACAAAGCCCTCCTGCATCCCTGGGCTGGATGCAGGTATTTGATCAGTACTTCCTTCTGTCCCTGCTGAGTCTCCATGCTGTGCTGCTTCCCTAAGCCTTCCTCTCTTGCTTATCTTGGGCCACTGGCTGCAAATACCCCGTGGTTAACTTTCAACAGGAGCAGCTGTGTTTGAAGCTCTGAGCCATTACAACCTTTGACTGCTAATTATTTACAGATTTTGTCTCAGTCCAGGGGCAGCTTCTGCAGCAGAGTGCAGTCAGTACTTGCTTTGCCAGAGTCCCTCCAGGGAAATATCAAGCATTTGCAGTGGCAGGAGCAGAGCTTCAGACCTCTGGTGGCCTGTCACTTCCACTGTGTCTCTGGACAAAATGGTGCTTGCTAATCGAAGACACTCATGGGAGGAACTGGCGCTTGTTAAAATGAGACATGAAAATGAGAATGATCATCTGGTAGCTCATGCAGCAGAAGGGAGAAAGTCATACTGGTGAACTTAGATAAGGTTGGCATAGAAAAGCCTGGGAGGAATTTCTTCTGTCAGCTTGAAAATAACTTTGTAGCAGGAGGAAACAAAAATCCCCACACAAGGACTGTGCTGCCAATAGTGGTTTTTTAGGATGGCATCTGGGGTTCTTGCTCCCAGCTTTCCTGTAACTCCCTTGTAAGTACCGTACAGCCTCTGGTCTGGGGGAACAAGAAGTGACACACACATCCTCTGCACTTGCAGGAGCACACTCTTCTGTGTGTTTTCATCTTGTGGGCATCTCCCTTCTGATCAGCCCCCAGCCTGGCTCCTGGGGAGGAGCTGGGACACCAAGTCACGAAGCCCAGCACAGGATGTTTGGAGGTTCTTCAGCCATTAACTGGAGTGCAGCCTTCATTAGCTATTCTCTACCCCCATCCCTAAGAAACTTTTCAGGTAGGGGCAGCAGGCAGCTATATCAGGGATGAGAGTCGGGGGAAAGGATCCTGCTGACCATGTGGGGGTCCTTGGCCTGATCCCTCAACCCTACAGCTGGTGATCCCTCAAGCCCCAGCCTGGCGAGCCGGGGCGGATGGTCCCGACTTCCTCCAAAGTGTCTGGGGGTAGCTGGTCCTTCATGATGGGCTGCGGGGCTGTGCGGGGAGAGGAGCTGACAGGGGCTGCGAGGAGAGCGCGTCTGTGGGGACCCATCGCCGGCTCTGGGATGGGGATAACGCCAGTGTGGAGTGCGGTCCCCCGGCCCCACTGCTCGGCTGTGGGGGCTCCGCTCCGCCGCCCCCGGGTCCAGCCGGGCCGGGCCGGGCCGGGCCGGTTCCCCGGGCAACGGCGGCCGAGCGACGTCAGCGGCCGGCGGG
>VXAZ01005132.1:157374-259117 GCA_013399875.1 Gymnorhina tibicen
TGGCCTCGCAAGCGGCCGCGCTGCTGCTCATCTTCGCCCTCTCGGCTCTGGGCAACGGGGCGGTGGTGCTGGTGATCGCCCGGCACCGGCAGCTCCGCACGGTCACCAACGCCTTCGTGCTGTCGCTGTCGCTGTCGGAGCTGCTGGGCGCCCTGCTCTGCCTGCCGCTGGCCTTCCTCAGCCTGCTCAGCCGCCCGCCCGGCGCTTGGCTCTTCGGGCAGCGCCTGTGCCTGGCCAGCGCCGCCCTGCACGCCGGGCTGGGCATCGCCGCCACGCTCACCATGGCCCTGCTCTCCTTCGACCGCTACTGTGCCATCGTCCGCCAGCCCCGGCACAAGATGGGCCGGCGCCGCG
This sequence comes from Gymnorhina tibicen, assembly GCA_013399875.1. NCBI lineage: Eukaryota > Metazoa > Chordata > Aves > Passeriformes > Artamidae > Gymnorhina > Gymnorhina tibicen. The sequence goes on from VXAZ01005132.1 coordinate 157,729, forward strand.
CCGCGCAGCTGCTGGCCGCAGTCTGGCTGGCCGCCCTGGCGCTGGCCGGGCCCTGGTACGGGCTGGCGGGCGAGGGGCGCCGCGAAGCCCGTCCCGGCGCCTACCGCTGCGTCTACGTGCTGCCCTGGGGCTCCTCGCGGCTCGGGCCGCCCTACGGCGCCGCCCTCATCGTGCTCTGCTACCTCCTGCCCTTCGCCGTCATGTGCTTCTGCCACTTCAACATCTGCCGGGCGGTGCGGCTGGCCGAGAGCCGCGTGCGGCCGCTCACCACCTACGGGCACCTGCTGCGCGCCTACGGGGAGATGCGCACGGCCACCACCGTCCTCATCATGATCGTCTCCATCATCTGCTGCTGGGGGCCCTACTGCATCCTGGGGCTGGCCGCCGCCGCCGGCCGCCTGCCCTTCTCGCCCACCATGGACGCCGTGGCCAGCGGGATGGCCTGGGCCAACGGCGCCATCAACCCCCTCATCTACGCCGCCCGCAACCCCAACATCTCGGTGCTGCTGCGGCGCAGCCGGGAGGGTGGCTACAGGACTAGGAACAACATGGTCGCCTACCTGTCGGTGCCGGGCCGCCAGCCGGAGCCCCGGAGCCGGGCTGAGCGCGTCCGGGAACGCTACATCAATCGGCACAGCGGCCCCCCGGGCAGCGCCCTGTCCTCGTCCAGCCCGGCCAGCGGGGGAGAGGTGGCCATGTGGGCCTGCAAGACTCCCGCTGTGCTCTTCTGTCGGGACGGGCAGCCGGACACTATCTCTGAGGCCACCTTGAAGGCCAAAGCAGGCACCACCGACACCAGCCTCTGAAGGGATGGGGGGCTGGCATGGAGGCATTTGGCTGTGGGGCTGTCTCCCTGAAGAAAGTCCTAGTGCTCGGAGCCCTTTGCAGCCAGACTACCAGGAAACTGGAGAGATGGGACCGTGTTTCTCGTCCACTGTGTGAGCTCTGGTTTGGTGACCCAGTCTGCGACCAGCAAGAGATCCACAGGGAAGGGAAATTCCCCTTCCTTTTCGGCAGGCCTGATGCACCGGTGACAGCCACCAAGCCCAGCCAGTGCAAGAGCTCAGCTGCAAGAACAGGACAGTGTTTGTTCCAGTCCTGCAGGAAGTGCCACAGTGAAGCTCAGAGGCTGACACACCAAAGCAGCCCAAAATGATTGACTGACTGTGTGAGCTGTTTGTTGAGTGCCAAAAAAGCAATTGAAAGCTGAGCAGTGGCAGCTGGAAGCCACTCTGAAAACACCACACTGTGAAAACCGCATCATGGCAGGAAAATGTTGCTTTTACCCGTTATATGTGGAAGTGCCAAGAGTCATAAAGTCACAGACTGTAGGACAGGCTGAAAAAGTGATCTATTTATATTATTTTTTAAATTTAAACTCTGAAACATAACAAAAAAGTAATTGTGAAAGGGAAGATGTGTGATACTGGGAGGGAAGGAAAGGAAGGTGATACCTCAGTTGCTGGAATTTCAGCAGCCTTTTCTCTTTTTTTGCAGGTACAGTCAAAATACTATGAATATGAGGAACATGAGTTCCTCAGACAGACTGAGGTAAAGGGTGTGGGTGTAAACTGTGGTGTGCACAAGATGTGTGTTTTCTTTTTGAGCTCATCTGAAGTGTCTCACATCTCCAAGGGTTTTGCCATAATTAGAGGAGCTGTGTGAGAGAAGTGTCTGAAAGGAGAGGTAAAACAATACCTCGTGCTCCCTGTGTGCTCTGCAGCATGTGAAAATGTGTATATGCACGGAACAAATATTGTTGTGTTGATGGCAACAATCCACTGGAGTACAATATTTTAAAAACAGCTGTTTGCTGTTGAAAAAAAAAAAGGAAAATACCACCATGGAAGTGCAATTGCACGGCATAAATTCATATGAATTTATCAGTGTAATCTTCTTGTTCAAGGGCCCAAAGCCTTAAATTAGTATTTTGAATCAGAAATTAAGATTTGGCCTTCATTTGTCTTTGCCAGAGTTAAGTGTGAGACAGTGTTTTTCCTTGTACAGGCTTTAAAAATACAGTGTTTCGGTTTTACCGGATTTTTCAGCTGTTTGTGATGCAAGTGAACACAGTTTCATTATTTTGTAAGTGAGACAAGAAATAAATTGTCTTTTATGCAGGAGATGAAAGTGTCTCAGCCTGGCATCATTCTCAGGCCAGCCTTGGGAAGGGAACTCCTGTAAAAAATTGCCAGATGAATGATAGTAGAGAGACCTAACTGTCTGTGAAATTTTAATGCAGCTGGTTTCCATGCTGTAAGCATTACTGTAACTTTCTTCTGTGATGCTCCTGAAGCCCACGAGGAAAAGATTTGACTCTTGACTACTCAGCACTGCTAATTTGCCCTGCAGCTACTGGATTCTGCAAGTTGCGCAGTGTTTGCTTGCTGTTTCAGAAGGAAGCTGTGCAGAAAGCCCACAGCTCTTCACAGGAGCTGTGTGATAGCGAGTGAACACGGGTGCCTTGTTGGAAGGGCAGGACAGGAGTTTGTGGCACGCCTGCCCTTCCACAGCAACGTGTGGCTGAGTGTAAATGGAAAGGGGTGGTTGTGAATGATGAGATTGGATTTAATCCTTACCTAGTTAGCTGCAGGTGGTGACAAGGAGATTGGTGGGCGATAATTGACCATGCAGAGCATATCGCTGAAAGCCCCTGAAAAGGGTGGTCCTGCTCCCCTCAGTGCCTGGCTCTGGCCACCTTCCCTGTCCCTTCTGTCCCCAGCTGGCTCAGGCACTAAACAACCACTGATTCTCTCTTTTTCATGCTGGTTTCCTTTTTGACTGATTTGATGTCCTGACCAGTGTGCCACAGGCCAGGGAAGCATCCCTATGGCGCTCAGTTGTGGCAAGGGAAGGATTGGGGGTGTCAGGACTGAGGGAACTGCACTGGGAGTGGAAGTAACACAGCTTTCTAGGAAAGTGGTAGTGAAGCTGCCACTGTGTTACTGAAATCTATAAAACAGATTTCAACATATTTTTAAGAAGTTCAGGCTGGTGCACGTTAGTCTTGCGTGTGAGGAGTTGAATGGGGGCAGCTGGCAGTGGTCTTGGAGGCATCACAAATTGGCACATTTCTGTGAAATTCGAACTTGGGCTGTAGCAAGGGGAGATTCTTGACCTGATGCTTTTTGACGCGGACCTGCTGCAGCTCCAGTAAGAGAGACAGCTTGTGTTTTAAAGCTGTGCTTGGCCTGTGCTCCTCATAATCACGGAATTGTATAATCACAGAATCATTTCAGTGGAAAAAGGCCTCTTAGGTCATCGAGTCCCAGCACTGCCAAGTCTACCACTAACCCGTGTCCCCAAGTGCCACATCTACATGTCTTTTAAATGCCTCCAGGGACTGTGACTCTACCACTTCCCTGGGCAGCCTGTTCCAGTGTTTGGCAACATTTTCTGTGAAGAAATTTTCCCTAATATCCAACTTAAACATCTTCTGGTGTGACTTGAGGCATTTTCATCTGGTCCTGCTATTTGTTACCTGGGGGAAGAGACCAACCCCACCTGACTACAAACCTCCCTTCAGGTAGTTGTAGAGAGGTCCCGTCCAGGTCCTTTTCGCCTGGCTAAACACTCCCTCAGGCACTCCTCATAGCACAGCACTGCTGAACAAGTCAGGTACACAGGTCTCTACAGCCACATTTTTAGAAGTATTTTTTAAAAAATACAACCAAATGGTCTTAAATAAACCACAAACAGCAGTGAGAGACACACACAAACCACACCAAAGGCTGCAGGCTGCCTGCCAAAACAGTACGTGAAATACTGCTGTGCCCCAGCTCTGCTGAAGGTTGCTGCCTCTCTCACCCAGCACCACGGAGTGGGTGAGGTCTGTCCCTGCACCTCACAATAGCTCCATGTGTTCGTCTGGGAGAAAGAAATCAGTGGATTAAGACCCTATTTTGCTCTAGCTTTGAAAACTCTGCCCATGGTTGCAGCTGCTTGTTCTTGGGTAAGGAAACATTGCAGCAGGCGGTTCCTGGCCAAGCCACTATGGGACACCACCCCCACATCTGCCACATGCCATGCCCACTCCACTTAGAGATCCCCTTTCTTTGGCCTGAAGAACTCCGAAGGCAGCAAGACACTGATGTTTTAGACACTACAAAACTAGCTCTCAGGCTCCAACCCTCCAGCCTCTTTCCTTTTTCCTCCCTTGAGATGAGCCTGGACAAAGCAAATCCTGGACAAATCTTACTTGCACAAGGATATTGGGACACATTTTAGCACACCAAAAATCATGTGGATTATTCTATGCAGGATATTCAGCGTAAGAGAAAGAGGAGTTCAAGTGTTTTGAAGGCCAATTCAGCTCTGGATACCGTAGACAACTTCAGTGAAAGGCAAATTAAAAATGAGTCCTTGGGCTCTTTCGTCTCTTGTTGACTTTCCAGCTTACTTAAACCCTCAGTTTAAGAGTACCTTACTATTTGGCAATGATACACATGCCACTGACTGAACTAATGCATTTTATCTTAGAAGGAAAACATTAAGTCTTGATGAATGACAAGCATTCTAGAACGTGCTGCTCCAACTGCACGCAGTGGTAGTTTTCCTGCTGATTTAATCATCAGATTCATTCAAGTAGTTATTTTCCACTCCCTTCCTAATCTCTGGATGAAGCCTCCTTTCAAAGCAAACGCTGTGTGCGTAACTTAGGAACTGTGAACAATTAGCAGTCCAATTAGCAGTATTTATAAGTGACAGGCTGATGGGCTGTAATAGCTGCCATCAATCACCAGAGCTGGGGTAGCTCAGGAGTACGAAATCCCCCATCGCCACTTCTCTTTCAGCACTGGTGTTGGTTCCTGTATCCAGTAGGTGCCAGCAGAGACCTAAGCAGCCAGCACAGCTGCCCCGGTAGTGATCCTAAGAAAAGCCTCTTTCTTTTGATCAGATCAACCACTCTGCCCTCAGGACTGCTGCTTCCCAAGTACAAGCACTCAGGGCAGGGGTTGTGACTGATGCCCAAAGAGCACCTCTCTGAAACCTAGTTTGAAAGAGAGATTCAACACGTGGTGCTCTTTGGGAAGTTTGTTTTTCAGGCTGAAATGAATAATTTGGAAAGCACATCAGAAAAGTGGCATTTTGTGCACGCAGGGCAAGGCTGCAAACCTGCAGCCCAGAGGGCCGGTGAGATCAGTCCTAGTGCTGGCAGGGTGCTTAGTTCAGCAGCACAGCTGCCTCTTCACTCTGGATGCTTCTGTATTTTCACATGGTGACACTGACTATTAATAATAAATGGGTGCACATGTGGATCTGCTTGCAAAGCATTACAGAGCCACAAAGGAAGTGCTAGAAAGAAAAGGTCCCGAGTCCTACAGGAGGAATAACCCACAAAAGGATCCAGACTTGGGGGGACCCCATGCCCAACTGCACCGTGCTGCTTTGCTGCTGCAAGCCTTGGCTCGCCATGACCAGTGGGGTGAGTCCCAGTGGCTTCACTGGGGCTGGGTGTGGGAGGACAAGGCCAGCCCTCCTCCCAGACCATGGCCAGCCCTCCTGCTGTTCCCAATTTGCAGAGGAGTGATGGGTTTTCCATGCCATGCTGCTGGCAGGCCACTGCCCGAGTCCTGAAGCATTTACAGTCACCACAGCTGAAGAGCTTGGGCAACAGCTCAGCATTTCTAGATATCTTTTTCTAGGAAATCACCACTGCAAGAAGCAGGAGGAAAAGTGATGTGGAGAGAGACAGACTGTAAATCCCTCTCAGTGGCATGAAATGGATGAGTCACTGGGGAAATCAAAGTGAGAGTAGCAGAAAGCCCAGGGCACAACACCAAGGCCTGCACTTACCTGTCTGGGGAGAGATGGATGATCTCAGCCAAGAAGATCCCAGGAGGCTGTGACAGAAGGAAATTTAAACAAGGGGGGCTCTTTGCTGGGGCTGTTTGTACTGGGTGGCACAGCACACCAGTGTGCCCACAGGCTCCTGGGGTGATCATAAGAGATGAGTAGGATCCAGCTGGGATTCAGCAGAGGAAGTAAATTCACCCTGAGAGGAACCGCTTACTATTTGTGTTATTTCTTGACTTGCTGGCACTGAGCTCCTCCAGGTTCAGCTTGTTTCACAAAGGCAAGCACTGCCATAAGCCCACAAAACTGACTGGGGAGCAATTTCTGAGTACTTGGGATGCTGAATTTTATACATCCGTTACTCTCACCTTTATTTTTAATCTTATCTCTTGCAGAGTCAGTTCAAAAGCTAATAAACTAAGGGAACATTGAAAGGTATTCATAAAGGTAACAAAGTTTTTTTAAAAGCTTTGCTCAGACCAGAGGATTGTGCCTTTCCTCAGGGGCCTTTTGTTGTGTGCACTGAAGAGTTAAAGGTGTTTGCAAACCACAGTGCTCCACACGTTGTCTGCTTTCCCTTCAGACATGGGGACACCTCTTCTCCTTGCCACCATAAAGAAAAGCAGAAAGATGAAGAAGTGAAGACTTTGGGGAAATCACTTAGGAAAATGCTATTCCTCAGTTCCTGGGATGGATATTGGGAGTGGAAATAGTGCTGATCAGCCTTCCACATCTGGAGGAACATCCATGTTACTCCCAGGAGCCAGAGTCAGTCTGGCTGAAGGCAGCAGGAATATCTCCTCCTGCTTCTACCAGCAGTCCTGATGCAGAGCCTTAAACCCTTTGGGTAGTGCTTGGGGGCTTGGCCAGAGGGGTTCACTGAGGTGTGCATGCTCCAAGCAGGTGGAAATTGTCCTCAGACTGGGACTGCACACAGACACCAGGCTGGCTCCTGTGTGAGATTATGGATAACACCAGGCTAGCCTCAGAGAGCAGCTGAGAGAATGCTAGTGCTTCAAAACCCCTCTGGATGGGCCCTACAAATTAACACACCCCCCAGGGCTCACCTACCCTCAGGGTAGATGTGGACAGAACCAACAAGATACATTTCTCTGAAAGTCATCTCCCCCTCCCAGCAATTCCCTCACAACCCCATAAATGTAATTTGCTTACCTGATTTAGCAACACACTCTGAACTAATCTCAGCATCAGGCATAAAAAATGCTCTGAGTAACCAGGTCACTTATTTTTTCCACTGGAATCTAATGTGCTGCAGCACTTGTGCCTGATCTGTGCCTGTGGCTTCTGTGCTCAGTCTGGTGCATTTTACAGAACATTTGGTAATACAGCATCCCTGAGGTCATGTCAAGTTCTGAATACAGCATCTGAATTGTGGAGTCTTTACAGAAAATGTAACTCAAATGGTGATCGCCTCCTGCTATTAAACTGGAAGTATTTGCCATAGAAACTAGGTCTTGCCTGAGTGCTCCTCACTGATTTCATAGTAAAAAGGGTTTTAGGCAAAGATTAGGAGCTGGGTGAAGCACAAAACTGGGACTTCCTTACTTTTCCTTGAGTCCAGCGGATGCTCTGCACAGAGTTTGACAAAGTAAAGCCGTGTGAAAATACACAGGCACAAATTCAATCCGATGGAAAAGCTGCTGGTACCCCACAGCACCCAAAGCCCAGGTAAAGCCAGGGGCTGTGTCCTCCAGACTTGCTGTGGTGATGCCCAGGATAATCCTGGTTTAGGGCAGCTCTGCTTGCTGTTGCCCAAGAACAAAGTGTGTGTGTCCTGCCCCTCCTGCAGAGCCACCTCTGAGCTGAGAGCACGTGAGCAAACACCGCAACGTGGGCCAGTAAAGAGAGTAATGGAAAAATGGCAATTTCAATGACTTACCTTCACAGAGTTGCCCTGGGAACTGGGAAACTCCAGCTTAATTCCAAATTCATTGTGGTGTGACAACAGAGTGCATGCAAAGCCTAAGGAAAGCTGGGTAGAAACAGGCTCTCAACACAGACCCTGGCACTGGGGCAAGCCCTGGGGGCACTGTAGTGGAGTGGGGCACTCTGTGGTGATTTCAAAAGCCATGGAAGTAAGTTCAGATGACCCATGAAACTGTTTTGAGTTAGTTTGTCTTACACACAGGTGCATTTTTGGTGCCTGCACGTGCACACATAGTGCATCAACCTGAAGGTCGGGCATTGCCGTAAGTCACAGAGAAGCCACAGGCTGTCACCTTTGGATATTTGACTCGAATTACAAAGGAGAGAATTAAAATTATCCCTCCTCAACCACGCTGGGGGGGAAACTTACATAGAAGATTTAGCATGAGAACTTTTCAGACCACAGTTGAGATCACAGATGAAAACAAGAAGTGGAGTTGATTCTGTGCTTGACAGCTCTAAAATGCTGAAGTTGCAAAGTGCCAGCAGATGGCACTTTCCTCAGCCTTTGCTGAGGCTCTGGCGGAGCCCGGCAGCACGGGATTTCTCCCTGGTTTACCTGCACACTCTCATCAACCCCGGTTTAAGGCTAAAAATGGCACAAAATGCTCAGAGGTTTCAGGTCAGAGCACTTCTGATTCAAACAGAGAACTCTCTTTTTCACATGCATCTGTTGGAGGACCCTGAGCAATGCCAGGGAGAGAGCTCACAGGAGAGACGTCTGCAGGATTTGCTGCAGGAGATGGGGTGGAGATGGGGCTCATCCTCTCCCTCCTGCATCCATCACCTTTATGTCCACTTGGCCTCTCCTGTCTCCTCCAGAAGCAGAGCTCGAAGAGCGTGTTCACCCAAAGCACAGGCTGGTACAGACATAACCAGCTTTTATGGGAGTTGAGAATCATAGAGGCAGGGAATTGTTTGGAACCACAGAATCATTTAGATTGGAAAAGATCTCTAAGATCACTGAATCCAACCATTCCCCCAGCACTGCCAAGCTCACCACCTAAACCATGTCCCCAAGTGCAATATCTACATGGCTTTTAGATTCCTCCAGGGATGGTGACTACACCACTGCCCCGAGCAGCCTGTTGCAACGTTTGAAAACCCTTTGGACAAAGCACTTTTCTCTAATACCCAATCTAAACCTGCCCTAGCATAACTTGAGGCTCTTTTCTCTTGTCCTGTTGTTTGTTACCTGGGAGAAGAGACCAACGCCCACCTGGCTACAGCCTTTTGTCAGGGAGCTGTAGAGAGTGAGAATGTCCCCCCTCAACCTCCTTTTCTCCAAGCTGAGCTCCCCCAGCTCTCTCAGTTGCTCCTCATCAAACTTGTGCCTGTTCCTGTGGCACTCCAGCAGTGCCAGCCCTGCACGAGGACTGCAGATTTGATTGGGCTGTGTGATAGTGATGACGGCGAAGTGCAGTTTTACCCCAGAGCATCTGCTTGAGGTATGACGTGGGCACTGGCAGTGGGGGACAGGGCCAGGTCCCACCACAGCACAGGTGGGAGAAGAACTGGCAGTGTCCCTGCTTTGCTTACCCTTTCCCGAGGGTCTCCGGCAGGGATATCAAAGTCTGACAAGTCCATTGGGCCCACTGTCCCTTTTCTTGGGAGTAAATAAATAGTCCAGAAGTCCAGCAGCTCCTGCCAGCGGCACAGAGCGGCAGCGCTGCCAGCGGGATGGGAGCCGGGTGTGTCTCCCCGCCCATCCGCGCCTGCCCTGCCTGCTGAGCCGAGCTTTGCGTGCAGCGCTGTGCCTGCACCAGGCCACTGCCACAAGCCCTTGACTCATCTTTTCCGAGCCGGGGCGCGATGCCAAGGACAGCAGGCTGAGTGCGGGAGGCGGCACCCGACGCTCCTCGCTCCGGCGGGACTCGCAGTCGCACCAGCCTTGGGCGGCGGGGAAAGCTGCGGGCTGGAGCGGAGCACGCTCAGGGCTGGCTCGGCAGGTTCGGTGCCACCAACCCGGGTGGCCCCCTTGGGACAATTCCTCCAGGAGCGCCGTGCCCGGCAGCTTCCCTGGCACCAGCGGGTCTGGGCAGGTTCGGATCATCCAGCACACGAGGGTGTGCTGGCTCGTGGCTGTAACTGGAGGGAACAGCCAGGATTTGGGGCACAGGAGCCTTTCTTCAGGTGAGAACCAGACAGCCGGGACGTCAGTGGACATGGGCTCACACAGCACAGCTGTGCCAGTCTAGCACAGTGCCCACCCTGGTCCCCTTTCCTCTGGGATGACAAACATATCTGAGATTTGTGTTCTTAAACCATAGATGCTGCTAATCCAGCCACACAGAAGGATTTTACGGCTAGGAAGCTTGCAAGTTACCAGGATGTTTTTTTCCCCTGAGGTATCTTGGTTGAATAAAAAGCTGCCCTGACCTTGCTCACATCTCCCACCACCACCACCCTGCCCCCATCCTGGGGACCATCCTGTGTCACACAATGGTGTGGCCCAGGAAACCTGCAATCTGCCATAAACTAGAATTTCAGGTCCTCATCGGGTTGTGGGGTTTGGCCAGCTTGTTCAAATCTATTTATGGACGAACCCAGACCAGCCCTATGCTGGGGACACGGGGATTTATGATGGCAAGAGCAGCTGAAGCCATTCCTGTTTTCCTTGGGTCCTGTCATCACACAGCCCTGGGCTGCTTTCCCATGGCATCACCGGCCCACGACTGCCAGGGGTGGTGATGGAAGCTGTGCTCCCTGCCAGCCCCAATCCTAAATGGGAAGCCCATGGGTCAGAGCACGGTGCAGATGCTCCCACTGGCACAGGCAGTGGGGTCTGGGGGTGTTGGGTGCTGCAAAATTCACCCAAGAGTGCTGGAAAAAGAAAATAACACAGAGCCTGGATGGGAAGGTGTGTGGGAAAGGCAGCGGTGAGCAGGAACGGGCCAGGAGGGGTTTGGGCTACTGCCAAGGTAACATCACTAGATAGGCTTGCTAGAGGCACAGTGGCCAGCCCAGCCAGCACTTCTCCTGGGAAAAGGGACAGGATCCAACCCCATGATGAAAAACTGACTGCTGCCTCAATGCAAGATCCTGGAAAAGCCCCAGTGGGCTTTTGGAAAACTTCCCACCAAGGTGGGAACAGGCATCAGCAACAACAGAATGTGGAGAAATGAATGGGGTCACCAACTGGGAGGCATTTCAGAACCCACATGTGGGTGACAATGAGAATGCTGCAATCCTGGAGAGTGGAAAAACCCCACTGCCCAAAACCCAGCACTCAGGGAAAGGGTGAAGGGGTTATCAGTTGACCCCAGAAATGCCTACAAACACACCCGAAAAAGAGCAACCCTCGGAGAGCCTCTTCTTCAACACCTGCCTCAATTCCTAAATATCCCACTTTTTTCCCCTAAAAAATAACTCACGCCTCTGCCATGTACACTCACCGAAATCATTTTGCTTTATTGCATATTGCCATCTTAGAAAATGTACAGTCTCATAACATTACACAACATTTCCCACTAGCTACAACTACAAACATCCTTGCACCTAACAGACTACCTTAGTCACTACGAAGCTAATAAGGTCCAAGACATAAACTTTCGTTTACAAATTATTATGGATTTTTTTTGTTGTTTTGTTTTTGGCATTATTACAAAAAAAAAAATCATCTTTAAAATACACACCCAAGAGAAAAGAGTGGCTACTTACACCAGCACCAATCTAAAAGTAGTTTTCGACAATGGCACATGGAATTACCTGCACACAGCCTTTGTATTTATTTATAGAGATAAAATATTTTTTTCTTTTTTCTATTTTTTTTGAAAGAAAACAAAGAAATGGCGAAGTCAGCCTAATAATCAGGCTGTTGTAAAACAACTAAAAAAAAAAAAAAACAACCCAAGAGGTTTGGAAGGGCAAGAGGAAATCTGTCAGGAAAGGTCCTGATGTGGCACTGGGGTTGCAGAGGCAGGAGCCGGGGTGGGTGCTGGCACCCAGGGACCCCGGGAGGAGATCGCCCTTTCTGACCCCCACCACCTGTCCAATTAAACACGTGTGACCAACCATTCCTTAAACCATCAGAAGCCAAACTTTTTTTTACCCTTTTTTTTTTTCCTTCTTATTTTATATATTTTCAATTCCCCCCGTAGTCCATTCCCTCAATTGTATCAGCCCCATTTTTTTCAGCCATAAATAAAAAATATAAATAGAGGCACTTTAGTTAAGGAATAGTATTATCATTACCTTTTGTCTTTATTTCCCCCTCCTTCTTAAAGCAAAGTGCTTAACTCCACCTTTGAACATAATCTGCAGGTTTTGCAGCTGCTTGGATATGAGGTGCTGGACTTTTTATTTTTGCGCTTACCTGCTTTATTTATTACTGCTTTAAATGCTACTCAGAAAGTCTTCTTTTTTTCTCTTTTTTTTTTTCTTTTTTTTTTTAAATCTACAGTGCGTTAAACGTTGCAATGAAGGAAAGAACAAAATGGTAAAACCACAGCTCTTGACAACTCTGCTTCGAGAGAGATTTCACAGCTTTCACTCAGCACACAGACCCCGCGGCCTTCAGGTGCTTAGAACCATATTTTTTTTTATACAAATTAGTTTAAACAGCACTTTGCTATACAGTACATAGAGTTAACTGACATCCCATACCCCACCAGTAATACCGATTATCTGACAAAAGAACAACCAACCTTATTTCAAATAGTGTTAATATCTAGTGCAACAGGGACAAACTCATCTCTCCACAGGAAAAAGAACGAACAAACAAACAAAAAAAAAAAAGATCACAAAAGTATTGGTGGTATAAAAAGGTTTTGTTTTGCTTTCTTAAAAAACATACCACAAATAAATAAAAGTAAAAAGTAACAGTCCTCTATATACTCAGCATAATTTAAGAATAGAAATGTTAATATGTTAATGGTGGTTATTTTTTATTCTCCAATTCTTAATTTTCTAAACCCTTAAATTATTACTCCCTGAGAGCTCTGAATTACTTTTATTACTGTTTTTTTTTTTTTTTCTTTTTTTTTTTTTTTTGTTTTTTTTTTTTTGTCTTTTTTTTTTTTTTGGCGCCGAGCTTTGACAGGTAGTTCTGCTTACAAATTTGCAATGACAATGAACAGCAAACCAGTCAAAAAAAGGACCTGGCTAAGAGATGAGTGTTTCTTGGCATCGCTGCTTCTGTGTGTCCGAGAAAGAAAAAGGAAAAGAAGGTGGGTGAAAGCTGGTGGGTTTTACCCCAACCCCTTTGTATTTCAGAGACCTTTGGTCCTGACCCACCTTGACAGAGGATACAGTTTGTCCCACTGAACAGAAAGCAAGAACAAAAGTTACAACGCAAAAGTTTATGCTCTTCGTCTCCTCTGAGAACCGAACCTTTCCCACCGTCTTGGGCCAGAAAACGTTGCACAAGTATAAATACATCGGTGTGGCGTTACAGTGAGAAGCACTTTGGGGTAAAGTTTGTCCTTTAGCAAGGTGGCAGCAGGAGGAAAAAGAGCGTTTCCCAAGGATGATGGGAAGAGCATCGCCGGGAGCGCCCGCGGCGCCGAGCTCGGGAACCAGCGCGAACGCACAGATCTGTGAGTTTCTCAGAATAACCACAACAGTGAGAGAAAACAAACAAACAAACAAACAATGGATTGAAGTTCAGTCAACTTTGCTTTTTTTCTCTTTTCTTCTTTAAACTGCTCAGCTTGTGTGCAAGGCGTCCCCTGCAAACGGCCCTGGGGGGTTCCTAGCAGGAGAGCAGTAGGAGGCAGCTTCCCGTTGGCCTTGGGGCCATGGGGACAGCCAGCGGCTCGGGGTTGGGTCCTCTCTTGCTCCACGGACGCGGCATTGTGCTTGTGCATGGGGAGAACTACTTTTCGGAGTGGGGAGGAGGCGGTGCTGCCACTCACCAACGTGAGCTGGCCACGCACCTCCCTCCACACCCCCTGACCCGACTATATACACAGTATATACACACACACACTCGCCCGCGGGGACAGAGAGCGTGCCACTGTTCCGCTTCGAATCGCAAGGCAGTGTCATGGAAACAAAAAAAAACCAAAAAAACAAACCACAGCCACTTCAGAAGGACTGACCCGCGTGTCTTTTGCTGGGTTTTGCTGTCAGTTTGTTTCTCAGAAGTTGAGCTTGGTGACGGGCCGCTCGCGGCCGCTCTCCGCCAGCTGGTTGGTGATGCGCTTGCGGTTGCGCTTCAGCTTGGTGAGGTCCTTGTCGAAGACTTCGCCCGAGCGCAGGGCAGACACCAGGTCATCGAACTCGCCGCTCTCCTCCCCGGTCTCCTTCGCCTTCCTCGCCTTGCGCTCCCGCTCCCGCTGCTCCTTCAGCTGCAGGTCACGGCGGCGGGGGGAGAGAAGACATCTCAGTCTCACACAAGTGGTTGTGGGGCCGCCCAGCACACGCGTGGTGATCCCCAAACTCATGGAACAAGGGTGGTTTCCCACCCTTAGCACGTGAGAGCTGGTCAGGGTTACTGATACACCACATCCCTGGAAGTGCTCCAAGGCCAGGTTGGACAGGGCTTGGAGAAACCTGGTCTAGTGGAACCTTGGAGAAACCTGGTCTGCCCATGGCAGGGGGCTGGAACTAGAACTAGGTCTCTTCCAACCCAAACCATTCTATGATTTTGAGGTTCTATGATACAAGCCACGGCCTGAGGGTCAAAGCCCCATGGCTGCTGCTTGTGGGTCACAGCAGCCCCCAGACAGCACCAGCTCTGCTGCACGTTTCAGCTCCAAAACTTCACCAACCCAAGGTCATTAGTTAATCAAGTAATCAAAAGTGAAAAGCCAGTGGGTCTAAAACCACAGAAGCTCCCTTCCCAGTCTTCAGTGCTCCCCAGGCCACCGTGGCCACCATGGGGACATCATGACATGGTTGCCACTCCCAGGTGCCCAGGGGGTGCTGCTGGACTTGCCGGTTATGTGCTCACCTGTGCCTCCATGCGTGCCCGGCGCTCCTCCTCCTCCTTCCTCTTCCTCATGTTCTCGTTCTCCTGCTTGGCCTCGGTCACGGCTTGAAGGAACTGGTCAAATATGCCAAAGAATTCGTCAGGCTGCATTTTGTCTGTGTCTTCTCCAAAGTGCTTCACAGCCTTGGAGAACTGGAAGAGAGAAGACAGGGGTGCATCAGTCTTGGATAAATCCACTGGACTAGTGAAACCTTCAACCTGATGGAGCAGAGTGAAACACTTCCAGCAGCCATGGCAGAGAGCAGGGCTTTGCCTCATCAAGCCTTGATTTAAACCTGAAATTAATCACCTGATGTGTTACCTGCTGCCCTGCAGGACCCAACCTGGATCCCTCTCCAGCCCCCTCTCCCCATCTCGCCTCTGGCTTTGCTGAGCCTCCCCTGCCCCAGCTCCACTTTATTAACTAAGCAGCAGTAAAAACAAGGAAGCAAAATACTGTGGGACTGAAGACATAAAACCAATAGTAAACACGGCAGGGGAAGGGAAACTTGCACTTTTAAGTTTTTCTTTGAAGTATTTTTGGGGTATTATTTATCATTGCCACATGCTCTGCTATTGAAACCAAATGTGTTGGTGAAACTTCTAAAAGAGATTTCTGCCCAGGCTCAGGCACAGCCCTGGGCAGGGAAATAGGGAGTTTTCCGGCCTCTTGTGCTGTTTGCACACCATTAATGTGAGGGAGTCGAATGAGGCCGTAGCAGAGGTCAGGACAGGACATCCACGATCTGCCAACATGTCCCGGTCCCCAAGCAGCCCCTGAGTTGTCCTTGGGACTGACACTCTTTGTTCTCACTTCCAGCTTGAAGGAGCCTCTTTGTGCACAGTGAGTTTGTTAAAATTGTGAAGGCACATTCTGGAGATAAGCACGCTTAAAAGAAAAGAAAAACAAAATCAAAGCACCAACAGATTTATTAGTTGCTTTGATTTTGCAGGGTAGACCAAGAGGAACATTTTTAAAGCCTGCCTGTATGATTTAGTTTTATTTGCAGGGGTGCCCCCGGCTCTTCAAAAGACATTTAGTGCATTTTTATTTCTTTGTTTACTTAAGAGACTTAACACTTCAAGATGCAAGGAGGAATCTGAGAGGTGCCACTATGTAAGTCAATATAATTGAGGTTAATCTTGCTGATTTTAATCAAGATATTAAAATTCCCTGCCATGTTACAAGAGGTTCTGGTGGGGGAGGAAAGGCTGAAAATGTTGTCCTCATGTGATATAAAGTTATAAAACAGGGATGTTTCTGCTTTCCTAAGAGAAAACAGGAACATAATTTGAATCTGGACATGTGTTTAAAAAGCAAAGAGCTGGAGTGTTCCACACAGCCCATCCCACCACGGGAACAGCTGCAAATTGCTTTAGAGTGGACTTCCATGGACGCTGGGGACCACGACAAGACCTCGTCCTCCAGATCCAGCCCAGTCAGCAGGAGATTAATACAGTCTGCAGAGCATTTGTCACCACCTCCACAGCCCGAACTCACTGCAGAGAGTATCTGCCAGGTTACCATCAACAGTCCAAAAGGGTGGCCTGCATTAGCCATGGACTCAGGGAGGTCCATCACAATGCCCAAGCATGGGTCAGAAGGTCAGTGCCAGACAGACCTAGGAGTTGGAGGCGAGGCTGAGGAGCTGCTCAGATCTCAGGGACACCGGCGGCCTTACCAGCTCTTTCGCTTCCATCAGGAGATCTTCGACGTCCGAGAAGCTGAAGCTGGCCAGTGTGATGAACTGGCTGACGACAGACACAAACTTGTCACCTGCTTTCTGAACCTGAGACTTCTGGAAGTCCAGCTCCTTTCGGGGAAAAAAAAAAAAGGTAAATCTGGTCAGGCCCTGGCTGATGAGCAGCACAAATACCATTGGTGGCCACACTGGGAGTGTGCCTGCATCAGTGCCAGGGGTTCTGCCAGCCCCACCACTGCTGCTCCCCCCTGCCATGCATGACACCCTGGATTACACTGCCTGAAGTAAGCTTTTAAGCCAAATCCTGCAGGAAAGCTTATGGAAGCAGGATAATTCAGCAAGACAGTGAGTCCTTTGGGATACCTCCACCATTTCATCACCACTCCAGCTGGGTTGCAGAAGTGCTCCCCAGCCCTCTGCGGTTTTACAGCCAAGGGGAGACCCCTCTGCACATCACAGGTCCTCCATGGGCATCATCACAAGGCTTACTCAGCCTCCCTTGATACATTAAACACACGTGGTAACTTCAGTGCCAAAACAGCCCTGAGAGGACAGGCACACGTGCAGGGCAGGAAGGAAAGGCAAACAGATCTCCAGGATGTGAGATAAAAGCAGCTTCACTGGGAGCTCCCTGGCCTGACTCCCCAAGGAGGGATGCCGTGCTGCTCGGAGCCAGGCTGCACTATATTTGATTTAAATAATACTCACAGTCTCCACCGCTCTCAGGCCGCTTCTCAAAGTGTTTATTTCTTTCTCCAGCTCGGTCATGCTGTTGGAAATGGCAGGATGTTAATTTTCAGCTTTTCCCAGCAAAATCTACAGCTCTCTGACCAACTTGACCATGCTTTTCCCACTGAAAAGACCCCAACCCTGCCCACACTGCCTCCTTTTTGCAGATCAGCGTGTCTCAAGCAGCAAATCTGGCTGACAGTCTCTAAGCTGGGACTATCTCAAAGTGGCTGCAGTTGCTTGTTTTAAAGGAAAGCACTTTTATGTATTTTTAATCAAGGGGACTGCGCAGGTTTAGCAAGCTCAGCAGCCTCCAGCCCTCTCCAAGAGAAAAGAGGGCTCAGGAGAGGGCCTTGCTGGGCACAGACTTCTCTCCAGGGCCAGCAGTGGATGGGATCGTTGTCCCAGTGCACAGAGGACCGTTTTCCAGGGTACCACGGCTGGGTGAACATCAGGCAAAGCATCCTTCCGAGCAGCAAGGGTTTTCACAAAGGGAGACAGCCCAAATATAGAGAAATAAAAATAAATCACCACGTCTGGCGCTGGCTTTGTTTACACAAGGCTCGAGCCCCTGATGAGCTTCAAATTCAAGTGCTTACGGGTTTCTACCACTACGTCTGAGGGGAAGCTTTCTCACAAAGCCTCGGTGACCACAGGCTTGATGCCTTTCCAGGGGTGTCTGTGCGAGGGCTGGGGTCCCTGGAAATGCTGACGCCGGGTCATGGGGCAAGCATTCCTGGCAGGTTTAGTCTGGGAAAATGCAGTTTTGGGAGCCCTGTGCTCCAGCAGTTCATTACTAGTGGTGGGATTGACAGAGGCGGCAATTTCTGCTTCACAGCTGCAGGGCTGGGGGGAATTCAGGGTTTTCCAGAGCTTTAGAAACTTTTTGGTTTCGCTCTAGATTGGACCAAACCCAAATGTTACATATGGTGTCCAGTTTAGAACGAAATGATAAAGTTTAGGGGGGTAAAGAAACCCTCTGTGCAGGCGTTTTCTTTCCCATACGTGTGTCTGTGCAACAGCTGCAGATCAGGAGCATGGGAAAGCCGGAGTGTCCGGCAGGGAGCACGTCCTGCTCGGCCGTGCCCTCAGCTGATGCCTACAAACTGAGCACCACACGCCCACAGAACCATGGAATATCCCGAGTTGCAAGGGACTGACAAGGATCTCTAAGTCCAACTCCTGGCCCTGCACAGGACAGCCCCAAGAATCCCACCCCATGCCTGAGAGCATTGTCCAAATGCTCCTGGAGCTCTGTCAGGCTTGGTGCTGTGATCACTGCCCTGGGGAAGCTCTTCCGGGGCCCAACCACCCTCTGGGAGAAGAACACTCTTCCCTGCACACCAAGATTCGTCCTGTCACTGTGCTCAATCCCAATGACTGATGATTATTTTACGTTTTATACATGAGGATGCTTGTTCTGTCCAGTACACATCTTCCTTGGGAACCCAGCACTGCTACAAGAGACCTTTGAAGCTTGGAATATCCTCGAGCCACTGTAAACTCTGTGCGTATTTCACAGACTCATGGAATGGTTTGGGTTGGAAGGGACCTCAAAGCCCATCCAGTTCCAACCCTCTGCCAAGGGCAGGGACACCTTCCGCTATCCCAGGTTGCTCCAAGCCCTGTCCAGCCTGGCCTGGAACGCTTCCAGGGAGGGGGCAGCCACAACTTCTCTGGGTGACCTGTTCTAACTGCACCCTCTCTAAAGAGGTGCAGTTTCAGCCCCTTTTCATGTCCACAGCTAACACAAATATGCCCTGGCTGCAGAAACGTGTGATCTTTGCTGCTCACGTCCCTGAAGCACCAAAGCCTGCAAGCTCCTGCTGGAGTTTAAAACCAAAACAGAGCCTCATTGATTTCATAGGTACTTCAGCACATACTTGAGGGCTTTTCAGGGCAACAGCAGATTCCTCCTGAACTTAAAGGTTCAGCCTGTGTTTAAGGGCTTTGCTGAACTGGGGCAGCCTGCTCCCAGCAGGTCACCGGGCAGGGTTAAAAAGCTGGATGCAAATCCCAGAAACTCCATCTTGGTGGTAAAACAAGGGGCAGACAGGACCTGGATGCAGGTGAGCCCCTCACACAGCTGCCTGGTCCTGCCCGTGCTGCAGGCAGAGCCTCCCCGGCACATGAAGATAAACAGCTGCCATTTATCTGCAGCCACGCCGCAACCGCTTCCTCCCGGATTACTTAATGTACCATTAGAAATTAATTAAATGCTTTTGCGGTGAGATAACAACAGGAAGCGGCTGCTCCAAGCAGCTCTCCTCCCTCGAGCTCAGAAGTTTAGAGCCTTTGCTGCAAGGGCTGTGATTTAAAGCCGCCAGGTGATGTTTGCTTCTGAGTCCTGGGCTGCGCTGGGCCAGCGTGGCCATGGCATGGGATAGAGCCCAGCAGCCAGGATCTGGCCAGGAGGGTGAGCCGGGGTGGGGTGACGTGGAAAAGCAGGCTGAAATGAGGGGAGCCCAGTGCTCCCCAAGTGCCACCTCAATCCCTGCTTACTTGACTTTGGCTGCCTGCGGGATGTCTCGCAGCTCCTCATGCAGGCGGAGGACTTTGGGATATTTCTTCTCCACAACAGTGATGAGATAGTGCAGCAGTGTGATGTTCCTAGGAAAGAGGAGCAGAGAGGTCACTGTGGCAGCATTTTGGGGAGCTCATAGTTCAATCAAAACCCCTGGTTAAATCCCAACCCTGGTAATGAGCTATTTGAGTACTCCTGCAAGGATGCTGCCTTCTGCCTGTGTGGGGACACAGGATGGGTTGGTCCCATGCACAGCCACAGTGCAGAGCAGCCTGGTCCCGGCAAGCAAGGGTCCTCCAGAGGAGGAACCCAGGGGAGATGACTTGAGTGTCACTGCTCTTGTCCTCCACTGTCTTTACTGATGGATGAGACCAGGCAGGTCTGAGACTTGACCCAGCTCCTCTCGCTCGGTGAACAGAGTTCAGCAGGGCAGAGCAAACCAGGCGATGGCTGCATCAGCATGGGAGAGTGGCAGATGGGGTTCCCATGGAGAAAAGCCCCTGGAAACCCTTTCTCTGGCTCTTGGCTTCTTCAAAGGGGTTAAAAAGCATTTGGAAGATGATCCTACTAATCAGCCTTGACTGCAGTTCAGCCAGCCCAGGAAGGAAAGTCCCCATCAGTCCCTGCGCTGATCTGCAGCTCGGCTTCCCTCGAAAGCTGTCCTGCTCAAAAAATGCACACTCACACCACTGGATGAGCCAAACTGGGCAGCAGGAGGAGGGGACTGCTCCCACATACCCATGTCCCGGAGGTAACGCTAATGACCCCACTATTCCCCCAACATCCCTGAGGCCTGTGGATGCTACCATGGGTAAGGGCAGGGGCTGCTCACTTGTCAATGCTGGACTTGGTGTCCACGATCTTGTTGAGGCTGGAGATCTTAAACCCAAAGGCGTTGCCCCTCTGGCCCTTGTTCATGTAGTTCCCGAAGGCCAGGACCACCTCCAGGAGCTGCTGGAGGCTGCTGCTCTGCAGCACGGCCTTGGAGCCGGCACGGATGGCTGAAAGCAGAGAGGGGTGGGACATTACCCCCTGACACAACAGCCACCACCAGCAACCCCTTCAGTACCCCCTGAGAGTGACCACCAACTCCTTCCCTTCCCCTGTGTCACTGCCAGCTCCATGTGGACCACGCTCATCCTGGCACAGAGGATGCTCTTCCTGTGAGCCATCCCTGTGCTGGGACAGAGTCCCTTAGCAGATCTGGCCACTTGCCTTCCACCTTGGGTTTGACCTCTGCAACTCTCTCTGCAAACTTCTTCTTGAAGTAGAGGGACTGCAGCCTTTGCTGATAATGGTTTATCCTGGAAAACAAAAAGGAGGTGCAGGTTGAGCTTTGCTTGCTCCGGGCAGAGCTCTGTTGCTCCACTGCTCACACAGCTGTGCTTACAAAGCACGCTTGAGCCTCGGTGATTAAAAAATAATGACCCCTTTTCTCCCTGAAACTGTGCTGGGATGGGAAAAATTGACAACTGAAGCTACAGCTGTCCCGGGGTGGATCCCAGTGGGTTCTTAAGCACATGCTTAAGCCTATCCTTAACTCAGCAGGTTCAACAAGTGGATTTTTACACCCTATTGCTATGAACAAACAGTTCTTTCACAACCACTCCTAAGCAAAGGTGCTGATGAGGTCTGGGCTTCCCATGGCTTTGTGATGAGCTGCAGCTGGAGAGAGGCTCACCCACGACCAGAACTAATGAAACTGGACCTTCTGATCATCAAAATGATGGCCTGGGCTGGAAAGCCCCTTTCCTGGGCAAGTCAGGGATGGCTCTGCTCATGTCAGTTGTGTTTAGGCTAAACAAGATCTCACTTGTATGCACATGGCAGTCTGATTTGAGTCACTTGGACCAAGGACCCACGGGAGACATGCTCACATACAGGGCCAAGAGCTAAGCTGTTGTACTAATCAGAGGTGACAAAGACATCACACTCGGTTACAGACCACAAGGCAAATTAAAAAGCCATGCTGGAAATCAAGGAAAACATTTGCATCAGCACATTGTGCTTTCCAAAGGATGAAGGCATAGGAGCAACACTTGGGCCAGAGTCTGTGAAGAGGAAAGGTGACCTGTGATAGAAAAGCTAATTCTGAGCATCACTGAGCCCCGAGGGCTCAGGTCTGAAGTTCACAGCTCCATCCTGCCTGCCTTTGACACTCAGCAACCACACGGCGCGTCGCCCCGGTGCTCATCAGTGCATTTCTCGGGGAGGATGGGAGCATTTCTATTTTTGATCTCCCAGCGCAATCTCAAATTGTAAAACTCTCTGACCTTGCCAACAAGTGACTTGCTTGAAGTTCAGCTAAGACATTCAAAGAGCTGAATGCTCAGTTCAATTTAAATAAGGAGCTTCAAGATTTTAACCCAGCACCTCTAGAGGATGTGCATGCAATAGATAAGGTTATTCATCCCTGAAGACTCCTAAGTCTTAAATGATTGCTACCAGGAGCAGGAAGAAATGACATTTCCTTTCAGTCTCGTACAGTCTCAGGAGCCCTAGGGATGAGTCAATCCTGAGGTGAGGAGTGGGACTCATCTACACAGCAGGGTAAAATGTACATACATCAGGCTTGAATATTCATTAGGATGAAAGGGAAAGGAGCATTGTGATATGATGTGGGAAGGAAACACCTCCCACCAGGGAATCCATCTCCCCATCCCTCTCCCCTGCTCTGTCCAGCTGCTGCTTGTGTGGGAGCACAACCCTGATTTTAGGAGCACAGCATCACAAATGATCCTTATAATTTGGAGCACCTTGCTTGCCCTCCCATCCACTTGGCCCACTCATTTCTTGATGTGAAAAACAGTAAGAAGGGCTTATTTCCCAAGCAGGCTCCACAAAACACCCACCTCCCGACCAGCCCGTGCAGCCACTGGCCAAAATGTGTCCCCTGAGCCACCAACCTGCTCATTTCGAAGAGGAACCGGTCAGCCTTGGCCATGCGGTCCAGCTCGTGCTTATGCTCTTCCAGCAGGTCAATGTCACCCTTTTCAGGAACAAACTTCAGGAGCTAAACAAGAGAAAGCACAGTGGTGGACACGAGGTCCATGCATAGTTTTTCAGGAGCCAAACAGTGATTTATTTCCTTGAATCTAACACCTTTTCAGCACGTACAGACAGTGGCCCTGAGGCACCTGTGAAGTAAGTGTTATTGCTGTCCCTGTGACCTTCCTCACATTACTCCATCACATCAGTGCCTTTTGCCTCTGCCCCGCCATCACTCTGCTTTTACCACAGATGTACTAAGTCTGCTCCAAGGAGGTTTCAACATCAGCTCTGCCAGAGGAGGTGTCAGTCAGGGACTCCCATTTGCTGCAACTCCACTTATTGGCAGATGGAAATTTTGTGCAATGAATCCTCCCGTGTCTCTGCTCAAAGTGCAATTACCAGCTCAGCTTTAAGGACAGGTGAATAACATGCTTCCAGAGGGACTCAGGTGGGATGAAAAATGGGATTCCCCTTTTGAGGACTGCACAAATACTGTCTAGGCTTTCAAAAATAAATCACCACTGAGCACAAACTTCAAGCTGCAGCCACAAAACAGGCAACTGGCCCCACCTCAGGGTCCCAGGGCAGACCTGGGTACAGGAATGGCACGTGGGGGCCACGCTTCTCCCAGCACTGATGCCATGACCAAACTGCTGCTCCAGCCCACCTGGGTGGTTTGTCAACATGGAGTTGGTAAGTAATTTGGGGCCTGACACGCTCCAGGCTGTGCCGTGATCCCAAGTACTTTGCACAGTGTTGTCTCAGCATGAGGCAACCACAAAGGAGCACGAGACATACTGCCCACCTGTTCCAGCATGTCTTTTGGGAGGTCCTCCTGCTCGTCCATTGTCAAAATCGCTCGTTTGATCTCCTCATTTGAGAGTTTCAGCCTGGGAGGTGGAGGGAAAGGAGGGTTATTCCCAGCCCAGCAATCCGGGAAGGCTCAGGAGAATTTCCTTACACACCTGTGCAACAGCTTAAGCCCCAGCCAGTAGCAGCATCACAAACAGCTCTGTCCAGCATGTTAGGAAGAAGGATGCATGGGAAATGTGGTAGGACCGTGCTCTGCCAAGGCTCAGCACAGAGCAGCCCTGGCCCTGCTGCAAACGGGGGATCAAACCTCTGCAGCCAACTCCCTCTCCCCACCCAGCTGCCGTTCCCTACTTCCCTGCTTTACAGTACTTTATGTAAGGACTGTAAGCAGTACATTCAATATCCAACCTCCACATGAAACTCTTGCCCATAGCAATGCTGCTCCTGCAGTTCCAGCACCCCCAAAGGCCACGGGGCCAGGGGGTCACGTTCCCCCCGGCAGCACAGCCCAGCCCAGGCTCAGGCGTGCAGCTCAGCACTGCCCCCAAACCCACTGCCACAACCCTTAAGGAAAATCTGGCCACTTTCCACTGCTGTTCTTGGACTTAGAACCCTGCCTCTCCCACTTCTCCCGACCACCTTCAGCTGAAGTCTTCCTCTAGGAAGAAATGAGAAGGAAATCCAAAATTTGGACAAGCGGATGCTCAGCACCCCACAAAACCCATCAGTTTGGTTTTCTTTGGAGGGGTGGGGATTCAATGTGCTTCGAAGTATAAGAAGCTGGAAACCAGCCTCTCCTCCACCTTTTTCTTCCTCTACTTCACCTAAGAGGAATTGAAGACACAGCCTCAAATTGGAGATTTCCAAAACCACAGACCACTGTGTCACAGCGAGCACCACCAGGCTGGGCTTCCCTGGCAGAGATCTTTCTGCCAGCAGTCCACACTGAGTTGAGGCAACAGAAGAGATGGAAAGACGCCCTTGGCTCCTCCTGGGCTAGAGCAGCCATTAATTACAGTTTAATTCGACTGCAGCACTCCCAGGAACCGCTCCCTGCAAGGACTTTGATTGCAAAACCACACGTACTTTTCTTCTTCTTTGCATTGTGGTCTATAAAATAATCTAAATTAAATAAAGGGAAAGCCCAGAAACTCCTGCAACTCCATTTACCAACATCCTCTCCCTCACCCAGCGTGCAGTTGTGGTTAAAGCCATTGCAACAGATCCAGTTTAAAAAAATGTAATTAATTCCCTGTACTTGCATGCAGAGAAAAACCACGGAGTTGAAAAGACCTGTTTGAGGAACCCCATGGCCCCAGTATTGGTGATCAGTGCTGCCAAGGGATGCTGAAACATTGAATGTGGCTCAAAGGAATGAGCTGAAACCAGAAACACAGCCTACAGCAGGATGTGAGACCTTGGAAGTCAACCTGATCAGCAGATCAAAGAGAAGATCGGGAGCTGACTTGATCACTCTGAGTAATTAAACAAGGAGGGTGTTTCTCACCCCCATGTCTCTTCAGGGAGCAGACTGAGACTGTGGAGCTGGCTTTTGGAAGCTGAAGCTAACACAGGAAGGGTGCTGGTCTCTGAGACCAGGGTAGCAAGGGCTTGGTTTAGCTTGAAATCTTTTGCTCAAGACTGGAAGTGAAGGATTAGCTTTATCGAGGCAGGTGGATATTACAGACCTGGTACGTAAATCTTCATTCCTTAGGAGCCCATGTTTCTCATCCTTGGAAAATGTCCCATCTGCTGCTTGCAGCAACAGGCAGCCACATCCTGGGGTCACCCTACCTTGTCCCTTACAATGGCAGTGGCCAGGATGGGACATGATCCGAGGTGGGATATGAAACTGCAGGAGAACTCCTTTTACGCCCAAGCAGAAACAGGAATGCTCACACCACCAACACCTGATGAAAAGCAGACACTGGCTAGATCTGGGCATTTGGGGATCTCTGGGAGGCAAAAATGCTCCTGGGAGAAGGGGGTGGGCAGGCAGCTACTCCTCATCCATAGCAACACCTAAAGCACATAAAAGTACCATGATCATCTCCAGCAGGGTGGTGAAAGGTGAGGGTGACTTTTTTAAGCCCTTGCTCACTGAAAGCAAAGTCAACGATAAAAATGCATTTAAAAAGAAAGAGGTCGGAAAAAAACCCCCAAACTTTTCTCAGGGATCATCACAACCCAGTGCCAAGAACAAGAGCCTGCCCCTGCATCAGCAGAGAGCAAGCGCGGGGCGCCAGAAGAAAACAGCTTCTCAGACAATTTGATGGGAAAGGGGCCAGTGAAAGCTAGAAGCTTATCTATAACCACAATAATTATCATTGTTGGCAGCAGCTGTCGAACGCGAGCCGTCTGAGAGGAACGGGGTCACAGGACTTGCTGTCACAGGGATTTAAAGGCAGCAGCCCGGCGATGCGAGGTGACAGCTCGCCAGCCCGACGAGCGCGGGGCTGCTCCGCGCGGCTTTTGTCGGATCCCGCGGAGGACGTAATAAGTGTGAAGGGGGAAAACAAATTCCGCCGGGAAAGGGACGCGCCCTCCTGAAAAGCCACATTCATCTGAGGAAAAAAAAGGCCTCACGTCACCTCGCCGGGAGAGAGGAATCAAACGAGCCATTCACTGCCAGCACAGGCGGAAAACGATAGAGTGAGGGGTGGATTTGCATCTGGCAGAATGCAGGACTAAAAATACACACCCATACACAGGGAGCAAAAGCAAGGATGTGGTGGGTGCGCAGAGGAAGACACGATAAGGCACTGACATCAGCAAAGCGTTCTCCAAAGAAACAGAAGAAAAAAGCAAGTGTTAAAAATATTCTTGTGCTGCATTACAATCTGGAGGAAAATCCAGTGATCTCACTGCGCAGTAATTTCTCCCAAAGCAAGGGAAACAGGCAAAAAAATTAATCTACAGAGAGAGATAAAGTATCTCACTGGCCGTAATCTTTCCACGCTGCGAGCCAGACAATGCCTGGTGAGCTCACAAACGTCTGGGCTAAATCAGGGGCCAAGCCTGCAGGTCCTTTCGCATGTGAAAGTCTGCTCAGCCCCACGGTGGCCGTGCGAGCGAGGCAGGAGAGCAGCAGCCCAGCTGCCAGACCAGTGCCTTTGGAACACTGGGACCACGGACCCACTGCTCTGC
This sequence comes from Gymnorhina tibicen, assembly GCA_013399875.1. Classification (NCBI taxonomy): domain Eukaryota; kingdom Metazoa; phylum Chordata; class Aves; order Passeriformes; family Artamidae; genus Gymnorhina; species Gymnorhina tibicen. The sequence goes on from VXAZ01005132.1 coordinate 184,292, forward strand.
CCAGCTTTGGGATGGGCAGCTGGGGCGGGCAGAGGCGAAAGGGTTTGCCCAGTGATACATGGAGTCTGCTGGAGATGCAGGAGCTGGACCTGAGACCACTAAAAGGATGCTTGAGCTTTATCCCTACACCACCTCTGAGACACTTGGCATCAAATCACCCAAAGGGATTTTGGGGAGAGAAGCTCTACTGTGGTCCTGGGAGTACCACGGGATGAACTCCAAAGCACTTTCAAAGCAGCATCTGGGGCAAGTCACTGCAACCTCAAAGCCACTCGTCCCTGCATGAGGACGGGTCTGGGAGAAGCCATATGAGAGGCCTGAGGACCACCTTGCACAGCAAGTCTGATCCCACTTCTCCCCTAGGAAATGACCCAGAGGAAAAGACAGGCAGGCAGCAACCTCCGTCCTGCCCTTTCTGTGGGATTAGTTACTGGCAATTCGTTTCCAGCCATTGCTTTCTTGGAAGAGAAAGGTTTGCTGGTGAGACAAAATTGAAACCTTAACTCAGTAAGACGTGCAAGATGCCTTTGAAGTTGAGCGCTTGGGTCTCTCCCCTTCCCACTGAAGGATCTATTTGTGTGCTTAACTTCCAAATATACACTTAGACCTCTGGCTGAATCACACCTAAACCCACTCAACGCTCAGCCCACGTATGCCAGGAGCAGCCCAGCCAGTGCCCCAAATCCCATCGTTTTACTTGCTAATAGCTGCCTGCCACAGACATACTCATTTGCCTGCTGCTTTACACTCTGCTTTCATCATCATTCTTTTTTATTTGGACTGCTAGGAAGCACAAAAATCCCCAGAAGCAGCCCGGAGCAGAGTCAGCCATAAACAGGGCAGTTTTACCCCCAAATGCTGCGGCACTCATGGCTCTCCCTGCCCACAGGCTGCCAAACACCTCTGGGAGAAGCACCAGGGGATGAGTTACCCACCCAGAGGGGTTTTTTTTTGAGACATCAGCCTCTCCAAGCCTTCTAGGGAAGGAAATCAGCTGGGCTGTCCAGAGAAGGCACCATGTCCACTGGGAAGAACCAGATGGAACCCTTGGTCTGGGAAAACACCAAATTCGGGTGCTGCAACTGCAAACCCAACCTGCCAGCGATGCTGCTCCATCCTGGCCAGTCCTGGGTGGCACAGGAGCTTCTGTGCCTCCAGACAGCAGAGTGAATACTTTTAAATTTTACTGCTGTTGGAATTTTTTTTTTTTTCTGGGTGAGTCAGAAACAGGTGGTGTTTTCTGCTGCTATTTGGGTGTTTTTTCCCAAGTAGCTCCACTGATGGCTCATCCTTTCAGACCACCACAACCTGGTTTCCCTTTTCTCAGGATTCAGTCTTACTGGTGTAGTTTATCTTGCCAAAACAAAAGCCCTTTTCATCCTTTTGGCAGCATTTGGAGATCGGATTAAATTGCTGGTGGCAGTGCTGAGCCCACCTGGTGAGGGGTGTGAGGGAGGCTGTCAGACCAGCAGGGCAGCCGTAAGAGGGGGACATACCCTTCCCGAAATTCAGATGTGGGCAGCAAGGTCCTGGCTGAATTACTGCTGCTCCCTGCACCCTGCTGATACCCAGCACTCCCCCAGCCCAGAGAAACCCTCTTCAACCACCAGCAAAGAGCAAACAAAACCCAGAAAATAAGAAAGGTAAGAGGTGAAATCAACCCCCTTCCACCTCCTGTGAAGGCTCACCGGGTATCCCAGCCCCTTGGGAGCTTTCCAGGGACACCAAATTGCCACGTACCCCGTTAATGGCATTGCCCCCCCTCCAGGTCACCCCACCATGAGGATGTAAGGCTATAGCTGGGTTCAGGTGTCACTGGCTCTCCTGCTGCACTGGCTCCTGTCATCAACCCCTGCTCCAGGGATGAGGAGCACACTCAGGGCAGCCCAGGGCAGGATATTGAGCATCCCCCCACTCCCAGAGGGCAACAAGGCATTTAACCATACCTGGAGAGGAGGATATTGCAATTCTGAGCTCTCCGCCCATCTATGACTGAAAGCTCCTTGACTTTGTGCCGGGAACTCAAAGTGTCATCGATGGCATCTTCCTTCTACGAGAAAACAATAAGAAGAAAAGCCTGGAGAAGAGCCATGGAGCAGCAAGGACATTTAGTACTCTCAGCACACAGCAGCGTGACACGCAGCGGGCCCCCATTAATCAGGAGTGTCACCACGGGTTACGGGTAAAGCCCCTCGCCTGTAACCCAAGCACAGTCAGTCATTTCATAAACCAGAGCTGGCTTTGAAGCCACTGGTTAGAAATGTAAATATTTTCTCAGACAGGGAAGATTTAAAAATCTGCAAACACACGGGCGCTGCTGAATAAATAAAGGCGGGCTTTCTCAGCATACATACTTGTGATACTTCATTAAACCCTCGCATGGAATATTTCATTACGGGCTGCTGCACACACTCAGCAGCGCTCTTGCTCCTCACCCCTGCTCCAAACATCTGTAATCACCCTTCATGCATCAGTCCTCCCCAGCCAGCTAACCAGTACAGGCTATCAGACTTGCAAAAGCAACCGGCACCTTTTCAGTGAAATCCTCCCAAAATATGGGATCTGAAAGCAGGAATTGGTGTGGCATAAGCACCTGTATCTCCTAAGCAGCTTGAATACATTACCTTCAAATGAGTAGCAATACTGTGGTTGTGGGCAAATGGGCAGATCTACATAACAGCAGTTTTGCTGGGCTGCCCAAGGAGTTCATGTTGCCCCAGGTTTTAATTTACCATATTGCATATTTTAGTAAGGTTAATCAATTAAAAGCTGGCTATTTAATCCTTCTGGAAGGAAGACAATCTGGAGCTGCAAGGTCCTGAATGTCACAGATCCACACTAAACATCCATGAGCATAGGAGACCTGGCACATGGCCACTGCAAGGGCTGAGACTGAGCACTGAAATTACCATTTTTTATTCATTTTCTTGTTTGAATGAAGAAAACCCAGAGATATGAGAAGTGGGAAGAGAGGCAGGTGATGGAAAGTGAACCTCAAGTCATCACCAGCTGCCTCCTGCGGTGCCTTGCCTGCTCTAACCAAGCAGAGAGCTTCAACTCGTGAGTTTATTTCCATCTTTTGAAAACAAAAATGCTCAGGAGCTCCTCTGTGCTCAGCTCTAGCTAATAATCCAACTCCTGGACTCAGAAACTGGCTCTGACCTCAGGCCAGACAGCAGAGAGGGCGGGTTCTGCCTTACCAGGCTGCCCAGCATCAACTTTCAAGCTGCTCCTTCTGGTGATCTTCGCACCTCTCTGATTCAGTCCCGTTTGTCACACATTAACCCCCCTCAGCAGCGCCCACGTGCCCCCGCATCCCTGCCCCCAGCCCCACGCTCGCCCTGCCCATGCCACACTCCTGCAGGTGCTCACTTACCTGTCTGGAGCTACCATTCACAAAGAAGTCCTACAGCCATAGCAGAAGCATGGAAAAAGGCAGTAAAAACACATGCAGTTCAGTGATCTCGGCAAAACCAGAGGGAGTCGAGGCACAGAGAAGGGAAACGTGCAATATGGGGGGTTTGGCAGCATGGGGAGGCACTTGGGGGTGCCGGTGCCAAAACAGGGGGGATGCAGGTGAAAACGTGGATTACAGGATGTGCGGAAGGGGCAGAGCTGGTGGAAGAGGCGGCTCCATGAATGGATCAGGCCAAGGTACATCGTGCACAGAGGTGAGGAGGGGACACGGGATGAGGTGGGAGGATGCTGGCCAAGCCCTGCCACTGGCCCAAAGGCACAGCACTGCTCAGTGCCGGGAGGAAAATTGCTGGTTCTTGCACATCTGAGGGACTGAAACGCCAATGCGACCGCCAGGAAAAACAGGGCTTTCAAGTGGAAATAACGAGAGGCTCATCCTGGAGCAAATCTGGCCGCAGCAAATCTTTACCATTTGCCACGGCAACACGCTTCCCCTCGAGTTCTCATCCTCCTCTGTCCTGCTTCTCCAGGGCTCGGCAGCCTGGCCAAATGCCACCCTAGTGCCCCACCAGCACCACGCTCCTCCCAACATTGGGTTGTCCTGCTGGGCTCCCCCCCACCAGACTGGAAGCAGGTGCAGTAAAGCTGACACCACACACGTGGCACACACACACACTCGGGGGTTTTCCTTCCTCATTCCCTCAGCTGAGCTGTGCTGATCAAGAGTCTTGTGGCTAAAAGTCTCTGGTTCAGTTAAGACTAAGGATCAGTGTTTCATTAATCAATCTCTTTCCAGCAGTCTCCTCTGCAGGACAGGCACAAAGCACCCCCACGAGCTGCAACTGGTATCTTCGTTTTCGTTTAACTGGTCCCTAATTAGGAGGTCTTCCTTCCATTTCAACCCTCAGACCTGCCCCGCAATGCTCAGACTTGCCCCAGGCTGCTGGAGAGGAGAAGGACAGGTGGCTTTCTTTGCAGTCCGCTGCTCTAGGAGAGGGAGGGCTCCTCAGGCTTTAAGGTAGAGAAAGGGTTCACTACAAAACCCCTCCCTCTCTGCCTCAAACCAGCCTCATCCCTGCCCCTTTCCCTCACAGGAACTGTGATCCAGCCTCTGCTTCAGGATGGTGTAAGGAGGAGCAGCTTTACATGTGCTGTCAGCATTCCCACAAACAATTCCCAGCCCTGCTGTCCCTGGCCCCTGCGCAGGTCACTCTCCCTTGCATGGAGGAGCTGGAGGCTTTACCTCCTTCATCCTTTTTTGGGAGATGAATTCTTTCCCAGCTCACTGCTAAGCCCCTGGTTCAACAACACATTATTTTTTCCACTTGGCCCTGACTCTTTTACATCACTCACCGCTGCAGGACCTGCCAGGACTGCCCTGGCTGTGTCACTGCTACTTATCAACATCACTCCCAGCCTCTACCCCCCTTGAAGAGTCTCAAGACATCCCTGACAGAGGCACAAGCCCCTGTGTAGTTTAAGCCCTGATGGCCCTGGACTCGCCTTTCTCCATCACTACATGCACACCCTTACACACAGCTCCCACCAGTCCTCAAGCCACAGCCAAAAAGTCAGCCCCTCCTGCTGGCTTTTCTGTAAATGCTGGCATTCTGTACAGCTGCAGGCCTGAGACCTTCTCTGGGGACAGGGACATCTGCAGAGCCTCAGCAGGGAGGATGCAGGCTCTCCCAGCAGCTTCACCCATGAGGCAGGGATGCTCCCAGGATGAGCCCCAGGAAGCCCAGAGGGTTCTGTCCTCCCCGAACGGAAAGGGCCTTTCCCAAAAGCTGCAGAGCTCACTTAATAGCCTGCATTTACATCCCAGCCTGTGATGTGGGAAAAAACATTTAAAGAGATGCTTAAACTTAAGTACATCGTTAAGCCTCGGGTCTGCGCAGCACTTAGGGATTCCCAGGCGCTCTGGCAACAAAACCAGACAAATCCTAGCAAAGGCAGCCCCACAACAGCCACCTGGGGAGGGTCAGAGAGCTCTGTGCACTGCACACACCTCTGCCTGTTTTCCCCAAGCCCTGCTAGGGCACTGGCCACAGGGGTGGCACCACTTGCCCATGCATTTTCAGAGCCCTGGTTTGTCTGGGGGCATGGGCAGATAAGCAGCCCTCGACACCCCGTGTCCTGTGGATAGTGTGACTCGGGACAAGTGAGAGGCGTGATCACTGAGCAAGTGGCTCAAGAAGGGAACAGGGAGGAGGAGAAAACCCTGCTCCTCCCCTGCTTCTTCGTGACAGAAACCAAGTTTTGCTAGAGCTTGAAAATGTTTTGAGTTATTAAACCATTATTAGTTCACTGTGCCTCAGGGACAGGCTGTTCGCTCCCCAGCCCCCCGCCATGTACACAGTGCCCCGTGGTTTGCATGTGTTACAGAACCACAGAATGGCTTGGGCTGAAGGGACTTTGAACCATCTAGTCCAACCCCCTGCCACGGGCAGGGAATGTTCCACTCAACCAGGCTGCTCAGAGCCCCATCCAGCCTGGAACACTTCACTTCATCTCACAGAGCACATCTAACCCCACATGCTGGTGTGTGCACTGCCGCTGGCTGCAGAGCCATGCACCCCCCCTCCATGTTGGGACTAAGGCTGGGAGCACCCTGGGGACTTCCAGGTAGACAACCACATCTCTCGGGTCCAGGGAGATGTGTCCCATGGCTCCACTCGCACAAAATGAAGCCTGGGTGAACCACAAGGAACTTGTGCATCATGTCCCCAAGGGCGGCCCCAGCCCCAGCAGCACCTCACACAGGTGGGACTTTGCTTTGTCTTTCCCATCTGCCTTCCAGAACGCTCTCACAGCATCTTCTGCCAGTCCCACTCCAGACCCTGGCTCCCACGTTCAGCTCCCTTTTGGTCCTCATTCCAGCTCGGGCGTAAGCCCATGTCACAGCTCTCCTTGCACCATCTCCCTGTTTCTTCCAGCCCCAAACCTAACCAGCCACTTCACCCAGCAGGACCTCAGCCAAGCCAAATTATTTTTAAATTCCTGCCTGGCAATAATCCGCATCACACCAGGTGACTCATGGGCTCGGGCAGGCAAGCCCGAGGGCAAACCGTCCTGCTGACACTCAGGTTTCTATTCTTGCTCCTCTTCCATTTCCATCCCTTGTCCTCAGACGTGCCCTCCAGTAGGCATGAGTCAAGCTCCAAAAATGCCGGGGGAAAGAGACACTGCTGTGGTCACCTATTCCCAAAACACTGGGGCAGCACGTACTTCTGGTGGGTTACTCTTGATATTTGCCCTGCTCTAATACACCCTGATCTTTCCCTCAATTAGCCTCTGGAAAAGATTAAACTCTCACGCTGCCTAATGAGCTTATGGGTCTGGTCCACTCCTTCCCGGCACCGTCCCTCTGACTGAGCCCGGCAGGAAGGAGATAGGCTGTTCTCTCCCCCCAGGAACACAGCCAGGTGTTCAGTAGGTGAACACCCTTTTTCAGCCTTTCTCCTTGCTTTTTCTCCTGCCTTCTTGAAAAACTCATTGCTTTTGCCCATTTTCATCTTGCCTGGGGTAAAGTAAGTGCCTAATTTTCTTTGTGTGCTTTGATGCCTTCCAAACTGGGGCTATATTGCTTGAGCAGGAGATTAAAAAGCGGAGACTTTTGCCTGCAATGACATTATTTTGGTTTGGGATATTTGTTCAAAGCTCACATTTTGCTCTTGGCTCACTACAAAAATAAAAGAAGAGACCCACCCATGGTAGATGTGGGCAAAACTTAGTCCTTCTTGGCCAGAGAGGGATAGAAATTTTCCACCCAATACAGACACATGGAGCAGTTGCTGTTAAGAGCAATCCAAAAATATTACCCAACTGTGGCCACATCTGGGGGTTATTTTCGTAACACTGCCTGTCTCTTTGTTTTTGTGTGTGTGCGTGTTTTTTTGGTGATCCATCTTCACGACACACGTGGTCAGGTGTGTGGGCAGGGGTGGAGTCAGGCACAGGGAGCCCTGAACGGCCTCAACGCAAATGCTCTAGCTCGTGGATGAGAGGATAAAGCAGATGAAGTCGATCTGGCAAACACGGCTTTGGTGTGAAATAACGATCTGAGATGTGTTTTGGGACCGCAAATGAAACCACGTGATCCCATAACGGTGGCACCTTGCCCAGGTCCCCAGGCGTGCCCACCTCGGGCCAGCTGTTACCTGCTGTCTTTGGTAGGCGGAGAATGTCCTTTCCAGGTCTTCGAGGTCCAGGATTTTGAACACTTTTGTGTCGTCTATCTTGGTCCACACGGTGCCTGCCAGCTTGTTCTGCAAGACAGTGGGAGCACTGCAGGTTGGGGGTCTCCTGCCCACCTGCCCTTACATCACCATCCAGCACCTCCAGTCTCACTGCCCAAATTATTGCCCAGCTTACCTCTGGAAGCTTGGACCAGTTGAAAGACTTGAGGGCGTTTGTCGGCTGAGGGATGCTCTTCTTCTTGAAGGCCATGCCCAGAGGTGCTCCAAGGGGAGGCATCATCCCACCCAGGGGTGGGGGGCCAGGGGGAGGTGGGGGACCACCTGGAGGAGGTGGTGGGGGAGGCGGTGGCGGACATACTCCTGGGAGCGGTGGGGGTGGTGGAGGGGGAAGAAGAGATCCCGGAGTTGGAGAAGGTGAAGGGCCACCAGGTGCTCCTGGTGGCATGGGAGGTCCTCCGGGGCTGGCAGCACAGATCGCCCTCTGGGAGAGAAAGAAGAATGGGGACTGGTCATATGGAGTTGGGGTACACCACCTAAGAAACACCCCCAAGCTGATTTTTAATTAATTTGGTTAAAATTTAGGAAACAAAGGAAGCATTCAAAGACTTCAACACTCCTGACTGAGGTTCAATGCAGCTGAGAGGCAAAAACATCCCATCACCAGGGACAGACATCTTGGTGGCTCTCCCAAAAAGCCTCCTTCTCAGTCACCCCATGCAGCTCATGAAATCATCCCACAGCATTTGCAGGGGGGTTGGGACCAGGCCCACAACAGGGAGCAGGTTTGAGGTCTCACCCTGCTCATCTCATGGAGCTGTGCTGTGAGATCTGCCACTTGCTGCTTGACTTGCTTGTGCTCGCTGGACTCCTTCTCCAGCTTCTCCTTCATCTTGTTCAGCGTCTGCATCATCTCTTCCTTCTCCTGGGCCTTGGCATCACACTCCCGCTCCTTCTTCTCCAGCTTCTGCTGAAGCTCTGTGTGCTCTGGAACAGCCCCAGGAGACCACTTTTGGGTGACAAACACTCCTTTTTGCCAATGGCAGCCCATGGCAGGGCTAAACCCCACACTGCCCTGCAGAGAAACTGCAGCTGGCAAAAGGGAGCCTGTGCTGTGCCTTAATACCCCATTTGGAGCCTCTCCATGAAGAAAAGCAGTATTTGCTTTGCCCATTTCCCATGTCAGCCCCATGGCATGATACTATCTCAGCCCCTCAATAAAGGCTGCAGATACATGTATAAATAAACATATAAACACATGTGTATGCTAACTGTTCAGCCAAGGTTAAAGCTGACACTGTCTATTTCTCCATCACTCACCTTTTCTCATTTTCTCTGCTTGCTCTTTCCACTGTTTCACTTCATTTTCATTGACTAACCTAAAAGGAAAAGGGATGTAGCACATGAGACAATCCTACTACAGCAAGTAAGAGACCATCACCAGCAAGAAACACGGCTGAGGAAGTGGGATTTAAGGCTCCCAAACCGGTACACCTAACAGCTCTGCTGTGTCTCCCTCCAGCAGGGTTATGTAAAATTTATCAGGGAACATGCAAAAACTCCTAAATCTCAAGTATTGCTTGCAAGTGCTGTCTAATGAAAAGGATGGGCTTCATCTATAAGGTGGGGTGAGTGAGTCCTGGGAAGTCAACAGCTCCAGGGATGCTGGCCCGTGTCCAGCCGAGGAGCAGGAACGTCACTGTGTGACAGCGACGAGTAAGGAGCAGTCACACACTCGAGCACTTACATTCGTACAACATTTTTAATGTTGAAGTTTTCCAGGGGAGTGGCGTCGGGGTCCTGCCCTTTGTCACTCTGGATGACGATCTGCTGCACGATCCTGTCGAGCAGCAGCCAGTACTGGACAGTGTTGCCGCTTCTTTTATCTGCAGGGAAGGAAGGGGAGAGACTGACGTGAGCAAAGGGGAGGTTGTGATGCCCCCGGGCAGGAGAGCTGGGCTGCCAAGCCTCCAGCAAGCCACGGGTTTCCTGGTCTCTCCCGGGACTCACAAGGCATCTGGAGACAGTGGTGCAGGATGGACATAAAGTGCGGGTACGCCTCGCTGTGCGTCAGCCTCTTCCTCGTCAGCTCAAACATCTGCGTTGCACTTTTGGTGTCGATGTGGACCTGTGGACAGGAGCCAGGCAAGGTCAGGCCACGGCAACCGCAATGGCATCACCTGTTTCCTGAGTCTCAGCTCCAGACCCCATGAGCTACCCCCACCCCAAAACTGACGGACAGACCAGCCCCACTGCCCCGCGAGGGGCGAACAGAGCTGTAGGGCAGCCAGAGGACAAAAGGGCTAAAGCAGGCTCTAGGACGGATGTTGCAAAAGAGCAGGGCAACAGGAAAGATTTCCAACCTCCACATTTTATCCAGAATCCACTCTTTGTCCCAGGGCACACAGGTGTTTTTAAAACTAACCGTGACACTGAGTGCCAGTGTCTGCATCAGCAGCATTCATACTCACCAGCTCGAATCTTTTGGCAAACTCCAGCTCATCTTCATTTCTAAGCATTTCAAAGAAATCTAAGTGCCTGAGGAAAGAAAGGGGGAAAAAAAATATTGTTAAAAGCAGATATAAATGTGACAATTAATAAATTACAGACTGCTGGTCTGTCAGCAGCCCAGAGACTGGCAGGGCTTGAAACATCCACTGGACCTTCAGCCTTGACTTCCTAGTCACTACAGCATGTCTGAGGAGCCTTCTGGGATGAGAAGAGGTGGATGAGGGCTGACAGCATCCCCTGAACCCCTGATGGCACATCCTTCCCAGCTCACACTACATCAGAATGCAGCAAAACCATGCTGGAATATTTTGTTCCCTCTCTGGGGACAGCAGGGAATTTCTGTACGAGGTGTGATTCTAGAGCCATGTGCTTTTCCCAAAGGTCAAAACCAGAAACTGGAAACAAGGGCACCAGGCAAAAATCACGAGTGGGCTGGGCACCACTACTCACCGGTCGAGGGTTGAATTTTCATGTTGTCTTAGTTTATCAATGACTGGCTGGATGCCGAGCATGAGGAATTCGTATCTCAGATGGAGTCTGAAATCCAGGCTTTCCTGCAAGGGACAGTTGTGGGCTCAGCACAGCAAGATGCACATCCTCAGGAAGTTCACTGAAGTAAGAGCACCCCAAGGCCTCCCTCTCCCAGAGCCCCGGCGCTCACCACGCCTGCCCCTTGACTCAGGACGGCGTTGATGAAGGACATGATGGCTGTCTTGAGGCTCACTTCATCTCGGTACCGGCCCGTGCTCTTGTCCAGGTCGTTGATCAGCGTCTGCCAAACACACGGTGTCAGTTAAATGCCCCGTGACAGCCCCAGTGCTGCACAAACAGCCAGGGAACCCACGCAGCAACAACTCCTCACAGTGCTCCCACAGCTGGTGGTGCACCATCAGCTGCTGGCCACCCCAGCACCCATTTGGGCTAACAGCAGCCCATCCAGGTATGCTGCAGCCTTGCAGAGCTGTGATCCCAGCAACCCTGCACAAGCAAGCGTTTTTTTCGGTGGGTGTCACCCTAAATAACTGTTTCCTCCCTCTCCGCTCAGCCGCAGATCTCATCAGACACGGTTCTGGGGCAATTCCGGATTTTTCTACTCGCAAACGGCAGTAACAAAACATTTGCAAGCGGCCATTTAGACATCCAGGAGGAGAAAGGGACCGGGAATGCAGGATTTCAGGGGCTGAGGGGTGAGTGGAGCCCCACCTACCTGAAAACGAGTCCTTTCGCTGGCGTATTTCTGGTAGTGCAGCATCGCCTCCAGTACCTTTTTGTGGCCCCCGGGAACCAGGCACACGGCGCCCATGATTTCCAGCACTGCCACCTTTGTCTTAATATTCTCCGTGCTCAGACTCTGAGCGATTACGTTAATGCTCTCCAGGTGGGCCAGGACGTGGGCCCGGCCCAGGGAGTTGTTCATTAGTGCTTTTATACATCCAATGAGCGAGGTATGTATTCGAGACTCTGCTGTCTCATAGTCCATGCTTTTGAGAAAGTTGAGGATACACGATAAGCCATCCAGGTCGATGAACCGGGTCACAAACCTGCCAGAAAAAGGGGTTTTCACTCTAAAAGAACATTTTACCCTCAAACAGGGCTAACTTGGCTGTGGATGTAAACCCAGAACCTTCTTATATACTTTTTCATGGACACCAGAAAGCCTGAAGGACTCCTGTGGCCCAGACACAGGATGGGGTTGCAAAAATCAATTTAATTGGTGCCTGGTAGCAGAGGCAACCAGGCATCATCTGCACAAGGTTCTTCAGAATGAGGATATTTCAAAGAGAACCAGCTAACCCAGCCATCAACACAAGTCCTGGGATGGAGGTTGGAAGTTTGCAGTCACACTGCAAAAAAAACCAACCTGAGACTTAAATCCCACTCACTTGAGACCACTTTTGGACTGGAAGAAGATCCCAAGCCCTGAAGTCAGCTGCAGACAGCTCAATGTCAGCCTTTCTGCCTTCTGCTACCTCTCTTGCCTCTCCATCCACACCCTTCTCCTCCCGTAGGCACATCTCACCGATTTTAAGAGATTTCTGATTTTTATGATGACTTACAATGCCACTGAACAGAAGGCAGACAGCAAACACAGGGCAGTGCCCCAGGCAGATTCACCAGAGCAGGCAGACACAACACTGCACACTGCTGAGGCATTTTAGGGCCCCCCTGCCCAGTGCCATCCAGGCTTGGGTGTCCTCGGGTTTGGCAAAAGGCACGGGCTCGGAAAGCAAACGAGCCAAGAACATCCCGGCACTGGGATGATTTTAATTCGAAACGAGCCGTGCTGATGCGCAGCAACAAAAGGGGTAATTGCAGGCTTGGGGGAAACTGCTTTCTCTGCTTCAAAGCCTGCTCTTGTTCCAGCCAAAGTCAATAGGAAAGTTGATGTTCACTTCCCTGGGTGCAAAAATAGGTCCAACAGGTAAAATTTTCTACAGAGCCTGCTGCATCCCTCAAAAAACACTCAAAACCCACTTTTAAGGATTTTGTAAAGTTTCATAGCTGGCCACCAGCCCTGCTCACTGCAGGGGCCAGCAGCCCCAAAGTCCAGGTGTTACAGGAATCAGGTGCTCATCCTCGACCCCGTGAACTTCTTGCCAAGTACCATCACCACAGGTGGAAGAGGGAAAGGTATTTGCAAGCAAAAGTAAATTTCTTACATAACCAGAACAGGTCAGGTATTTCCTACTGGAACATATTCCCATCACAAAATGTCAACCTGAGGCATCTCAAGCGTCGCAAATGTGTGCATGCAGACTCCAGAGAAAATGAAATCAGGAAAAGCTACAGACATTCAGAAAGAGTCCCAGCCTTCCTTTATCCTCCCCATCAAAAGTTCTTTTTCATTTCATAAAAGCCTGAAGATTCATGTGACTTTATTCCCTTATAAAGTGCAAGAGGAGTTGAAGTTGAAACAAAGGGCCTGCCTGACCAATAAAAACCGTTGTTTTCTTGAAAAAGAAAAATCAATCTGTAAGGAATTTTTACCTCCTGTTCCAGTAAGACCAAAGGAAAATTTGGAAAATAAAAAGAAGTTGCCTGATTAGTCTAAGCAGACAGGAAGGTCCTGGTGGCTCTTGGTCACTAAAAGGACCGAGAAAAAGGAACAAAATGACAAAATGTGACACAAAAAAAGCAGCTGGTGAGATAAAAAAAAAAGCAATTCGTGCCTCACAGTCCTCGCCTTCCTCACCCTGTACAGCTCCCATTTGTATTTCTATTTAACCCCCTGCTCTGCCAGAGAACTCAAACCCAAAGCCACAACTGCAGCAATAGAGCCAGGAAAGGGAAGGGAATTGCCTCATTGGTTTCGTCCGCAGTGCAGTCTTCAAACTCTCGATTGTTTTATTTCTCTCCTCCTCGTCTTCTTTTTCCAAGGCGATCAGTGATTTTCTCTGGGAAAGGAGGAAGGCAGAAGTCAGAAGAGGGATTTCCCTGCAAAACGTGTGCCCGAGGAGTGGCAGTGCCCACTGCCCACCGTGCCAAGCCATGGGGATCCTAAACCCATCCTGGAAGTCTGGAATCCTTACGGCAATCACAGGACTTGGGAAAAGGAGCAGCGAGGAAAACCTCTCCAGGGTCTGCAAGGAGACAGCCTGGACTGGGGACAGAGCGATGAAGGCACCGTCTCCAAGCCCTCACATAACTCCTGCTCTGCTCTGCACTGGTGCGGCCTCACCTCAAGTCCTGGGGGCAGTTTCGGGCACCACAGTATAAAAAAGACATCCAAAAGAGACATTGAGCTACTGGAGAGCACCCAGAGCAGGCCATGGGGATGGTGAACAGCCAACCCTGTCATTCCCAAGTCTCCCGGTGCAAGCCACCAGTGTGCATCTGGGTTGGGGACAGTGGCTGTGTGCACGGGATGCATCTCCCACACTGGATTTTGCTCTCCAGCTGGAGACTGGACTCATGCACCAGGGTACAGGGCTGCCTGCTCCTGGGCATGCATGGGGTACAGCTACAGCTAAAGCATCCCCCCGAGTGATTCCTGCACCACCCGACAGCGCTGGGCCCCTGGAGGTGTCAGGGTGAGCCCTGCCAGCACCGGCTGAGGCTAATCCAAAGCAGAGAGAAGGGTCCCAGCAGATATGAGGAGCTGTGCTGACCCCTGCATTTAACCCAGCTCCTCTTCAGCAGCACGTCAGGGAGATCAAAGCCACCCTCCAGGCATCTGGCAGGCTTTGATCACAAGCTCTGCTCAGGCTCAGGGCTCTGCCTGGCTGGCAGCCCATGGCCAGCACTGGGTGTTCCTGCCTTCCCGGAGGGAAGCAGCACACTCCCTCCTGGCTCACAGCCCCTGCTCGTCCCTCTGCCCCATCCCTGGAAGTGTTCAAGCCCAAGTTGGATGGAGCTTGGAGCGACCTGGTCTGGTGGAAAGTGTCCCTGCCCACGGCAGGGGGGTGGAACTGGATGTTCTTTAAGGTCCCTTCCAACCCAAACGCCACCCATGGCTCTGTGACTGTATGAAACGACCCAGGTGCCGCAGCAACATCTCCACTTTGCAGCTGCACCTGTTGGTCTAAGAGATGACACTGGACCTGTTGGTCTAAGAGATGTCACTGCTACCCTCTCAGGCACAACGCTGCCAGACTCTCCCCACTGCGCTGCTGCCCCACACGGGGTTCACAGGCACCAGAGCACCGGGGGAATACTCACAGCAGCCATTGAGTTCAGCTGATCGATGTAGAACTCTGGCCAGCTGGTGGCTCCTTTATTTTCTTCCTGGTCCTGGTAGGGGATTAAAAAAGAAAAAAAACAAAGCCAGAAGATTAGTAGGAATAGTATTAACATCCCCTGCCCTTCATGACCAACCACTCTGAAGCATCCCTGAGCTCGTGCATTACTTTATATTAATGTAAGTGTGACTTTCTACGTTCTGAGCTCACCCCTGACAGCTCCAGCTATGGGAACATTACCTGGTTTATTGAACTGCCATACTTTAAATACAGTTACACCACCTGCCTGTGACCAAACGCTGCCCCACTGATACTGCATCAGTCTTGTGATTATCTGCTTCAGAGAAACCACACTGAAATTTTACATCCAAATCTCTCGTTTCAACTCTACAGTGTCCTTGAAGCTTTGGCTGCACAGCCTTGAATACGCTTGGGGGAGAAAACGTTTACAAGCAATGAAGAGTGTTTAAATGTGACGTGATCTAGGCTGCACTCCTGGAGCAGAACCATGACTTACCAACATATCAACATCCTAAGAGAGACTCCAGGCACAACAGACAGTTCCTCTGGGGGCTCTGTAAGTCACTAGGAGGGAACATGCATCTGGCAATGTCATCTCTTAAAGGATGTCACCCCCGGGCCCATGATCTGTGACACTGAATGATGCAGAGCCTCTTTTGGCCATCCTGGTCCACGATGCCCTGCATCTGTCGGGGCTCGTGAGGGGTTTTCAGGTTCTACCTTGTTCTTGTAGGACATGGTTGAAGGACCTCTGAGCCCAGCTCAGATAACTAATGCTGCACATTCCCAGGGGCTGCACGGAGTAAGTAGGCAGAATTCGAGGGAATACTTAATAATTAACCTTTTTCCCCACTTCATTTTCCTAAAAACATATATACATCAAAATAAGAAGAGGATTTCACAGCAGAAATGCCACACAGGTCAAGGCTAGAGTCAACAAATACTGTACAAATCCCAGACATTTTCCATCAGTAACCATCTTCTGATCACAGCCTGACTTGCTGCACGGCTCTGCCCCTTCCCTAACTTTGAGAGATGTTTGTAAACCTCACCCCATACCACAAACACCTACGATGGTGGGAGCTGGACAACCTCCTCTCTGCCCCCACATCTGTGCATGCAGACAACCGCGGCTGATTTCAGCAAGCCCAAGGAGCAGAGTCCCAAATATTTACCGTGGCTCAAGAAGCATATGTGGGAAACATTTGTGCATCCAAACTTCCCAAGCTGCAGCGTGCCAAGATGAGGACACACGGAGTCAAGGACAGGTAATTTGGATGAGATTCAGTTCACCCCCGGGCAGCACAGCCCGTGCCTGCAGACCTGACCCTTCCTTTCGCTGTGCCCGGCTCCAGGGTAGGGACAAAACAAGTCTGAGAGCAACAAGAGGCCTGGAAACCTCTGCCCTTCGCTTTAACACTTCTCCTGACCCCACAGTCCCTGAGAGGTGCCAAGCAGCTGGGCTGAGGCTCAGGCCACCTGTCTGCTCAGTGTCAATTCTGTCTGACACGGCCACTGAGTCTTTCAGCTCCTCGGCTGAGCCCTGTGCACTTGTGCCAACCCCCTCCTCCGAGCTGCCTTGTGCCCTGCCAGGAGAAGGCTCTGCACAAAGCTTGTGGGCATTCTGAGTCTCCCAGCTTTCCTGCCCCGCTTTAGGGTCCGGCACGCAAATGTACTCCAGGGGACAGCAGAGCTGGGACACTCATGGGTGCCTTGAACATGGAGCTGTCACCTCCTGGAGGCATCAGTGTAGGTCTTCCCCACTGCCCCTCTTGTAAGGACCATCTCTTTCCCACCAGTGGTCCCAACAGAGACACCAGCTGGGAAGGGTGGCAGTGTCCCCACCATGGCACAGCAGCAAGAGGTGTCCAGATGCACCCAGCCAGGAGACCCGGGCAAGGAGTGAGCTCTATGCTGAGGAATGGGGAGGGAAGGTAGCAGGGCTGGGTCACCCTGCATCCCAAGGACCTTCCCACGTGCTGTGAACACCTGTGAGGCAGGCAGGGACCTGGACCTGCTGCTCGTTTAGGGTTGAAAAGAAGCGGTGGAGCAAATAAAGGTCTCCGGGGGGCCAAGGGGAGGCTGAACAACAAAATTGGCTAAACTGCTCATTTATAATTAACGTGCTGCATTATAAATATTTCCCTTTGCTCGGCTCCCTCGGGCTCTTGCATTTCCTCCCTGAAACCCCCAATTTAGAAAGCACTCTCAATTAAGTGCAGCAGAACCTCATTAATTCCGATGAGCAGCTGGGCAGGCTCGTCGGAAAGCAGCTTCCCAGGCAAAGGGGGACTGCACAATAAAGCAGGCAAAGATCAGGGCACGGGCTTCCCTCCCCTCGGCTCGCTGCAGGATGTTGCTCAGTGGTAATTACTGGGGCTAATGCTCTACAGCACACTGATAAGTGTCCTTTGGTGTATTCCTGGTGGTAAAGAAATCTCCTGACAAAGCGACAGCCCGGAGGGAAGTCAGTCACAAGGCTCTGCTCAGCGCCAGGAGGAGGGAGGAACCTCTCTGGCATCAGGGCTTGAAAGGGTGAATGTGTAAGATGCTTTCCCAGCACCCAGGGTGGGTTTTGGGGATGTGGGTTTTGCAGCCTGCCTTCAGGGAGGGATGCCCAGACACAGAGCCAAGCACCTCCAACGTGAGCATCTCCAGGATGCTCCACTGCATCACTGAACATCTCCCACTTTCTTATTCCCTGGGCTGAGTCTTGGCTGTGTGTGCTCTCAAGCAGCAGAGAAGTGAGGGCTGATCTGAACCCTGCTGGAGCCCAGACTGAGCTGCTCTGTTAGAGACACACTGATGGCTTTAATTGCACAGCACAGGGAAGGGGTCCCTTCTCTTCTGCAGCATTTGTATCAACATCCCTCGCTGTCCTCCAGGCCCCGATGTGCCACCACACACGTGCTCTGCTGCAAAAACTAGGACATGCCAAAAGTTGCACAGGCAAGGGCAAACCGTGCTCCATCCCCTGCTTTGCTCCACCTGCTCCCCTCACCTACTTCTTCTTTCCAGGGACCTGGCAAAAACACAAATCCCATCCGCTGCGGCCGTGGTGTCACCATGTCACCCTCTCGTGGCGCAGGCTCTGCTGTCCCTTCGCCCTGAGCTCTGTGCCTGGGGCTGATGGATGCTGCCACTCCACTGTTTTGTTCCACGGTGGCAGTGGCAGGGGGTGTTGTGATGTGACCCCCATAAACAAGCTCCATCCCCTCCTCAGCACTGCAGGGAAAGCAGTGCCCAGTCGAGATGCCTCATTAGCAGGAGCTTTTCCAAGTGAAGGTCACCAAACTGCCACCTCCAGCCATCCCTTTGCTCTTCCCAGGGAGATTTCACGCTCCCCAGCCCTGTCATGTCTTGGTTACAAGCCTGACACTCGCACAGCCTTCGTGCCTCCCCCTTGGAGTGCCGGCAGCTCCCACAGCCACACTTCCTTCTCTTCCCGACAACCACTGGACAGAGGAGGTAATGGCTCAGCCAGTGGTGGCTCAAAGCAATGTGAAGGCTGGTCTCAGCCCATTAGCAGCTGGAAGGTGCATCTCCAAAAGCTCCTGCCACTCTGACGTGCAGGAATGCAGCTGCTGTGGGAACAGTGCAACCTCCTGCTCCCAGCATGTCCCCATGGTGGCGGGGAGAAAGACGCCTGTGATGCTCCTCAGCGCTTTGTCACACCTGCTCTGCTTCCTAAACAAGCTTCTGGCAACATCTTTTAGATCCTCAGTCTGCAGGTGCTGTCACATCCGACCCAGCTCACATACTTCCCCACGCTCACAGCCCATGGCGGTGCTTTGGGATAACTGGATCTGGAGCTGCTTTGGGATAATTGATGGTGGCTGGCTGAGTTCCCCACTCACCTGATGTCCAGCACACCAAGCTACATCCTACAAGGCTGGAAGGAAAGGGCTGGCTCACGGCAGCCACCTCCATGCAAGCCCCAGAGAGCCCTTCAGTGACAACACCCGTGGCTTTTCTCCAGGTAACAAGTGATAGGACAAAAGGAAATGGCCTCAGGCTGTGCCAGGGGAGGCTTAGGTTGGATATTTGGAAAAAATTCTTCACTGAAAATGTGGTGAGGAATTGGAACAGGGTGCCCAGGGAAGTGGTGGAATCACCATCCCTAAAGTGTGCAAATAAGTGTTGATGTGGCACCTGGGGCCACGGTTTAAGGGTGAACATGGCAGTATTGGGTTAACGGCTGGATTCAGTGATCTTAGAGGTCTTTCCAACCTTAACAACTCTATGATTTCGATGGTTCACCCCCCTCTTGGCACTACCTGCAAGGCTGGTCTGCACCAGGAGAACTTTGCTCCAGGGAAGTCACAGCAAGGGGTTAAAAAAACCCTCTTCAGCTGGTACCTGCTGCAAAAATAGAAACACCCCCTTCATTTTTACACATTGTCCTGACATAACTTTTATTTTGCACAGTGTTCCCCACCCCTCCTTGCTGCTCCATAACAGCAGAGCAAGGGAAAGCTGGCAGCAGCTGGCAGCCCACTGCATTTGGGCAACCCTTCCCTCCCTGACTGCTCTGGATGATCCACCTGGATGCTGTTTTCAAGGTCAGAGCAGAAGCAGACTCTGGCATGGATGGGTTTTAAAGCCAAGGGGTCTGCAGCCTGCATGAGATGTTTAAATCCAGCTCCACCAACATGGCCCAGCCTTTGCCAGGCGTGTGCTGGTCGAGGTTTGGGCTCACCACAGCCCTCCAGGGCTCCCTCGTTCCTCCAGGCATCCCTGGAACAGCACCTAAATCATTCAACTAAAGCTGCTTCCCCATGGAGCCATGCTGCAAAGGGCTGGAATTTCATCAGACTCTCCCCAAGCTGGGATCTCAGGGTCTGAACCAGCCCAGCCCAGCCTGCTCTGGTTTTCCATATGCTAACACTTCCTATACCCTCTCCTCCACAAATACACACATGCCCTCGTACGCTTTTCCCAGGGTTTAAAAATTATGCTCCCCATAAGCAAATATAGCATGACCAGATGCCTTTCGTAGTCAGCTGGTTCATTGTTTGAAAAGCTTCGCTTTAAAATCCAAAAAGATTGCTAACAGATGCATTTTTTGGCCGGAGAGCGAGAAAAACCTTGCTTAAACAAAAGTGTGTTGTGATTGGAACTAAAAGGGGAATTACCTTGAAAGATAAAAACTATAAACATTTCCCAGTGCAAAACACCCCCAGCCACGCAAACAGCCAGTTTCTCTCGGTCAGCCTGAGCAAATGACACCTGAGATGGTATTTCAACCTGCTGCTGCAATAACAGCAGGTATATCTGGATGCTCAGAGGCCATGAAATCCTTCTCATCCATCCCAGGTGACCCCGGAGCATGGCAAAACGCCGAGCTATTTTATCCTCCCCTCCTCCGCATGCCATCTTTGTCAGCTGGTGCTCTTAGTTCTGCTACTGCAGCAAAAATATGGGGAATTGACATTTTTTAAATGAAGGAAATGGAACACAAGCCCCACAAAGGAGCTGCAGGACTGAGCAGGACAAGTGGAAGAGTGAGCTGGAAGGCAAAGCTCTCTGGAGGGAGTGGGTGGAAGGCGCAGTTGGAGGGGAAATAGAGGATTATTGGAGAGACATCACTCATTCCCCTTTTATCACACATTTCCCCATCCTCCCCTGAAAAATCACCACCACGGCCTTTTCCTAATGCAAAGAGATCCTGGTTTTTTATCTGACCCCTGAGGAAAGTTTAGATACAAGCTTTGCTTCACACTGCTCAGAGTGATGCACCCAGGGTTAGTGATGTCACCGGGTTTTCAACACAAGCTTACAGACAGAGCTCAGCATCACTTGGCATCCCTGTGGGCCATTTTCCTCTACTCCAGCTTTAGAAATGCTCAGCTGGACCCAAAGGGAGAGGGGCAGAGCCAGACCCTGCATTCACGTGGGTTGGTTTTCACTACCCATCCCTCCCACCTGGTGATTTATTCTGAGCATCTGCCTGAACACCCTGTACCCACCCATATTCTGAGGCTCATAAAAACCACCCTCTGAGCTGCTTTAACAGCTTGACATGACACACATGGGCTGTCAGGAGCCAAATCTCCTGCGGTTAAAAAGGTCCTGCAGGCTAAGCACAAAGGGTTAATCATTAACTCCCTCTGGAGCGTGGCCTCTGGAAGAAGGCCACCCTGAGTCACCCTCTTCCACCGAGGCAAACCCGCAGCCAAAGAAACAGCAAATCTGGAAACCCTCCTGCTTCCTCCCTGCACTTCCGAGCAATATCCTCTCCTGGAGAGCGGGGCCAGCAGGGAGCGAAATATTCTGGGATGAGGTATGAAACGAGTCATCGTCCAGAAATACCACTTCTAAAAGCAGATTTCATCCCGCTGTTAATGCATCTCCTCCGCCTTTGCAATTCCCTGCTTTATCCCAGCCATAGAGGGGCTGACGACTTCAAAGAAGGTCTCTCCAATAATCTTTAAATCTCTCTCCTGACCCGAGCACTGCACGGGTGCTGGATTTAGTGCAGACTTCAGTTCCTGCTCACGTTGCTGCTGACAGAACTCACCAACCCCATCACGAGATGCTTTTTGTCTCTCTGCCCCCTGAGCGACATGGGGTGGTGCAGGTGGGGTGGGACCACGAGGAGTTCATGCAGTGCAACCCCCCGGTCCCAGCAGGCTCAAGGATGGGATCAAACCCACTGTCTCCACGGATGGAGAATCAAGGAGGACAAAGCCTCCACCCTGCCAAGCCAATCCTGTGGGCTGGGATAAAACCAGCTGCTAGCAGGGCAGAGAAACCAGGATACAGGGCTGCAGGCCAGGGGAAAATATTCCATGGAAAGACACATGCCTGGGGAATAGCTGGATTTCCCCTATTTCCTCTCAACAGGCGCTGCCAAGGCCAGGTGCTGTAGGGTCTCTTTCCAGGACAACCCAGCAAAAAATGTCTCATTTTTGGTTCCCTTTTACGAAATCTTGCCCATCATGGGAATATATAAAACATGCAACATCTGGGATGCTCTGGAGAGCTGAGTCTGGTGGATGACACTGACAGCACAGCAGGAGTGCCAGCCAAAACTGGCAGCAGAGGAAAGAGCAAAAACTGCTCAGGGGACAATTTTGGATTGTTGCTAAGTCAGGCAGCTGCCCGAGACTGATGCCCACCTTTGCCAACCCCCTGGGACCCACCAGGTGAAACTGGGTGTTACAAGCATCTCAAGCAACAACTTGCTGTTAAACACAGGGTTTGGGCACATCCTGCATTTCCCGAATCGCCGCCGCTCAGAGTGCAGCCAAGCCAGGCAGGTAGGACCACTGCCCTATCCCCAGCTCTGCTGCTCTGGCCCAAAAGCAGACACTGCTCTCAGCTGGAGAAGTCCAGCCCCTCTCCTCGATGCCAGGCTACCATGTAGGTGATCTGGCCCCATAAAAACATGGGAGCACAAGTAAGATTTGCCACGAGCTGCCAGGATATCCACTGGTGTTTCTGCTGCTCACCAGTCATCATTACACAGGGGCAGGACAGCCTAGAGCCTGCTGTGCACAGAGACGTTCTCCAGCCCATGTAATTCCTGATTTCCTCTGTGGCTGGAGCCTTTGCTGATACGGTCTCGCTCGTTTTTAATTAAAAAGCAGGAGAAAATAATTTGTCTCCACCAGCACATCTCCATCAGAGCAAGCAGTGGCACATCTGCTCTGCAGTTCACTGTGATGGCATCACAAGTAAGGGAAGGAGTGGCTGGGAACAGGCAGAGGAATGAGGACCAGAGGAGACCAGCAGCCAGAACCCACACTCAGATGGGTGCCTGATCCCAGAACCTCTGAGGATGCCACAGGCACTTCTGTGGCTCCTTCCTTCCACATGCCCAGTGAGCAAGGAGTTTCACAGCACAGCCTTTAAAAAACCATGAGAGCAAGGAGGTTCTGGGAAGGGAAAGAGCCACCATCAGCTCCATCTAAACCCTTCCTCGGGAGATTAGATAGCACGTAATCTCCACTCACAATAATAATTACACGGCTTTGCTTGATTTAACTCTCCCATTATCCAGACACACCAGGGCAAGGCTCTGCTTATCCACCAGGCAGTGACGAGCGAGCATCCCCTGCCCATTTTCTTGTTGATCCAGACCAGTGCCTGTAATTTGTTAACATCCCTTCTCCCCTCCGATTTAAATCTCGGGCATGGCAGGCCTCTGTCTAACAATAATACAGGGATTTCAGGGGTATTTATGAGAGGCTTAAAACTTAATCCTACATGAGCAAGGTAAGCCTGCTCTTGGCCTAAAATGCAGATGGAAAATCTGGTGCCATTGCTACAGCAGGAGAAAAGAGGCATTAAACAGCAGCGAGCACCCTTCGAGTGGGGCCAGTGACTGCCAGCACTGCCCAGCCACCCCTGGCAGCCAGGTGAGGGGCACAGTGGCAAACCTGGGAACGGGATTACAGAACCCTGGAACAGTTTGGGTTGGCAGAAACCTTAAAGATCAGATGGTTCCAACGCCTCTGCTGTCAGCAGGGACATCTGCCACCAGAGCAGGTTGCTCCAAGCCCCATCCAACCTGACCTTGGGATGGGGCATCCACAGTTTCTCCGGGCAACCTGTGCCAGCGTTTCAACACCCTCGCTGTAAACACCTTTTTCCTTTTATCTAACCTAAATAAACTTCCAGTTTAAAATCATTACCCCTTGTCCTACTGTAACAGCCCGTTTAAAAAGTCTGTCCTCATCTGTTTTATAAGCCCCCTTTAGGTACTGGGAGGGGCTCTAAGGAGATGGTGAGCAGCCCCTTGCCCCTGCAAGGCCAACCTCAGTGCCCACAGAAGTTCCACGTGGCCCTGATGTGCTGGCAGGGATGAGAATGGGACTGGGAACACCCATGAGGGTTGTGGGGACACCCCCTCCAGCCTGAATGGGCTGGAGACCAAAGACCTTGTTTTCCCAGGGTCACCAGGAATAGATACATTTCTGTGACACCCCAAATACCACCTGGCATCCCAAGAGAGCTGTGCCCTTCCCCACATCTCCTCCCCACCCCGCATGAGAGGGAAGAGGCTCAGCACCCAAAGGGTCTCTTACTTTTTTCTTGCTGCAGTAGATCTGCCACTTCTTCTCTGCCGGCAGCGCAAACATGGCCTCCCTGTGCTTGTCTGTGAGGTCAAGTTCATCCTGGAAAGGGGGAAAGAAGCATAAAACATGCAATGTGAGTACACAAGTGGGTGATGGCGCAGACACAGCCCCCCAGACAAGCAGTGTAAATCAGTGTGGGGCCACACCACGGTGACCCCGCAGCGTCACCACAAGACTCTGGATTTGTCAGGGCAATGACACCACTTCTCATCCTGCTCCTGCTGGCCTCCCCTGACTCTGGGCTGCAAAACTCCCTGCCTTGTCCCTCCCAGGCATCTCCTTCATTGCTTTTAAAGGCTGCAAGTGTTTTGGAAAGGTAACCCAATGCCTTCACAGCTGCCCACAAGACTCACACTGAGAGCTCCAGGTGAGCAACCTCATCTACGACACACACAGCAAAGAAAAATTCAAACAGGAGGGTCCTTTTGTATCAGTGTTTCTTCACTGGAGCACCTCACCCTGAGTGGTCCAGCCCATTCCCATCGCTGACAACCTCATATCAACAAAAACTGTAGGTGTTTTGGCTTTTGCTTTGTTTTCCTACAGCTAAAAATAGAAAGCTCTTTTCCTAATACCTACAGTTCATAAAGAGGTACATCCTCTCCATCAAAACTGGATCACGTACTGCCTGGCAGAGATAAAGCTGTTTACTGACTGAAGCCTTTATTGGTTTATCTGATGTTTTAAAGTACACATCCATTTTCGACTGGGAAGCTCAGTCAACAGTTAGCAGCGTGCCCTCCGCTGGGATGCCCGACTATTATCAAAGCCTCATCGCTTCCTGGTGCTAGATGTAGGTCAAAGCTTTTATGAGGGAACTAAATAAAACATTCAGGCAGGGCTGGGAGGCTCGTTGCTAAAGCCAACATTGATCTTAGAACCATGGGTGTCTCTTAAAATCACCACCACTGATGACAATCCTCATGCTGGAAGGGTTTTGGGGCAGCAGTGAGATACTGGAGAGGCTGCAGAAGGTCACAGAAAAGCCCTGCCATGGCCTCCAGCCAACTCATCCCACCCAGACAGTGGATTTAAGTAAGAGGATCCCCATTAAAAATTACACACTTAATTCCAGCGACTAAAAAATCCCCATATGGAGACCTGTTAAAGTTTCCCTGCCTGAACAATAAATCAGCTAAAGCTGGCAGCTCCTGTACCCCAATCAAAGCCCCATTTGGGGAAGGCTGAGCAAGATGCCTCCGGCAAAAGATGGGTGCCTGCATCAGCAAGCCCACAGGCAACCAAGAAATTCAGCTGATCTAATTCAAGCTCATATTGCACCCAGTAGCCAAGGAAGGGAGCCTTCAGCTATCTTGTAACCCAAACCCAGGAGCCCTCCAGCACAACAACCAGTGACAGAGGGCTGCTGGCAGTGCCACACATCTCAGAAAGGCTTATCTATCCACTGCAGGTATTGATTTCCCTTCTTGATGAAATGACTCCTCAAAAGGAAAGGTGTCGTGGAGCTTTTTCTATCATGTATTCAAGGAGGAGGCTTTGCCTCTCTCCAGATTTTACCCTAAATCTTCAAACCCCTGTGCTGCACAGAGCTGATGCTGGTGGAGTTATGGAAGCAGGCTTGGAAAAAACCTTAACAACAGAAAAAACTATGCTGCTACAACAGAGACCAGGCAAAAAGAGAGGACTGAGAACGCCTGAGCCCAATGCGAGACACATCTCACCCTCCTGCACCCAGGGAGGAGAACCTGGGCTAGGGACTTCTCCAACAAGTGCCATTCTCAAACATTCCCATGTCCTTACAATTTGGGAGGTCAGAGATCCATATCAAGCAACCAACCTCCTCCACCCCAGCCTTGGGCAAGTCTCGTCAGCCTTCCATGCATCAAAATCAAACTTGCACTTCACCGTTGTCTCCTCAGGCTATGAGCCAGTCAAACATCCAAGCCCTGCTTCAGCCCCAGTTCACAGAAATCACAGAATGGTTTGGGCTGGGAGAGACCACTTAAAGATCATCCAGTTCCAACATCCCCCACCCACTAGACCAGGTTGCTCAGGGTCCCGTACAACCCGGCCTTGAACACTTTTTTGAACGACTAAAGGTGGCCAACAGGATGACACCTACCCAGGGACCCGGCTGAAATTCAGCTCATTGGAAAAGTAAATGTTGGAGTGTGGGGGAGGATGAGGTTCTCTTGATGGGTATTTACCTCCGTGGTGAGGGTTTGAGAGAGCGCAGGAAAACGCTTCCACTGTGACCCCACTTTCTGGCCACGTGAATCTGATAATCGGGCATGAAAGCACCAGCCACGCACATCTGCACTTAGGTCCTTAGAAAAATATTTACTGAAACTTTCAAAATACCCTACCCTAAAAAGACAACTTGTGCAAATGTGAAGGTTTATTAACCAAGGAAAAAAAAATCTAAACCGAGCTGAAGCCTAAGCGGGAGCGAGAAGGGACAAAGCAGAAGAACAGATTAGGTGCTGGCACATGACAATGTGCAAACACATCCAAAAAAGGTGCAGAAATGCTTCTGAGTCTCACACAGCACATTTCATTGTGCCCCAGCTCTAACATGTTCAGTCATCGCAGCCCTGCATCACTCAACAACACCTACCTAATGATATCTTGCAGGATGCTTGGGAGAGGTGTTTAAAGAAATACTATGTGGCACCCAGTGAATATGAAAATCCTCATAATCAAAGAGTGACTAACGACTGTTATTCGGAGCTGTAACAGTGACTCAACTGTGAACAGTCGGGTCTTTGCTGGTTTTTACATGCACGGGGATTCCTGCAGCCAGCTCCAGCCCTTGCTTAGGCTCACTGATGTGTATCTTAGTGCAGGCTGCTCAGAAACTGCCCTTTCCAACTCCAAAAGATCAAGAAAGGACAGGAACAACACCTGTTTTCTGGGGGCTCATAGCCCACTGCAGAAATGCAGCTCCCACAAAGGCTTTAACAATCGACTGGAGAAACTCACACCCATATGGGCCTTCAATTAACAATCACGAGCTTGATAATTAGGTGATTCTAACAGGCAATTCATTTTATGGGCCATTTGCAATCCACACACTCCCACTACAGCATGCAATGGTGGCAGCTGTTGAAGAGTGAGAAGACAACCGGTGGGTTGGTGTCCATCACCCTCACAGCCCTCACCCCTCGCTTCAGCCTCACCTTTCACAGCTCTGTCCTTTCCACCTGGCTGCCTTCTGTGTCAGATCTGCCAACTTCACTATTTTTAATACTTTTTTTGGAATCAGGTCAGTGGCACATAAAGTAACAGCCTCATTTTACTACCAAAAGGAAGTCTCTGCCCAGAGTGTTTTTACTGGAAAGAGATACGCTGCTCTTAAATATTTATCCCGTACAGCTAAACTATTCACCTTTACATCAGAAAACATGTTTCCACATTAAATCTTCATTTGAATATGGTTTAAAAAAAAAACTCATAGGGAAGCTTTGATTCTCAATGTGTATTTTGCTATTTCTAGGAGGTACAACCCTTCCGTGCCATTTGCTCTGCTGACGCCTCTCCATTCCAGCCAAGCAAACCTCGCCCCCTCTCTCTGAGCACAGCACGAGCTCCACTGAAGGTGAGATCTCACACCATTCCCCTAAAGCTACCCAAGAGACGTGTGGCTCAGCTCAGCACACGGTGAGCACAACCCTGTGGGACAAACAGGTGCTCCGTACCTTTCCCTTGGAGGACACACAGCAGCACTCCGGGACAGATGTTCCCATGGCCTGCACCTCCCCGAGCAGGCAACTCCATGGCATGAGGAGCCCTCTGGTCAATCAACCCCCTGGTCAAGCAGGGCCACCAGAGCCATTGCCCAGGGCCTTGTACAGATGGCTTTTTGAGTATTTCCAATGAGGAAGATGCTACCACCTCCTGCAGGCAAAGCCAGACCAAGCCAAAAAGCCACTGGAAGAAATGTTCAACCCTCCCAGTAGGAACAGCACCAAGTCCAGCCCCAGACTCACAGCACGGTCCTCGTGCAAGCTCCTGTCCCTGTCACTGCACACGTGCCACATTTCAATGAGCATCTTCCACAGACTGCGAGCCACGGGCTTTAACGGGGGCAACAGCTGGGAGACAGCAGGATGCTGCAAATCTTTTGACTTCAGGAATGACCTCCAGGATGGGCTCCTGGGGCTGGGTGAGCCCATGTGCTGCCCACCCATGTCCACAAGACCCCAGCGTGACCAGCATGGGTTTTTCCCCTACATCCCACAGGTCCTTCACGCCATCGAACATTCTGCAAGAAGCAGGCTGGGAGCAGAGATTAAATAACAGACAGCTCCCTATAGAGGGGTCTGCAACCCCAAAATATCCTCAGAGGTTGTAGGAAAAAAAAGATGAAGAACCTTTAAGTCCAATGCACCTTTCTGCCCGATAAACTGTGTAAATGTAGTACATGGAGGAGACTGGGGGCCACCCATTGCCAGAACTGAAATAATGATTATTTAAAATTTGCTGGTTTGTGCTGGGTTTGTATATACATACATATATATGTTTACAGAATGACAGAAAAGATTGTTTTGGGCAGGACCATAGAGATCAGCTAGTTTCAACCCATTCACCATGAGCAGGGATGCCACCCACTAGACCAGGCTGCTCCAAGCCCCATCCGACCGGGCTTTGAACACTTCCAGGGATGGGGCATCCACAACTTCTCTCTCTCTGGGTTTACACATCCATATGCGTGTGCATATACATATATATATATATATACATGTACAGAAAGACATCACTGGATCAATAAATGACCAACATAATAAAGAGCAAGTGAGTTTACTCCTTGTGGATGGCTTCAGAGAGTTTAGAAACTTCTGTAAGCGAGGCTATTAGCATGTAAAGATGAGATCTCTTGCATTGTCAAATGAAGTATGAGAGATCCAAGATTGTTCAAAAAAAGTTTTTTAAAAATAGAAGGAAAGAACAAAGTGTAAACTTTTTGGCAACATTTGGCATTAAGGGGTCCAGCATGGGAATTAAAAATTCAATAAATAATGGCCTGTTGAAGCCTGCACTGCTTTCCTTTCTCAGGGGTCATATCACTTTTTCACTCTCTTCCAGGCATTCTTCTCCAAGCTCATCAATTTGATTTATCCCAGAACGCCGTGGTGTCAGGGGAAATAGCAATCAGCATTTTCCCCCTCCCCGTTCCTCATCTCACGTTTTTCCGCCGCTGGCCGGTGCTGCCCGCGCGGCCGGAGCAGCAGCTGCCGCTTCCACTGCCGGCCCTGCTGCCTTCAGCAAACCCCTGCCCCAGAACACACCTTACTCAGCTCGTTATTTTCTTTTTAAGCTGTTTTCTTGGGAAAAAAGAGACAGAATAACGCTTATTAATCAGCGGCTGTTACAACCAGCCAGCCGCCTCCACACGCGCCCTGTGCCACAGGAGGAGCTCCTCTATCTGCAGCTTTATTTAGGCAGCTACAATTCTCAGTGTATGCAGATTTATCTCAGGGGTTTTCTTAAAAAGCCTTTTGTTTTTATTATCACTAATAAGAATGCCTCCTCCTCCCCAGCACAATTCTTTTCAGCTACAGTACCCCGAGAGCTTAAAAACAACCCGTCAGGCAAGCCAACCCCTTCTAATATTATCACTGTGTATTTTTAATTTCTCCATGACAACCTGCAGCTGCAATTACAGAACATGAACAAAAATCAGCTATTCATATTTCTTAATGAATAAGCATAAACAGATAAAAGATTATTATTCATTTTTCCTTTATCATGTAATGAATTTCCTGAATAAAGGAAATTGCTCACAGCAAGGGAACGAGTAGCAGCACCAAGGAATACCAGAGGCACTTCAAAAGTGCTTATGCCTAGTTAACCTCCTCCCACAATGAATTTTTCGTCCTAGACTCAAAAAGACCCCAATCCACCCTGCTCAGTTATTGACTCGAACACATTGGACAGACATAAATAAAATATATTTTCCTTCCTCCTTCTGCAGAAAAGATTATGGCCATCAATAGCTGATTTAGCCCTTCAATAAACTCCAGCTGCAGCTGATTCATGTTCCCATCAGTTCAAACACCTAACTGAGGCAGACAGCATGTAATGCTTTAATATTTTAATTCAATTAATTATTTTAATGGACTAAAGGTTTCAAAGCTGCTCATATTTCAGTACTGGTGTATTTTAAGAGAGGTATCCATTTAGTTTCTCCTCCTTTTTTGTTGTCATACATATATATCTATAACCTCATATACACTTTTTTTTTAACATTATTTATTGAGCTCGGCCTCCTGTGACCTTTTCACTGACCTCATCTGGAAAACCTTTCTCCCATTTTAATTAACCCAAGGTACTTTTCCAGCCTGAGTTATTGATTCTACACAGTTTCACCCTGCAGAGCACTCTCAGATCTAGAAGCCCTGCAGGTGCATCACCAGCTCACTTCTTCCACACAATTGTACATATACCCTGAAAAAACCAACAGAAGTATGTATGAGCCTATTATCTACTACTGTGACAGCTCAAATGGATTCAATCCAATCAACCAGAGCTGGGGATGGCTGTCCTTTGGTGGGTGCACCCCCTACCATAATAAAGTATAGAGCTGGCAAATAAGTGAGGCTTCAGATGTGGACCTCTCACCTTTTCACAGAACCAAAGCAGCAGCTCCCTTTTTAGTCAGATTTTACACTGCTCCTGCTGCTGGCACCCCAGGGAGCTGCTCAAGCTGGAAATCAAGCCAACAGGCCAAGTGTGGCTTCAGATGTCCCCTGCCTGGCAGGGATGGTCTGGCTTTGAACACTGTGGATGGTTGGTCTGGGGCTAAACCGTGCCACGGTTTTCCCAGATAATGCTCTGGGAAGGGTTTCAAAAAGGGGCTGGGTGGAATTAAAGGCTACAAAGCCCCAAACCAACTTGAATCTGAAAGTTTCCCAAGAGGTACTACTCTGGTGTTGGGACCTAAAGAACGCAGCCACGGTAAGCAGAAGCCACGGTAAGCAGAAGCCAGCTATAGCCTGATGCTGGATGGAGCAACAGAGGATGGAAATGGACTCCTGGGTGGGACAAGTCCTCATCCCCCACAGGCCTGGCTTTAGTCACACCTGGCATTCTAATGGCATTTTTAAGAACTTAATCAGGTGCAAAGCAGAGTCACCCTGAGAGGAGCTTACTTCTGACCGAGGCTGGATGAGACTTGGAGCAACCCGATCTGGTGGAAGGTATCCCTGTCCATGGCAGGGGGGCTGGAATGAGATGATCTTTTAAGGTCTCTTCCAGGCCAAACCGTTCTTTGATTTCAGGGTCTGACACCCAGCAAGATGTCAAGTGCAAGCAGGCATCAGACTGGCTTATAGATGTTGGGTGTGGTTGGGAAAGGGAAGCTGATCCCTGTAAATAATGGTAGTGATTTGAACACTGGAGTTCATGGGAATTAGGATCACTGGGCACTCAGGCAGGATCCTCCCTGCGGGGCTGAGAAAGCCTCGGCTGCCAGAAGCTGACCTTGGTGATGTTCCCATGCTGAGGAACACCCAGACTCTGCCAACAACAGATACTACAGCAGCACGGACAGCTTCCACTTGTATCTGCAAATGGATACAGGGCAGGCACAGGCTATTCCCGCCAGGAATGCTTCCAGCTGAGGATGGTGATAGAGCTCAACTCATCTGCTGCTCAACCCTGCTCATAACTCCAGCAACACCACCCAACCACTGAGCAGTCAGGAAGAAGACTGCTGCTGGAGCAGATTCCCCATCCAAAGAGGCCGGTACCCTCCGTGGTGACCTGTGCCAGAAACACTCGGAGGAAGTGCAAGCCAAAAACCTAAATGCCCCAATTAAGGTCACCGATGCGTTGCTGAATGAGCTGCCCAGGCATCTCCCAGGGATGTGGCCTCCTCTTTTACGAAGTGCAAAGTGGAAAGCATTTAGCAGGTAGACTATATTATTTTTCCACTTCAGTTGTACTTCTCCTGGAAACAAAGGGGTTCCTTATGTGTTCTCTGCCTTCAGCTGAGATTCACATTGTGCTGTAACATGGCTCCTTAGTAAAATCAAGGGTTGGGAACAGCATGTTTTTTGGGCAAGCCCCCACGCTGGTTTGTAGCAGTAACAAACACTGCAATTACAGGACTGTTTCTGCTGAAATACTGCGTTCCTCGGTGGATTGGTTCATTCAGGTCCAGGGAACACACATAGGCAGAAAACCCTTATTTTCTGACCAAGTAGGTGTGTGACTTCTCTATCAGATGCTTACCTATCAAAAGGTACATTTAGAGATTATCTGGGAGGGTGTTAACAACATGAGGTGATGAAAACAAGCGCCGTGAGCGCTGGGCTGGGATGGGAGCCTGGCAGGTCCAGACTGTTTAATCTAAAAAACTGAACCTGGGCAGCCTGGTAAAAGTGTCTGTATGGCACACGGATCCCTGCAGAGTGAATTTAAAAGCAGATATTACAAATCATTTGGTTTTCCTTCTTAAAAGTGATTCATAAGCCAAGGGAGCTTGGTTTTGGGAGACAGCAGTGGGATGGGGTCAGGAGCTCCATGCTGAGCATCTGCCTCTGGCTTGACTCTGCAGAAAGGGGTGGCTTGCCCAGGACACAAGGGCTGCTGCAATTGTAATTTTTTCCAGATACCAAGCACATGCTTTTCTTTGCAGATATAGGGGAAATGGCTTTGGTCACCGTTCAGCGGTTCTCAAAATCCTGAAGTTCTTAATGCTGGAAGGACCAGGCAGCAAAATACGACAGCTGACCTGCAACCATGAAATGCAAAGCTTGGCTTTGCAGCTGATCCCTCAGCTGCTACTTAAAAGCCATGTTGTTTTGCAAAGCCCAAAACCTCATACTTTCTCCTTACTGGATTAGAAACCGGGGGGAAAAGCACATTACTGAAGTTCCTAAGTACAACTGGATATCGCTAGCAATGAGTTCCCAACCCGGAGCTGTTACTGACACACAACAGCGCTCACACTGATCACACCACCGCTTCTCCTCACGTTTATGTGCTCCCTGCTCAAGTAGCACATAAAACAGCCATCATCCCAGCATGCCAAGAGGAAGGGAAGGCACAGCTCCAAGGGACAGTTATGCATGGAGCATCCTACCCCAGCACTGCACATCATGAGCCACAGACCCACTGACCACCACGAAGCATTTGAAAGGCAACAGATTTAATGTCTGTGACAGGGGATACTATCTCTTATCTCCTGATAGCATCCAGAGAGCAGCTCGGATGAAATGCATTAGCTGCCCCAACTACAGCAAAAACAAATGCTGTGATAAATCTTATAAGCTGCCAGAGACCTTTTTATTGTTCCTCAGGCTCACAAGTTTCCACTACTTCATAAAGCAGCAGGGAGGGATACAGCCGCCTTCCATGTGAAGGGAAGGCGTAAAGCCCAGGCAACATCCATGAGCAAAGGCCTGCACCCATCCTGAGTCGGGGGGGCTGGGGACACTGCACAGCCACTCACCTCCCCAAATCCCAAAAAACTTGTCAGCTGCTGGAATCTGGGCAGAGGGACCCAAGGAAGTTTTACCTGCTCTGGTTTCACAGGCTAAAAACAGGCTGCTGCACATCACAGGCAGGATGCAGGGCTGGATGGAGGCTGCTCTAATTTCTTCTGCATCACTAAGTCAGAAGTAAAAAGGCTGAGAAGCCCCATCGGGAGCAGTAAATGGAATTTCCTCAAGGCCTGGGGAAGACAAGCATGGAGGAATGTCTGGGGCAGCATCTTCTCTGAACCCATCCCTCCACCAGCAGGGACACAGGCTGGGAGCAGGGTGTGGGATCAGGGAGAGGCAGCATCTCGTGCTCCGGGGGCAGGCAAAGCCACACCAGACTCAGCAGCTCCTCTGAGCATCTAAGCTATCTGAGGAGTCACCGGAGCATCGCTCTCAATTCTGCAGGGATGCAGATGCCACTGTGACCCACCCCACTGTGAAGAGAGCCAGCGAGGGGTCCTGGGTCACGCTGGGGCTCCTCCTTCCCTCTCCAAACCAAGCCATTCCAGCCCCCTGCCCGGTGCACATCCCGCCGGGACGATGCACACCACCACACACGGAGCGTTTCATTACAAACCTCGGAGTGACAAGGAGTGTTAAGCAGATATAAAGGACATCAGTCATTTACCCATCTGGTGGAAAGTCTACTTGCTGGCGGAAAATAGAGAGGATTGTTATGGCAAGATCCACCATATGGCACCATTATGTGGAGCTTTGCAAGTGCTTTCTCTGAGCGTGCAAGCAAGATTTCAGCCTTTGAAGAAATGCTGTATTGTTAGCCTGGATACGCAGGAGCCTCTTGAAAGAAGCTGTGGCAGATGGCACAGCTTTGTTCTCTTGGTTCGCAGGCAGTTCGTGCAACCCCAGATTTCCTCCTCGCTGGGGCACAGTGATCAGTGGTCCTCCTCATGTGTCCTACGGGAGGACTGATGGCTCCTGAAACTCCTTAAATCTGATGGATGCTGCCTGGCAGGTACCACACCTCTGCACAAGCCTCAGGAAGCAAATACTGCCGACCCAAGCCGACAGGACACGGCAGTGTTGATGCACGGAAAGCTGCAGCACATAATCATAAAGCATTGTCCCAGCCAAAGGAGCTGCAAATCAGTAAATCTTGCTGAAATACTCTGCTTTTGTTTGTGCCTCTCTGCCAGCACCTGCTCCTCCCTGGGTGGCTGAGCCTGGCCGGAGCCCCGGCAGGACAGCGGACAAAGAAAAGCCTTTCAGATGGGGCCGGTGCCCGCTTGAGCGACATCCCAACAATGCCCCAACAAAACCCATTCAGACCAGGCTGGGGGAGAGGCAGAGAAAGGGAAAAGGTTCCTCCGGGAGGAAGCGGTGATCAGTCACTGACCACAGCAACAACATCTGCATCTGCCCTGAGCCAGGGAAAAGCCCCTGCCTGCTGCATACGGCTGCCTGGGACAGGCAGCATCGTCCCTGCATTCTGGGATGAAGATCAGGCATTTCTTATCACTGAAATTTGTGCCCAGGCAAAAAAAAAAAAAAAAAAAAAANAAAAAAAAAATCCCATTTCCCTGTTGTTCCTAATGCAACTAAGTGAAAAAAACGTGCACAGGCACAGAATAAACCCTAACTATTTATCTATTCTATTTACCTATCCTAATTCAAATCCAAAGTGTCCATCTAACACAAAACAGGCCAAAAAAACAGACACCAGGAGAGCAGCCCAAGCCTTTAGCTGACCTTGGAGTCACAGCTGCTCCACGTCTCTCTGCAGCTCAGGCCCTCATTCTCTGCTGCTGGCACAGGACAATCACCAATTTCTCACGCTATGGATGTTTCCTGCCTCAGATCAACAGGCACACTTAAAAACACACGAAGCTCAGGCAGTATTTTGCAGGATGGCTCCAAAGAGAAAGGGACTTTGCTCTTTGATGTAAGCAGCAGGCTGGGATCTGTGGAGCACGGAACCCACTCTGTTGTTTGTGTCCATGGGAGGACTGTCCATCCCAGTGACCAAACCTACTGCTGCAATGTCCCCAAAGATGCCCCCCATCCCAGGCCTGAAATCCTCCATCCCTCCCACTCTGAGACCCTAGTGGGAACAAGCCGGGCAGAAAAGTCACGATTAGGCTGCAAGAGAAGAGTTGGCAAAGGACCAACTCCAGCTGGCAAAGCCTCCGGATCCCCTCCAACCCTTTTAACTTCCCTCAACCCAATGGGCTGAGACAGCCAAGGACTTTGGAGAGAGCCTTAGTCCCACAGAGCAGGCACAAGCCATCCCACCCCGGATGGCCAAGCACGATGGCATCGGGCTCCCGCAGGCGTAAAGATCAGCCCAGCACCTCTGAGTGCTTTCTCTGTCTCTCTTCCAAATGTTACACAGTGGGTTTGTACAGGAACAGTGGGATACTTTCCAAACCATTTAACTAATGCTGAAATTTAATACCCGACACCAACAGGTTACTGAGAGCAAGAAGGAGCTGTTGTAAGGATGGGGGGAATTTGCAGCTTCACTCCTCTGAATGGGAATCTGCCTTCTTGTGCTCACAGGGCAGAGCTTGGCTTCCCCTTCCCTCCCAACCAGTGCTGGCTTGGGCTGAGTTCTGCCTGATGGGATTTCTGGGGAGCCAGGGGCTTGCAGCCACTTGCACAGGAGCACGGTGGGCACCCGTTGTCCCTCTCCCTGCATGACTTCAGTCCCCAGGGAGCCAGCGTG
This sequence comes from Gymnorhina tibicen, assembly GCA_013399875.1. Lineage (NCBI taxonomy): Eukaryota > Metazoa > Chordata > Aves > Passeriformes > Artamidae > Gymnorhina > Gymnorhina tibicen. The sequence goes on from VXAZ01005132.1 coordinate 220,331, forward strand.
GCTCCTGCTGCCGGCATGCCCTGGAGCAGCAGCTGCCTCCGGGCCTTTTTCTCACCCTTGGCTGTGGAAAAGTAACAAAAAATCTCAACAGCATGCAGAAGGACCGGAGAGCAGGAGGGCCACACCAAGGTGTGCCCCAGGCTGGACTGGCTCCTGCCTTGTTGCACACACACAGAAGCTCCCTGGGGCACTGCCACTGCACGAAGCATCTGGATGAGTTTGGAGGAGATGTTTTGGAAATCTTGGGCTGAGATGAGGTGCACAGGCTTGGTGAGGCTCCAGTACCTGAGCCTCCAGAGATGCCTTCTTCAGCCCAACAAGCCTTTGTCTGGGGCATGGGGAAAGTGATCCACAGGAAAGAATGTCCCCAGGAAAACCTGAATTGGCCAAGTTATCAGTGGAGAATAAATTGGGACCGAGGTAGCCGCTTCACCTGAACCAACCCAGCCCGACCCGTGGCGTTTTGCAGGACTGCTGTGAGAAGAGTCCTTCTGCACGGACACTTCATCCCCACCATGCTGTGCTGGTGTCCTGGCCTGCCACATCCTGCCCACGGAGAAGGATGTCTGGGCAAAACTGCTTTTATAATACAAGCAGGAGCTTTCCTCTGCCAAGAGGCCCAGCTCAACAGGTCCATGCCTGGCACCTAATGGGATGTGCTATACCTTGAGGTGTGACTGACCAGTGTCACAACTCCCAGTTTCCTCTATGCATCCCAGCACCGTAAGAAAACCTCACTTTAATGCTGAATGATCTCAAAGTAAAGCACCATCCAAAATACCACACCAAAATGTTTTTTGCTTAGAGGAAATTAAAGCTTTTTTGGCTATCAGTTTTTTTCTTAATCCATATTTTTCCATGTTTTGGAAGCAAAGGACAAAGAAACAATATCCTGACTTTCCAAATCTCAATGTAGCCCACACCTGATGATTTCTGTGAAGCTGAGTGCCCAGCAAGTAAAGTCACTTTGCACTTACGGGGAACATCCTGCTTTACCAGCTTGGACCCAACCCCCTGCTATAAGAAATTAAGAGTTTCTAACGAAAGAGACCACCCCAAACTGGCAGGACTTCAGGGAGGAGCAGAGCTCAGGGTTCAGCAACAGCAGCCTCCATTCACGCCAAAGTTTGCCTGAAAACTCAAAACCAAGGCTGGAGAGAGTGCAAAGAGGGCCTTGGGGGGAAAGAGGGAGAAAGGTCAAAACTAAAACTGAAATTAAGAAGCATCCTACTTACCACCAGCTCGGTGAACATGGCATCCAGCTCCTCCACCGGCGGCATGGGCAGCGAGGGCTCCATGGTCTGCAGGGCGAAGCTGCTGTCATTGCGCAGGCGGTACGTGATCTCAGGGTGGTCACTGCTGCGGAAGCAGCAGAAGATGAAGGAGATCCCCCGGCCGCTCCTCTTCCTCGGGGCCATGGCCACAATCCTCTGCGTCCCTCCCTCCTGGGCACTAGATCCTGCAGGGAAGAGAAGAGTGGAGGCTCCAGCAGCCGCCCCGCAGCGCTGCGCTCCCGTCCCGCGGTGGGAGGAGGAATTGAGCCACCCACGCGCTCGGCACGGAGGGGAAGAGCAGAGACGGTTTTCATGCCAAATATTTCTGCTCAGATTTGACGTTTACAGTCCTGGCAACCTTGACGACCACGCAAATTAAAAAGATGCATTTGCTTTGCCTCGTGCCAGAGCTGGCAGCGGCAGGGGTCACGCCACTGCCCCCGTGGGATGAGGAGTCCTGGGCCCCACCACTGTTGCCAATCCCAGCAAATCTGCACCAACCTCCCCATGCCATGGCAGCCAGGCCAGCCCCCCTCATACCCACACCTCATATCCCCTCATGCCAGGGGTATGGAAAATTCAGGAGACCGCTGCCAGAACAGCTGGATGTGCTTGGGGCCACCAGGTCCCCACCACGGGTGACTCAATCCTTGAAGACCTCATGAGGCTCAGGATGCCCCACGCTACAGACAGCAGCAGAGCTGAAAAAATATCCTGCACGCTTCCCCCAACTCTTAAACGTGTCCCTAAACATCCACCAGCAACCCCCGGCAGGGCGGCTCTTTTTCATGGAAAGTTTTGCTTGGCTTTAACTAGATAAACCTTACTTGTAGCTGCAGTAAATATTTACAAGACGCGATTTCAGCTGATAAAAATCACACGGTGCCGGTAGCTCAGACTTTCCTACGCAGTGCTGACGTCGGGCATCGCTCGCACCGGCGGCTGCTTGGGTTTTGTTGATTTCTGACACTCCTGGCTGGGAGCAAAGCTCAGGGCAGGAACCATGTGCCCTGCCTGACTAATAACAGCAAGGACCAGGCAAATGCTGCCCCAAAACTGGGACTCTCAAGTCAGTGACACAAGAGGAGGGTCACCTACGAGGAATGAGGACTGTGGAGAAACACTCTAATGAGAAAAATCAACCAGCAAAGTAGGGAATTTTTGAAAAGCCTAAACATTTGTCTTACAAAGTTACACACCCACATATTTTATCTCTGCGAAACAAGACACTGAGATGTTAAGAGACGGCACAAACAGCCAAGGTTGAAATATGGATGACTCAGATTTATTAACAAAGCTATGAAGAGACTCGGGGAAAAAAAGGTCAGCATTTGGAGAGGAGTGTCTGATCTCCCCAGAGCCTGCCATTCCCTCCAACTATGGATTTATACAGCAGAATAAACAGCTGCTGTGCCCTGTGGAGAGCCAGGGCTGGGGTCAGACCTGAGGTCAGACCCTGCACCACCACAGCATGGCAAACACTGCCCTCTGAAAACAGGGACCTTGCAGAAAATTCAGGCTCTACCCACAGTTCTTTAACAGAGGACCTGACCCTTGAAATGATCTCGATGGCACGTTTTTAGCACATGGTGTAATCATCTGCTGAACCACGAACGATGGGAAACAGCTATTGGATCTTCACGCAGGATAATCCCAGGCTGTGCAATTGCTCTGTGCCCAGCCTGGAGAGACCCCCCTTCCTGAAGGGCCCCAAATCTCATTTCACATTTTTACATCTTGGATGTAGAAATATGCAGCCTCTGGAGGAATTTCAGCTGCCATGAAAGCTCTCTCATCACGGCTCCCCGGCAGCCAGCACCGCGGCAAATCCATTAGCAGCCTGCTGGCATCCCCTCCGTGTCAGCAGGGTTTGGGGACCCGCTGCGGAGTTTCTCTCCTAAAGAAAGGAGGGAAACAAAAAGCCAAAGGCACACAGGCCTCTGTCCAGTCCAACACGGAAGAAAACGCTGCAGGTTTCGGTTTTAAAGAGCCACAAGGAGCAGGGTGCAAAGGGAGATGCTGGTGGCTGCCCAGCGCTTTGTGCCTGGCACAGGAGCTCTGTCCCAACCCACGCTGGGTCCTCAGATGTGCAAAGTTTGGTCACTCGGTCATTCCAAGTCCATGGGTACAGCCACACCATTCCCAGAGCAGCATCTGATCCTGACCCTGCTCCAGGAGCTGGTCTGGAGCAAACAGACCCAACTCTTCCACGGGGCATTTTCCATCCCCTTTTCAACACCACGTCAACCTCGTCCTTGAAGCCTGCTGCTACATACAAGCTCTGACTTGGGCTTACAAAAACGTGTGGAAAGCTTTTATCAGAACAACACCTGCTCTTCAGAGATACGCACTCCTGACAATGTTTTATGAGGAGTCTGAATGACAGACCAAAAGGCGAGGTTTTATTTTGGGGTTTAAAGCAGACAGCCATGTAGCAACCAAGACAAGGTACTTCTGAGCGGCTTCCAGCTCTGGAGCTATTGAGGTTCCTCATTTTCATCTATAAACAATTTAAAAAACCAAACCACCCTATAATGTAGACCGAGTGGGCTGTAGGTTATTAGCAACCAAGGCTAAAAAAAGGTTAGGGAGAGAATATGTTAGCTACCAGGCAAATAGCATTAAACCTTCAGAAGGCTGATGAATATTCATTGACATGACGGATCAAAATCAAAACACAGCTCCCCGGCAGGTCGTCGGGAGCTGCAGACAGCACAGCTTGCATCATCAGAACAAAGTCCAGCTACACAGCCTCCTCCTCCCCTGCAAATCCTGCAGAAACTGGTTATTCAAGAAGAAAAAGCAGCAGCCCCTGGCAATCTGGAGACTTGTGTTAAAGAGAACAGAAGGGACAAGTTCTACGCCGCATCATATGTTAAGTGTCCTGCTCCCACCTCCTGCTTGTACCTTTGACCGCTAATTAGATCAATAAATTTAAGTCAGATTGTGATCTGATGGTGCCTTCTGGCCTCTACTATTGAACGGGCCAGAATAAATTAAGTTTAATTGCCCCTGTATGTACAGAGCCAGGGAAGATAGGTTGGGAAGGGTCACTGAGGGAAGTTGTAGCCAAGCCCAAATCTCAAGGTAGGACTGATGGGGCTGAATCATTGCCAAACAACTCTGTTTTCATAGGAACAAGGGTGGAACTGTGTGTGTGATGGGCTCAAACTGGAAACCCAGACTGAAGAGGAGGAGAAGGAGCTTAGCTCACCTGTGTGACCAGGATGGACAAACGGCACGGGCTCAGTGATACAGAGACATACAAGTTCAGTTCTCCCCAGCTCTAAAAAGAAAAGCATCAAGCCTACATCGCCCTGAGCAGTGTTTAAATGAAATCAGTCATTAGAAGAAAACTGGACCCTGGTGTCACTTCCGTCTTTGCCTTAAGGAAAGGAGAGCAGCAATTACCACTTGCATATTCAACAGCCTCCTCAGCAAGCTAAATTAAACTGCGTGGAGCAACGAGCTGCCAAAGCCTGTCTGTGACCGATGCCCCAACCAGCTGGTTTGGAGCCAGCACTGGTATTGCAGCATTGCGGTCTGCAGCCTAAAAATACCCAACAAGGGCACAAACAAATGCAAAGGAGCGCGCACGCTCCCCTTCACACCCGCCTCCTCCAAACCCACCCAGGAGCCAGGAGCTAGATCCTCAAATATGAATATTGGCTTGTTGTTTTCCTGGCTCCCCTCCCAAAATGAGGATGCAAGATCCTGAGCGAGCTCTTTCTCTGAACATGGAGCTTTATTCCAGCGCATTGCACAAGCGGGGAGCATTTCTGATGCAAGCGTAACAGCGCTCACTGACCATCCTGACCGATTGCAGCATCCTGGGCCATCTCAAGCTTTGCCTGCCCTTACTCTGCAAGAGCTTCAGCACGGCCTGGGATGCTCCCAAACAGTGGAAATATTCCAACTCTCATCCATCACTGCAAAGTGACCTCTTTGGCTGGTGATGGTGGGGAGGCACTTGGCCTCAGCAAGGACTTTAGGAAGACACCATCACTGTCACCAAGTGTTAGAGCCAGATGTCCTGGACCCCTTTTCACAGCATTTAAAAAGCAGGAATTTGGCATTCCATGCAGTGCACCCTGTGCTTGTCCCATCCAACACTGAGCAATGCTCATTCTCCCTTGGGGCTTCTTGCCATGAATGCAACACCCAGCACAGGGCACAGTGCAAGACACCTTGCATCATTTTTTTAAATCAACAGTTCTAGACGACTTTTCCTCCCACTGTAAGTCATGTCCAGACCTCCACAGCAATAAAAAACTGGATACTCCCACAGCATTTTTCAGATCAGTTGTACATTTGTGGCATTCCCCGAGAAGCATTGAAGGCTTTCCCAGGGCACGTTTTGATTTTTCACTTTACAAGGCCAAGACAGTCAACACCCTCCTTGGTACCACTCACTAACCTGACCTCTTCTTGGGTTTGGTCCTGACTGTGAGCCCTTCAAAGTGTGTTCATGGTGCTCTGCCCATCTAGGAGGCAGCAGCACATCCCTCTCAGGAGAGAGAAGTGCTGCTCCATTTCACGTCTGCACAAAGCTGGTGCAAGGAAACACTTTTTACTGAGAGGGGTCTAAGCATTTTTCAGTTTTAAAAATAAAAGGTTTGACACTGAGCCCTTGCATGGATGAAATGCTCAGAAATAGGATGGCCTTCCCCGGAGCAGGAATTCCCTCCAACACAGAAGCTTAAAGGATCCAAGCCCATCAACCAGCATCTCTACTGCGCTGAGCATGGTGCTGGTATCCCCAGCACAGCTGCTCCTGTTTAAAGGAGAATGATTTCTTGGCCACAAACTCCCATGCTGATTTCCAAAGCCCTCTTCCTCCAGCGTAAAGCTGTTTTCAGGCACAGGCTGTACAGGGGAGCAATGTTTGTGTTTGGTGGAAATCGGTGCATATCATCAGGAGGGGGCAAAAAGCCAAAACATTCAGCTAAAAGGCTTTAAACTATTGATTGCCTTTTCTCCATCCATCTACACTCAAACAGCAGCCCAAAAGGGGATGGGAACAGGACCCTTTCCATGATGTTGCTGCCGGGAGAAGCCTGACTCATCACTAACTCATCACAAGAGCCATGATTCTCAGCATAAGCGAATCTCAAAGACTCGCGTTTCGTGGATTTATAAATACACCTGTGAAATCCTGAATTACCCCCAATCCTCCTTCCTCTTCCCAGAAATCCTATTCTACTCTATGAACCCAACAGAAAGAGTGTTTTGTGCCTCCATACCTTGCTTGGGCTACCTGGTACCTGAAGGCCACCAGCACACTGCCCCTGATGCCGTGAGGAGCTGGCTGCAGCCACGAGCTCTCTGCTCACTCCAGCAAAGCCCCATCTGCCAGCATCATCAAAAACTCAGTGCTTGCCTAAAATGTGTCACCTCCTCTTTCTATTCTTTCCTTTTATTGTGGCATTTGTCACATCCTGAAGCATACATCTGGGCCTGCTGTCTCGCAAGAAAACGTTCTGCTCTGCTCAAGGGCAGATGAGCTTCGGGGGCTTGATGGCCACATCCAGGGTGCAGCAATAAAAATTAGACCAGTTTATTCACAGAGCCAGTGAGGGAATGACATAGTTTCACGAATTTGTAACACGCCAGAAAAGCCCTCCTTTTTCCACTTTAAACTTACACCTATCAAAAGCAGAAAAAGGGTTGGGAGAGACTTTTTTGTATGTGTCGGCACGGGGCTCCCACCTGGAGGTGTTGATGCTATTCAGGGAAAAGAGCAACAACCTCCATCGTGCTGTGAGAGCACCATGGCCTGGCTCTGGCTTGCCTGTCACCTCTCCAGCACACGAGTGAGGTCCCTGCCAAGGGAAGCACGCACGCTGCTGACTCTGTAATCCAGTTTTCGGGGGGAAGAGCATGGTGCACAGCAGGGGTGAGACGGGATCCGTCTTAACGCTCTCCAGCCTAAATCAATCCTCGGAGCAGCGCTGCTCGCTCTGGCAAGCCAGCAACAATCTGGAGCAGGGGATGGTTGATGGCATGCTGCAGGACATGCATCCCAGGGCATGGAGACAAGCTTGGATCCAAGGAGAAGGCTGAGGGCTTGCAGTATTTATCAGGAGCTGGTCCAGGGAACCCCACACAGCCCCTGATCCCCTGTGGTGCACAGCCCAGTGCACATATTAATCTAACCAGAGAAGACGCTGCTGCAGCAAAACCTTGTTTGGTTTTTCAGGATTAAAAACCAAACCTTGCTGAAGTTTCCCAGCCATCTAGACGGTGAGCAGCACAGTTAACACTGGAGGTCACGAGTTCTCCACTGAAAGGGTAAATCTGATCAGTGACAAGCTGAGCACCGGTGCCAGATCCTCCAAACCACTACGGACCACTTCTTACAGGAACTCTGGCAGATCAGTTCAGGCAAATACCATTTATTTCAGGAACAAGGACAACAACATGGAGCCACAGACAAGACCCAGTTTGTGAACCTAAATAAATATAATATATATATTTCTTGATATTCACTAGGGTGCTGAATGACCCAATTTTACAGACACACACATCCCGTCTTCCCAGAAGCCAGGCAGATTCGTGGTCCCTTTTTCATAGAATCAAACCATAAAAGTGGGGTGGGGTGGCAGTGGCAGGAAGAAGAAACAGTTTTCAAGCCACATATTGCTCCTTTAAATGTACTGCATGATTTGCATCCTGAAAACCAGGCACAACACTTGTCCAAGCCCAAGAGACTTTCCAGGAAGGCAGAGGTGGGGGGGCGGAGGGGGCTCTCCAGGAAACATGCTGGGGCATTCCCCTGACCTCCCTGTGTCCCAGCCCGGTTTTAAAAGGCAACACAGAAAAAAAAAAAAACAACCCAGCAGAAAGGAAAGGCGGCGCGAGGGGCCGCCCGTCCCAATGCTCCCCTCACCCCGCTCTTGTTTTGGGGCGGCAGCTGTCGGTGCTGCATTGTGGCGGGGCTCAAAGGGGCAGAGGCGGCCCTTTCAGAGCCGAGGTTACGTGCAGGGAGGGATTAGCACCGACCCGGGGCTCTCCTGAAAGCCTGAAGCCTTGCAGGGAAGAGCCTTCCCAGAATTTGTCCTTTGCCAGCTGAACCCGGTCTCCCAGCCGGCCTGTGAGGGTGTCCGCGCTGACTGATGCCAGGCCTCGTCCAGGCGGCCCTCAAGAACAAAACCACTTAAGAGACAGGGATGCAAAACCCGCTGGGCAGCTCAGGGGGCTCCTACAGCCTCGCTGAGCATCCCGGGGGAGCATCCTCTTCCATCCTGGCTCCATCCCTATCAGCCGGCACAAGCATGAGCACCCATCCAGCCCCGCTCCACTTCCAGCGCTGGTTTTGGCCCCAGCTGGGGGAAGGCTGCTCGTTCAAAGCACAGCACGCCTCCAGAAGGTGCTAATACCAGCTGTAAAGCCCAGCCCAGGTATCACAAGTTCTGACTACTCCCTTTGACGATGCAAACGCTGTTAATACAAACTCAGCAGCCTGGCAAGCGGGGAGAGGGGAGCTGCATTTCCCACTGGAGGAGGATATTTGTTTGCCAATTAGCCTTTTCCTGGAGAACAATAGCTCAATCAACAACCTTCCTTTATTTCAATTCCTCCCTTTCTTTCATCCCTGCTCCTCCAATGAATATTTGGGCTGTGACTGTGATTTATCGTATGCAAACCCTCGCTGCCGAGCTTTCCATCTCACTGCTCCCCATTTCAGCAGTAATCCCCGGGGTGAGACGGGCTGAAGGCAGGCAGGTTTTTTTTCCTCTTTTAAAGCCTCTTAATTTAGCTTCACGAAGTGGAGTTTCCAAGCTGCTCAGCAGCAGATGCTTCCAGTCCATGAGCACAGCAACATCTGCAATGGAGCCACCAGCACGACAAGGCAACGACGAGCTCCCGGCTGAGTCCCACGGGGCTTTTTTTGGGTGGCGTTTGGAGATTTTTAGCACTACCCACGCTTAAGGTGAGGCTACTGCAACCCCAGGTGTTCAGGCATTTTGTGGTGTGTAGCAAGCTGGTTTCTTTCTCTCTCAAAATGGAAACTGGATGGAGACTGCTGTAAATAAGAGTCCTTCCCAGCAGGGACCCTGATGGCTAAGTATCATTAAACTTCAAGATATCATTAAACTCCTAGCACAGAAGGTGCCCAGAGCAAACAAAACACACTTGTCAGATCTCTCAGCTGGCCTACTCATCTGCAATGCTGATTTCCTTTTAAAGGTTTTTAAATTCTGATGTTAATCCAGAGTGATTTTTCCCCCTAAAGTACAAACCTGGGGTTGAGAACTCCTTGATAAATACGTCTAATGGCAGAAAAAGCCCACTGGTCGCTAGTCCTTCCAGTGTGACACTAATACCTCCTTGTGCTCCAGCAGATGAACACCGAAAAACAATGTATGTGAGCTCACATCGGGCACAATGTGATCCCAACAGCTCCAACGTGATGCCTGCTCCCACCCAGCCTGGGAAAAAACAGCAACTTTTATCACGTTTCACTGAAATACTGTTTGCATTTTAAACAAAAGAAAGGATATCGGGCGAGCACAGCAAGTGAGATCAATGTGAAGACTTGATCATAATTTTTTTTATGTGGCTACAACACAATGCAGCTTATGGCAAAAGCCCTGCTTTGACCGGGATGGATCTGCAGCATCCCGAGCGACAATGGAAGCAGGACTCGATTTTCCAGCACAGCTGCTCAAACCCACCACCTGCAATTCAGAGGACCTGTCTTAATGGCAGCACGTGGTTTTAATTGACTAATTATCCAGCCTCTCACCGAGGGGAGGGAGCCTTTGACACATCAATGCCAAGGATGGACCAAAGGAAGGTCTCTGTTCCCCAGCTGGAATATCCAGAGGGGAATGTCAGTCCAGTGGAGGTCCCAAGGGGATGCATTTAAAAATCAATAGAGGCTATTTTAATGCTTAATCCAGGAAAGTATCAGCATCAGCAGCGTCAATACAAACCGAATTTAAACACACTGAGTACATGCACAGGATTGTTAGTTTTTCCTCTGTGCATTGATTTAACCAAATCTGGTTTTCCCCAGAGAGTCTGGAGTTTAAGCAAGGCATCTGCAGCATCTCTACTGCTTCAGGCATCCTGCCTGCCTTCATCTCTATATACTGCTCAAAAAATGAGCCTCTCCACCCCTCTTGAGCAAACATTTCAGTGAGGAAACCCCCTGGAAGGGCAATGTCACAGCAACAGTGGTCACATGCCTGCCACAGCGACATATGGAAGTGGATTTCTCTTCTTTGCAGGTCTTCACACTACCCCCAGCACAAACTGCAACACAAGCTTCCCATCCCTGTAGATATTTATACAATCATCTCCCTGTTCATTAAAGAAAAAAAAAAAAAAAAAGCCTAGCAATTGCAAATAACCACTTTGAAAAAGTGACCCAGGGGGATCCTGAGAGGATCAGACACCCTGAGAGAACATAACTACGTTTGATTTTTTTTTTTTTTTAAAAAGTTAAATCTCACCTGCGGCAGGAGGGCAGACTGGGTGTCGATACACCTGGGACTCGCCACACTTCAGACGTGCCCACGAGCACAGACGCCACTTTCCCGAGGCCACTGCAGGCGCGGCGTGGGCTCCGGGAGCCGCAGCGTCACTCCCAGCCCCGCTGGGCTGCGGCACCAAGCGCTGACCCCCGCCCGCTCCCCCACGCACCCAATGCTCCCTGCGGAGACGCTCCCACACCACCCCTTCCGTCGCCTCCCTCGAGCCAGTCCTGCCCCTTTCCAGGCTGCTTTTGGATGGACTAGTTAATTTTCCTTGGGTTTGTGCTGGAAACAGTGTTGCTAATGCAGAGATGGTTTGGTTATTGCCGTGCAGCTCTTGCACAGAGTCAAGGTCTTTTCTGCTCCTCGCCCCACCGGTGAGGAGGCTGGGGGTGCACAAGGAGTTGGGAGGGGACACAGCCAGGACAGCTGACCCCAGCTGACCAAAGGGATATTTCAGAGCAGGTGGAGTCACGCTCAGCATGTAAGTCTGGGGGACACGTTTGGAGTGATGGCATTTGACTTCTACCCATCAACACCAGTCTGGTTTACCCAAAATCCAAACCAGTGGAGAACTTCACACTTAGAGGTGAGTCCTGGGGGGTGGCTGGGTCTTGCAGAGCTCTTCACATCTGCCACCAGGGCAAGGCTTCAGGTGCACTGGTGATCAGTGACTTGTGGCATTCCTTCAAAGCTCCCCTCCTTTCATGGCTTCAGGGTGATGCATTTGATTTGACACCAGGTCTGCCCAGCTCTCAGCTGAGAAAATACATCCAAACACCCAGAAACACACTCCCATTCCTTCAGCAGCTTTTGAAACACCTCTATCAGCAAAAGTGGCAATGGAGTTGGCTGATAGAGGCCACTCAGGGGTGCATCTTTGCATTCACCAGATTGTCAGGTCTTCCGACACAGCCCAGACAACACCATGGATAACGAAGTGGGGCCCAGCAAGTCTAACCAAGCTTGAAACCCATGACCTCCATCTCAAACCCTTTCCTGGAACAGAAAGCCTGCAGGTTTGCTGCCCTGACACTGCCCTAGACCTTGAAAAACATTTCCCCACCCTGTGTCTGACCTCCACATCCCACTGCCCCAAATTACAATGCAGTCTACACATGGTAATGAGATAACTCAAAGAGAGACTGACTCTCAGATTGTCCACAATCTTACGACTGCCCACAGGGGCAGGAAATTAAACAGCTTTTGGATAACAAATCTTTGCAGCATTTTCCAGCACAAGACCTGTAACACTGAAGCAAAAGCTCGAAGAAGCTGCATATTGGACTTAGGTACCTGAAAATTCCAGATTCACTCCATTACTGCCAAAGTTGTCACAGGAAGAGAAAGCACCCTGAAATAATTGCCTTTCCAGGCAAAACCTTTCAAAACCCCATTAACACAGATTTTTAGAGATGGCAAGAGCTACCCATGCCCATCGACTGCAACATGAGCCGTGAGAGCAGGCGGAGAGGAGAAAAAGCATCTTCCAGGCAATCACAGGCATTTTTTTCCCAGCTTTGAGTGCCTAGTGAGACGAGCAACCCATGCATCAACAGGAGCACTTGATGCATGCCAGCTCTTTCTAAATTCACTTTCAGTAGATTTACCAACACATCCTGTGGAAGAGGAATTCGTGCTATGCAAATCCAGCCTCAGACTGCTCCCTGCCTAATCTAGCTTTAGATTCAAATGCTTATTACCATGGCGTCTAATCGGGTCATGTGTAATAGACAGGTTTCGTTTGGGCTCCCAGGACTTCAGCTGCGTTCTTACTAAGGCACTGAATGGAGAAAGGAAAAAAAAAAAGAGGAAAAAAAACCCCAACACTGTGAAGAATTCAGGTTGTGGTGGAAACCAGGCCTGGAAAGAAGCATTGACACCTACGAGTAAAAGCCAGGCTGATATGCAAACATTTGGCAGCTCACCAAGAACACACTGAATGTCAAGTCCTGTTTGCACCCCGTCATATCCCTGCAGGGAAGTTGGTGGCTGGTCTTTCAGGGTCTCTCTCTTCCCCCTGAGACAAGGTGATGAAAGGATCTCACACCCACGTAGGACCCATCTACCAGCAGCACCAAGCCCAGCTGGTCACACTGTAACCTCCAGATTACCTTACAGATGCTCTGAGCATCTGCACCAGCACCTCCAGAGCCTGGGGAACACGTGCCAACCAGGAGCTGTTGCTGGTTTAGGGAGGAAGGGGGTACATTACTGCATTAGGGTCTGCAGCAGGACACAAGGACCATGGGAATGTCATTCCCAGAGGCAACCACCTCCCTGTTTGCTGGCACCAGCCACACAGCTCTGGCCAAGGTAACCTCTGTCCTAATCTGCACCAGCAAAATGACTCATTTAACTTCTGGGTTTGTGAAATATATTTGTTCTGCTCGAACCAACCCTGGTACCTCCAGGACACTACCCAGATGCCAACCTCTTGCCTCTACCACGCAGCTGCAGCTCAGCCACTGGGCACCAGAAATAACCCAGGGGCAGGGACACAGGACCCTCCCCTCAGGATTCTCCTCTCTATCTGCTGCTCACCTGCCAAACTGTGCTTTCCTGCATTAGAGCATGGTGAGGTTTCCAACACCATTGTCCAGCTCCCACCTTCAGGATTCTGAATCCCAGCAGCTTGGCCTCCCCTGCCTCCACAATGCCAAATGGCACATGGACTGGCAACCAGCTCCAGCAAAAGGTCAGGACATCCAGATGTTGCTACCAGCTTCTGAAGACCCTACAAGATGGTGCTGACCCTGTTATGCTACCAAAACTGGGGTATGCTGGGGTGAGCAGCAGTAGGAATACCAACAGGAACAAAAAGATTTCCTTCTGTGAATCTCAGCAACCTAAGCCACTTTTGTAGTGAGGCTGCAGGATGAACTTACATTTATTAAACATCAGAGAATTCACCGAGGCAAACATCCCCCCGGCAACACCTACATGTCTGTGCAGAGACCCGCAGCGTGGGCTCTCCGGTGTCTCATAAAGTGGCAAATCCAACTAAAGCACTCTTTATGGCTTGGATGTTCATAACATTTATGTGTATTCCCTGGTGTCTAGTGCAGGCTGAGGTTTCACTGCATCTCTTAATAAAAAACCTCCGCAACACCCTTCTAACTTGATGCCTGTTTTGACAAAAATTGCAGCAGCTCCACAGATTTGAGATGAAAAGCCCATCTGAAAGAAAGGACAAAACCAGGCAATGGACTTAGTGAATTGTCAGTGACGGGAGGAGGAGCAGACAGACAGACTGAGTTTGAAGCTTCCTTTCATTAAGAAACTGAACTCAAATCATGGGTTAACTTTCATCAATGCACATTATTACCGAGGAGAGTGAGGCAGCTGATATTCTGCCACTCAGGCACATATGCTCTATGCTTCATCATTTACTGAATTAATAATCAAATGCTTTGAAAGGAGAAGGAAAAAAAACGCAGAGAAACTGGAGGCTGCAGCTCACAGTGTTCTCATCAGCCTGTTCAAAGACCAAGCCAGATTTGCCAGTGCCTGCATCGCTGCCTGGCTGTGCTGGTGTCTGGCCAGGCTCTCCCTCCAGCACCTTCCCAGCTCACAGCTGCACCTGGAGCTGGTTTGAGGGACTTTTCTCCTTGCTTCTGTAGCCAAAACAACCAGCAGGGATGGTTAAACCAGGTGGAAAGACCCCTGTTTCCATGCAGCCCAGCCTGCGGCACAGAAGGAAGAAACTTTGCGAGACTCCCTGCCTGAGGATATGGATGGAGAAGCTTACGGAGGAGCCCTTCCCGGAACCAAAGGAGCCATGCAAATAGTATTTACCAGGTCACAGGTACTAAATACCCCAGCAAAGTCATGCTCACTTGTGAGCCAAAAAAGAAAAACTCACATTCCTGTATTTACAGCTGTTACCACTTCTACAGCAGTCTCCAGGACAGGGTTATTCCCAGGACTGAGAGGAAGTCCTAGTGAAGAGATCCATGGCAGAGAGACTCATGGATAACTCACACACAAGTGAAAAAATATTTCCAAGCCTCAGAAGCCGTATTGCTGGAGCTGTGGATAACACACAGGCAGAGAGCATGGTTTGCTTATGATAAGCCAGGATGACAACCCAGTGGAAATGTAAAAATAATTTAATGAATAAGTATATTTAGATTTATAATCCCACAGCAGCTTTATTTATAGGGATGCCAATCACTTTTACACAGATATAAAATTGGCTGGCAGAATGCCTTAGACTATATCCAGAAACCCATCTGTAACAAATCTAAGCCGTGATATCTCCGCATACGTTTGGCCAAACAATAACGCTGATGCCAGTCATCGTCACTTTAAACGTGCAGATGGGCCGAGGGGGGCTCGCCAAGCCTTCCCCACAGCCAAAGACAGATGAATTCCCCTATCACCTACTGTAAACTGGTTGGGAAAAGGACCAGATGAAGGAAAACCAGTCGCCATCTGGGTTGTGTGGATTCCAACACCAATGCAACACTGGCTGGAGAGCAAGCCTGCATCCAGCTGGCTACAGGTGAGCCTTTTTTGAAGAACCTTTCACCACTGAAATGGGGAGTTGTAAGCAAGGAAAAAAAACCTCATAGAGCTCTGGAGCACCTTTAAAAGGTAGGGGCATTAAACTAGGGCTCTTGGGTGTATTTTTCTTGATTCATCACTCAAGACACAAAGCTGGGACAGAGGAAGATGCAGGAGAAATTAGCTGAAAGTCATCACTTGGCTCGATCTCAAAGCAGATGAAGACTTCTAGTGATCCTTGCCCAGGATCTCAGAACTTTATCTAAGCCTGCAGATGTCAAGGGGAGAGGTTGCTGTGCATTTCCACAGGGCTGGTGACCACCTGGAAAACTGAAAAGTCACAACTAATTCACAAGAAACAAAGAAAAACCTGCTTTTCATCCCAGTGGGACTTCCAGAGACTGGTTGTCTCAGAAATGGGGCAAAACAGGGGTGGCTCCATCTCAAATACAGACTGTGGGTAACTGCAATTCATCCATAAAGCTTTCAGTATATTGGCAAATGCCAAGGTGGAAAAGGTTACTCTGGAATATTACCTTGAATAGCTCTGGGAACAAACCCAGCATTAATTTTCAACACTTATTTAGCAAGTGATTTGAATAAACTGAGGAAGGCTCGTGCATGCATACTGACAGCATTATTTGGTAGATTTTTGCCTCTGCTCCTGAGATAATTTATGACAAAACAACTCCCAGCAAAGACGATCACTTTCCAGACCAATGAGTGTATTCAAGTACCCTTGGGGACAAGGTAACCTCTCAAGATCCCTTCCAGCACAATTTTAGTACCATTTTACACCACAAACTATTTTCACACTGGCATTTGCTCTGATTTATCCCTGGAAATAAGTTTGTATAATTGATGGAAAGAGAAAACAGAAACCCAACAGCAGTTTTCTCGCTCAAGGACAAAGCAAAGTGAAACAACCAAGCGCAGAGCTATGGCATCCTCGATCCAAATGTTTTCCAAAACATTTCCAAATGTTTCTCAAAGCTTCCAGATGAAGCTTTCATAACTAGGCTGCAACCCCTCCAAAGCCTCAGGCACTGAGCGTGGTGGCATCATGGTGTGTTGCAGCAGAGACGCCAAGGAGATGGCTGGTGGTGACTCTGCCAATGACACACCTGCCATAAAACACCCGAGAGCCCTGCGAAGGAAACACGGCGTTTCGAAGAAAAACTGCCTCTGCCTCCTCCACAGGGCATATTCCAATGTGACAGAGATCAACTGCTCTGTGGGCTTTCAGGAAGAGTCAGCCCCTCTGTACTGAGCACTGGTGAGGCCACACCTCAAGTGCTGTGTCCAGTTCTGGGCCCTTCATGACAAGAAGGACATTGAGGTGCGGGAGCATGTCCAGAGAAGGGACGGGAGCTGGAGAAGGGTCTGGAGAACAAGTCTGATGAGGAGCAGCTGCAGGGGGTGCTCAGCCTGGAGAAAAGGAGGCTCAGGGGGGACCTTCTCACTCTACAACTCCCTGACAGGAGGGTGGAGCCAGGTGGGGCTCAGGCTGTGCTCCCAGGGAACAAGGGACAGGACAAAAGGACATGGCCTCAAGCTGCACCAGGGGAGGTTCAGGTTGGACATCAGGAAGAATTTCTTCACTGAAAGGGTTGTTAAGCATTGGGACAGAGTGCCCGGGGGGTGGTGGAGTCACCATCCCTGGAGGTGTTCAAGAAACAACTGGGTGTGGCACTCAGTGCTGTGGTTTAGTTGACAAGGTGGTGTTTGATCAAAGATTGGACTCAATGATCTTGGAGGTCTTTTCCAACTTTAATGATTCTATAAATACATGTGGCCAGATGTCTCACCTTTGCAGCAGGCTTTCGAGTTTATTCCAAGCAATTTAGGAAGATCCTTTCCTGCCTCTCTTTTGGAATTATAAAAAATAATTAAATAATAAAAGAATTCAATAAAATAATAAAAAAAAGTTTCAAACCCATTTATGGAACGGTAAGAAGAGAAAACCATACATTTTCTACAGTTAAGCTAAAAATGCTGAAGTTCTGTCCACACACCATCAAACGTGGATGTTTATGGTTATTACACAGAGAAAACCGAGACAGTTGTGGGAGATGCTGGTCTCAGCAGCTGACCACAAGCACAGCAGCCAAAGGATGAGCACTGAGGTCTCAGCAGCGCTCAGCTGCAGGAACTGACCGCTCTGGGGAGGGGGGACTGGCACACAGCTGGTCCCCATCCTCAGCCTCCTCACCCCGCTGCTGACACGACTTCCATCCGCGCCGACGGCCTCATCGGAAACAGCGGCGCCTGTAAAGCAGGGTCCGAGTCCTTCAAAGTCCAAAGCTCATCTCCACCTCTTTCAACATGCTCCTGGACAGAATCAAAGCCCCTCCTATCAACTGTACATGGGCTTTGGATTAGACCTTTTGTAGAGTAGGAAAAAAAAAAAGAGCCTTTCTTGAGGATGATAAAGTCTAGACACTACAATATATTTTCCAGCTGATGCAGCAAACCCAAAAAGCCCTCCCTTGATCTCGGACTGTCACGATCAAAGCCATTATCCCATTCGGAGCCCTTCTGAAACTTTAGCTTCCAAATGTGCAAGTTATTTTTAAAATCTAAACCAGGCCAAGCCTCTTGTTTGGAGTTTTATGAGGAAAACGGGGTGTGCTCCTCCCAAACCTTCCCCCACCGGGGCTGGAAGTGGCTGGTGGGCACATGGTAGAGGACAAGAGCAGGGAGGGAGCCCCATGTCTGGGGACACCTCAGTGGTACCTGGTGGCCACAATCTGCTTGCATGGGGGGACACAGCTGAATCTCCCAAGGTGGCTATGGTGTGGGGAATATTCCCCATCCTTGACTGAGACAGAGTTTTTTGGAGAGCAAACATCATTTGCACCCCCCTCCTCAGGATTTGTGCCTGCCTTTGGCACCTTCTGTCACAGAGTGTGTTACTCTGGCAAAACAGGAAAGGAAACAGCTTGAGATACTTTCATTTTCTACAGAAATTAAATAAAACTAAGCACGGTGAATTTCCTTTACCAGGTAGCAGGAGGCTCAAGTGCACAAATAACATCCAGCTCTGCACCAAGGGACAACCAGTGAAATAAGATACTTGAAATAATTCTCCAGTCTCTTGGAGCAGTGTTTCATCTGGCTGAAAGGAAAGAAGAAATACACAGCCCTGCAGAGGAATAGGAAGGCCAAAGGGGCATCACCTCTGCCTGAAGTGGGATGCTCAGGGAGAGGTGGTGGAAGACCAGCCAGCTCATCCCAGACCAGCTGGTGCTGTGTGGTGAACACCAGAGCTCCTGGCGTGCCGTGGCCTCTGCGGGACAGGGAACCTGTGGTCAGTCCCAATCACCAAAGCTCACAGGGCCAGACTGGAAAAAACCAAAGGATAGATGTCTGGAATGATGAGGAGCTTGGGGAGAACTAGAAGGGCTTTTTGAAAGCAGGTGACCGCCAAGCTTCCCCTCCCATGTCCCAAGGTGGACTTTTAACAGGGGGACATTCTTCAGAGAGAGATGGGGACAGGAGGTGACTCTCACTGCAGAAAGAAGAGAGCAACACAGAGCATTCACAAGCTCCAAAGCTATTTAAAAGCCAAATGAGGCTCCCTAGTGAACACTTAATTTAACTAAGCAACTCCTAAAGCACCAGGCAAATGAGCCACATCATCTCCTTTTCCTCCCAGCATCCTTCTCCCTTCCCCTCTGAGCTTTCACCCTCCTCAGCTCCCAGCAGCTCTGCTCCTCCTCCCCATCTCTCCCTCTGCCCAAACCAAGCAGAGCTGTGAAAGGCTGAGTGAAGCAGACAGGGACACACCAGGAGGATGGGGATTAGACACCTGCTACCCCCTCCAGCATCCCTCACTGTGGCTGGAGGGACCATGCCGGGCAGGAGCAATGGCTATGCTGCACATCACACATTCCCAGTGCTCCAGGAGGTGTTGTCTGAACTACCACCAGCTTTCCAGCTGGGTAAACATCAAGGAAAAAATCAGGTTGACAGGCTTTCTTAAGAGTATTTCCCTCAAATCGGATTTTTCCCACCTCCACGCACACCGGAGCAGAAAGAGAGAAGGCCACTGGCAACGCAGTGCTGGTTGTGACAGTCACCACGTCGGTCCCAGAGGGGACAGAGGATCTGCCAGCATCTCTCCAAATTGTTACTCTGGAGCTGGGACAGGATGTGGGGATCATGCCCAGCTTCAGCTCTGCTACAGCAGAGTCCAACACACGCCCAGTCACCGTGGCTCGTCTTTACTCTTCCCAACAAACACAGAGAGAAGATGGACTTAAACCTCAACCTTCACACAAGCAACTATCCCTGGGTCTACTGAAGCCACCAAAGCCCTGCAGATCCCTTTAGTCCACCTTGTCCCCATCCAGGCTCCTTCCCTCTCATGAGCTTCTCCCAGGGAAGGAGAGCGAAGCCCAGCTGCGCATCCATATCCCCAAGAAGGGCTAACACAAAGCTACCAACCTCAAAAATTTACGGTCGCTCTCACACAGGAAAGCAGAGAAACTGATGGCAAAGGCTGCTTCTGGATTTAAAAGGATCTAAACCCATAAGGGGAGCAGCGTGCACCCCGAACCCTCGCTCCCAGGGTTTGCACACTGGACATGATAAATGAGGCAGCAAAGGCAGCTGACAAGCCAGCACCTCAGAACCCAACCCTACCACCCCAGCTCAGGAAGACGGAGAAACCAAGGGGAAAAAAGCAAATTGTCCAGCCCCACACTGCCATCAGAACAAGGCCACTCATCTGCTCTCGGTGACAAACACTGAAGGGAAAACATCACGCGATTCACTCAGGCGTCAGGCACGAACCAGGGCTGGGCTGAGCACCTCACTGCTCTCCCTGAAAGGCTTCCCAGCCGTCCCACCCTCCTCTGCAGTGACTTCTGTGTCTTTCTCATCTCCTGTGTTAGAGATGGGAAATGTGTGCATTAAGTCCCCCTTCCCAAAACAGATATGTAAATACAGACTGAAAAACAGCTAATTCCCAATCCTGCCAAACTTACAGTGGTAACTTATTTCCAGACAGAGCTGTGATTTTTATTAAGGGATACCACTGGGTTAAGGAGTCAAAGCCGTAACTGTACGAGTGAAAGCAAAAGCCTTTCATTCCTCTAAGGCCATTTTTTCCCCCTGCTCCTGAAATGACAGGGAGCAACTCAGCTCCTGCCAGTTTAGCGGGGTGAAGGCTTGGCTGAAAGCAGCCTCATTAAACTGGCTGGGTCGTTCAGTGCCAATCCAAACACTCAGTCCTCTGATCACCGCATGACGGGCTGGGAACCACAGGCAACTCACAATTAAACCCGTGACAATCAGGAAAAATCCTTACAAACCCCTCCCCGAGCAGAATCCACCAACACCATCCCCACCCTCCCTGCTTTCCTTTATTTATTTATTTACTTACTTACATAAGCCGCATGACAGGTAACTTGGAGGAAATAAGATGCTTTAACGATTATGCGACACTTAGGCAGCCCTCTGGAAGATAAATACGCCCTTTGGTAACCCTGCAACAGAAACAGAAGGTACAAACAGACAGTAACTAATTATTCTCATTAAACCTTGGAAGACCTGAAATACTCGACTGCAACAGAACAAAGCCAGCGTGTGAAGGGGCTGCTCGTAAAAAAAAAGTAAGTCACACCCTTTTTTTTGAAAGAATTCACCCAAATAAACCTAAGCGCTTCGGTGTTGTTTTTGTTTGTGTGCGTGGTTCTTAAGGTCTAGGCAGCTGATAGGAAATCTCTGCCATACCCTGGAGGGATCCCGTCGCCTTCAGCTAAAATTAGACTTCAAGGGAAGCGGGCGAAGGCAGCGTCTCCAACCCACCACGCACTCGAGGAGCGGCGCGTGGGGGTTTTTCCTCCCTTCCCATCGAAACCAAATGCAGAGGGGTTTTCGGATTAAAAGAAATTAAGGAAAATAAATAAATAAATAAGGTGTGCTCCTAAGGAGAAAGGCGGGGACAGCAGGTCTACCCCGCTGCTAGGCTGGGAGGGATCTGAGCCAGGAAATGTGGGCAGGTGGGGACGCACCTGAGTCACGGGGACCGGGCAGGATGCAACGGGATGCTCAATGTAGCACTGATAGGGACTTGCAAAGCCCACCAGCAGCTCATCCACCATCGTGGATATGGAGTAAGGCACCTGCTTTATTGTGGCCCGAGACACCAGTGCCAGAAGCCTCTGTTACAGCCCATGTCGCAGACCAAGACAAGGGGATGTGCTCAGCAGACATTCCCGTACCCTCCTTGCCTTGGAGGAAAACCATAATTTCCCTCCACCCCTTCCCTCTGCCCTCCCCCCACCACACTAAATGCCAGTGGAGCTCAGGGGAATATTTAATCTCAAACCTCAGTAATCAATCAGTTCACCCTCACGCATGAGAAAGAGTCACAGCGGTAAGCACCAAATCCCATTTCCAGCCAGCAATACGACGGTTTAATTACGTACATAACATTTCCCTTTTAACATAAATCCCGAAGACATCCAGGCAGCCCCCGGGTTGTGGGTGGGGAAGGACACGGTGACGGGGAAGAACACGGGGAAGGGGTGGAAGAAAGGGAGGAGAAACCATTATGGCAATTATTTAAAATGACAACTTTATATGGCTGCTCCACCTTGCCGTTGGCACAGCCATGCTCTGACCTTGCGTTTGCTGTCCCAGAGGATGGGCAACAAGCCCGACATCCAGCCCCGCCACCAGAAGCTGCATCTGTTTCACTTCAACACACCAGCAAGCACGTGGGGGAAAAGGGCATGGAAAATGCACGATGGGCACACACGGAAAGGCCTGCCCAGGCTGTGATACAAATAACAGCAACGGAGCCTCTGCACTGGTGCTGCCTGACTTACTCCAAAGCCTGCTCTCTTCAAAGGGAGCCTTTCTAGCTGGCTCTTGAGCAGGTTTGGGATCACTCCCTGCCAACACCTGTTATTTCCGAGTGCAGGAATGGCTGGACCAGCAGGACCATCACACGGCTGCCAGCGCAACAGGTAGGCAGCCGTGAGCTACATCCCTCCTTCGCCCAGCCCGACCAGTCCCGAGGGGCACAGCTCACAGACGGCCGTGCTGAAATACACACGCGCTGGTTTTAAATATAAACACGTGCGCAGGCTTTTCTAATATATAGGAACAAAAGAGGGGACACCCCGCTGAAACCCCATGTGCAGCTCCACTGCTCCCACAGCAATGAAGGAAATGAGAAGCAGAGACCAGGCACGCACCCGCTTGCCGTGGCGTGTTCTGGCGCTGGGAACGTTTCTGGATTCTCCAGCTTGAGCTCTGACCTCCGAGATATATAAAATGGTTTCAGAGCCCCTCTGGAGGAGGAGTGGAGGGGTCCCTGGGGGCTCAGCCAGGCAGGTAGAACGGGATGGAGAGGTGGGCTCCAGGTGCTCATGGGGACGGCTGACCCAGTCCACGCCCCATCAGTTCAGAGGCCTTCAAAGCACCCGTTGTGCACAAGAAGAGGCCAGGAACAACCCCAAACCCCCAGTGCACAGCAGAAAGCAAGGTCCCCTCATCCATCCATGACCACAACTGCAGCCTCACCAGACCACAGTGCTCAGACAAAGTAAGGGAAACAAGCTCAGGACTGGGGGGTTTGGGGTTACCTTTGACTTCTCTATGTGCAGCAGAGCTGTGTTTCTGAACCCTCTTTTTCCAGGCAGATCCAGTGGCAGGCTTTGTAAACACATGTGCCTCGCTTCCAAAGGGCTCGTAAAAGCAGCTTTTGGAAGGGGAGGTGGCGCAGAGCAACAGGAATTTTTCAATTCCTCTTGAGAGGAAGCATCACTCAGAAACCTGAAAGGAAAACCTACCTGTAACCCAGATTTCCGCACTGTGGTCTCCTTCAAAGGCCAGGGCTCCCACCCCTCCCTTTTTTCCTTGGCTTCAATTTCCCCAAGATCTGTAACATCAGGAAATGCTTGGCACAGCGGACTAAGCCCTCAAACTCCACACGCAGGGAAACTATTGCTCTTACACCCTCCCTGAACTCTTTAGCCCACACAATTAACAGGGATCAGGCACCATCAGATGCTTGCAGCATGCTCCCAGAGGATCCAGCTGTATCCTCATCCTCTCCCAAAGAGCAGAACTTCGCAGTGCAATTCAGGACAGAGCTACTCCGTGCAGTATCTAGAGCAAATTAAACCTCCCAGGCACAGCAGCAAGCATGGATTTATTGATTCATGGAAAATGTCCTTATAAATCACTTCATTCAGATCAACGGGACAAGACAAAACGAGGACTCTCCTCGGCAGTGAGAGGCTGCACTGCTATCGTTTCAGTCCCACATTCCAGAAGAAATCACTTTTTCAGAGCAGATATTTCTTACAGGGCTTCGGGGGGCTGGCAGAGGGCAACACAGAGGCCAGTGCAGATCTGTGTCACATCTCACCTGGTCCCACCTCTCTGCCCCACACCAGGGCAGAGCCAACAGATGATTTTTAAAAGCAAATAGGAAAAAACACTGCTCGACATCAGTTTCACATCTGCAGAAACTCCATCCACACCTGCATGCTGGCTTACATAGGGCTGCAGCCGCCAGGTGGGATGGGACACACAGGCTGCTGCCCCCAGCAGCATCTCAAACACTGCCCCAGCCACTCCTCCAGGGTCTCACTGTGGAACGGGGCGGTGGGACTGTCTCTCTCGTCTCTCGTGAGATGTGGCACAGATCCTCTGGGATCTCTTCTGCATTGTCCTTCTCCAGCCCTGTGAAGCTACACTAAAAGTGTTTGCTCTGAAAGTGATTTCTCTTGGAGTATGGGGCTCCCAAACACTGCAGCTCGTTAATCTCATCTGCTTCTCTTGCTGCTGATGGCTTAATGTGCTTTCATCAAGCTCAGACTCCCTTCAGGGCTACCTGTGGTCTGCATGCAGGATGCTGAGCCAAGGCTAAGGCCACTCTCTGCAAGTGTTTGTTCCAGTGGCTAAAAGCAGCTCAAATATAAATAAATATCCAGATGTCCCCGTGCTTTGTTCAGGACAGCATGCACCTGGCTTTGGCTTCCAGGCCCGGGCTGTTTGCTGGACTGAAGAGCTGCTGGATGCCATTTTATAGTTTCTTGATGAAAAGGCAAGAGAGAACATTCCCATTCCCCAGCACACAACATTTCCCCAGCTTTTATGCACGTGCAGCACTTCCCTGCACACTCATCAGTCACACCAGGGTCAGGCACTGCCCTTCCACCGTGGGGTCAGCAGCGGCCCCGCTCCCAAACTCCCTCATTTGCTAATCACAGCTCAAAATGCTTTCCACAGCTCCAAACCCCTGCCTGCACTCCCCGTCTTCAGATCACCTCCTAGCTCTGAAAACCAGCACCAACCCGAGGCCCACTTTAAAACACCACCAGCCAAGACGCTGAGTCACGTTGCTGGACGCCTCCAGGATGGTACCCACCGAGGGCTTCCAGGAATGCCTCCGCCTCCTGTGAACTCCCCCGCTGGAAACATTAAAACTGCAATTATCTCAGCAGATTAATAACAAGTACAGCATCTCTGTAGCAGCAGTCTGAGGCAGGGGCTCCCAGCAGCCACGGGTTCAAGTCACCAGGGCACACAGGCACACACAGCTGTGTTTGTGGTCCCCGCTGATCGCGGTCACCTCCGCCCTGCCGCGCTGCCTCGCCCCTTCCCCGAAACACACCCCGTTTCCCTCGGCACTGATCGGCATTTTGATAAATAAACGTGTCTCATCGCATCTATTCACTTAACCCACCACTCAGGGGCTGCCATTCCCACGTGCGTCGGCTTTGCAGAATAAAACGCTCATGGCTTTCCCAGTCTCCAGTGTGACGTGGTCCCCTGCCTCCTCCCAGCCCCAGCGCACAGCTCCTGGCTCTCCAGCATCCTCCTGGCTTACGGACCACGCAAGGGCAGGGAGGTGAGATCTCACCTTTCCGAGCTGGAAACTCCGCAGTGGAGTGCTGCTCTGCTCCAGAGACACCAGGAAAGGACAAACTGCCCTGCCCCTGGAGAGCAATTCTCTGCTTCCCTGAACTAACAAACTCAGGCACCGCCACAGAAGATGAGGAGCTGATCTTTCAAGGGTGAAATTGACTTCCTCTACTTTTATCTGAAATTTGGGGCAGGCACCAATCTCTTCTCTCTGGTGACCTGTGGTAGAACCTGAGGGAATGGTATGAAGTTGTGTCAGGGGAGGTTTAGGCTGAATATTAGGAAAAGGTTCTTTCCCCAGAGGGTGGTCAGGCACTGGAACAGGCTCCCCAGGGCAGTGGTCACAGCACCAGCCTGAGAGAGTTCAAGGAATATTTGGACAACACTCCCAGGCATGTGGTGTGATTCTTGGGGTGTCCTGGGCAGGGCTAGAGTTGGACTCAATGATCCTTAAGGGTCTCTTCCAGCTCAGGATATTCTATGCTTCTATGATAATTTACCTCCCCTCTCCATCCATAAGCCAAATCAGAGATAAAGCAGGTCAGTGCCTCATAATTTCAGGAACCATGATGAGACATATATGTTTTTTTCTAATTAAAGGGAAACCCATTCACTTAAACACTTCAATTGACTTAATTATCCCAATCCAGGAGTTTGCTGGTGCATTTTTTGTTTTGTTTCTTTGTAAATAACGTAAGTAATCATCCCAGGGAGGGCAAACACCCATTTCTCAAGGAAGTCATCAGGGCTTTTCCTGGGACAGAGGAGTAGGAGAATGTGAAGGGCTGGCACACCACACCACCCGCACAGAGGTGGATAAGAGGGTTAAATCCAGCTGCTCAGAGATAAGCTGGTTACACACTGAAGGTCAGCAAATGGGCAATAGAGGTTTGCCAACCTCCAGCAAATACCTGCACAAGGCACTTGCATGGCTGACACCGGGTATTTAACTCAGAAGTTGCCAATATTAGAGACCCTGAAGCCACATTTCACTAAGCTCTCCTGATGAACTGCTTTCTGGGCTCCTCTGAAGCCTGCAGCAATGAGGGCTGAAAAGATAAAATGTCTCTTGGCTTTGAGGCCAGCACGGCAGGGAAGATGCAGAAACACATTTTACCTGTTGTTGTAATTTCTGGTCTTTCGAGGACCCTTGTGAGGCCAAACACAGAAGAATCTGAGATGCTGTCACACAGGACAAACCTGGTGAGATAAAGCAACCAAAGACCCACCCAGAAGCTCTGGCAGAGCACCCACACAGACAGAACAGGGTGCAAACAGGCATCCCCCAACACACAGCTTCCTGATCTTAGTCCCAGGCACATTAATTCCCACCTGGCACCTTTGGACTAACACATTAAATTTGACCACTGGCATTTAATTTCCCTTTTGCCTTCCAAGACTAAAACTTCTTCCAACTGCTGCTAAAGCTGACCAACAGCTTTTTACTTTCCTTTGCATCCAGAAATACTGAACTGCTGCTTCTGGGAATCATGAAAGATGGAGAGGGACCTTTTCTCTGCCCTGAAGCCACCAGCCATGCCCAGGTAGGTGCAGCTCAGCCACTAAGCTTTAGAACCTGTCAGACAAAGCTTATGGCTATGCTGGAATTCCTCGTGCTTCCAAAAGCTGCATCACACGAAACTCCAGAGCTGGAGACCTCCACACAGCTGCCCATTGAGCATCCCACACCCTGGCCCTGGTCCAATTACAGGTAAGCAGGAGAGAGCAATGCAAGTCTCAGCCGTGGGATGCCCCGATCCTGCTCTTCTCCCGGCTCCATCCGGAGGCAGCCAGCTACATCCCACATTAACGTGCTTTCCATAATCAAAAAGGGAGTGAGCCTCCATAGCCACAACTCCAAGGGTATATTTAGCTCAACTGGAAGACAAAGGAGATCATGTCCACCGCAGATTAAATTAGCTGAGCCTGCTTACGCCAGGAGCGCCCGTCTGCCATCCACCGCAGCTCCCACGGATTCATTCCTAGCTCCACGCTTTAGTGGTCCCCCACAGAGGAACAGACCTGCTCCATCAGAGCTCTGAAAAGCACAGAGGTGGAAGAGTGGGTCCAACAGGTTCCCACAGCCTTGGGCAGGACACAGTCTCTCGCAAGGGTCTGTGTCACCTGTCTAGACCCTGGAGCCCCGGCACAGGATGAGGCGCAGGAACCCGTATGGGGCTGCACCTCCTTCAGCCCACAGGGAGGAAGAGGAAGACAGGGGACAATGGGGGACCCTCTGAAACCACCCCAGAGGCCAGCTCCAGTGTGTCCCCTGCACCCCAGGACGGTACAGGAGGAGGGCAAGGACATTTCAGGACCTTTCCTTCAGATCTGCCTCCCAGGAAAAGGCTCATTTCTCCTGCCTAATTTCCATGGATATCATTTCATCCCCCACCTCCTTTGCTGCAGTCTCACGCAACTCAAAGACGCAGCCAAAGACGTGGTTATTTTTACATCTTCCTCCCAGGAGATGGTATCTCCACGGGGCACGGCTGCCATGCCACATCAGATCACTGCACCCAACGGCCTCAGCCCCACGACAGCAGGATGAAGTCAGGGGGACACCCTGCCACCAGGTATTTTTCTGTCTCGCTGGCATCAAAACTCCCCAGCTTTTCAGTAAAGAGCATCCCAAAAAAAAAACAAAACAGCACCAGCCCTGAAGGTTGTTCCAGCCCTTCTCTTCATACCTCCCACCCAAGCACCAAAACCACCTCGCAGTCATCCCAGTTTTAGATTTTTCTGAGGCTTTTGCAGTTGTCATGGAACCCTGGAAGGCACTTGCCTCATCTGGATCCAGGTCTTCGCGGATTCAGGATTCCCAAGGTGACCCAAATTTCCCCAGCACAGGAAGTGACTGGGTTTCACCATGCCATGATGTCAAGGTCCACAAGACCTTGACCTCCTTGATGTGGCACATGGGCTTCAGCACAGCATGGAATGTCCTTAGACCCAAATCTCTTATTGGGCACTTTTACACTGGGAGAAGAAAAAAAGCAGCCCTTTCACGAATAACCCAAGAGCTTTTGGAATTTAAGGAGTGGGGAGATGGAGAGCAAAATGCAGGGAAAAGCTGGTTTGTGCACCCCTAGGAGAGGACCAAGCGGGGCAGAAGGGTGGTCTGCTGCATATCACAGCACATCGGCAGCAGCTACACCCTGCAAGTTCACCCAGTGTCTTCCTTTCCCCCTTGCCCTGAGATCACTCTCACCCTCATCTGTCCCTAACAGCGAGGCCAGGCATGCAGGGAAGAAGGTATCACCTGCGCACAGCTTACCTGTGGCTATTTTACAAATAAAAGTGATCATAATGAATGTTCGCACCCTAAAATAAATCCTAGTGCCCTTCCCCCTCCTACACCTCCCAAAGCAGAGCACAAATCCAGCTGCTCTGCAACCTTATCTTGATGCAGAAACAGTCTGGGACAGAGATAGAAGGGTTCCCTGGAGGCACAGCTTATTAAAGGCACCATTCCTTAGTCGGTTCTCTTCAAAAACACCACACCGAAGCGCCGTTCCCGGACTGGTTTTCATCACAGCAGCAGCGAACACCCCCAGCCTGGCAATGTCGTGTGTCCCCCTGGAAAGCCACAGGGCTTTTCCAGGCTAAAAAGCAACCTAAGACCAGACAGATGCGCCCAGGCCAAGGCACTCCGGGGGACGCGCAGCTGAGAGCCACAAGGAGCTCCCAGGGATGTCACAGGAATGGGGGCCAGCACAGTAATGAAGTCCACGGGACGTTCCCTCTTTATCCAGCAGCTTTCCCTCCGACCCCAGGCCTGCTGCCGCAGGGGACTGCACGCTTGCAGTCAAACACTCCCAAATCCCAGGTTTCAAGAACCGGAGCTACAAAATAACCACACAAAGAGGCA
Organism: Gymnorhina tibicen; assembly: GCA_013399875.1. Classification (NCBI taxonomy): domain Eukaryota; kingdom Metazoa; phylum Chordata; class Aves; order Passeriformes; family Artamidae; genus Gymnorhina; species Gymnorhina tibicen. The sequence goes on from VXAZ01005132.1 coordinate 249,358, forward strand.
GCAGCTCGCACGCATCCCGGGAACCTCCCCGAAGCCAACGCCTCTCTGTTTATCCAACACGCGATCTTCACTCGTTCAGCTATTTTCATCCCACCCTGCTATTAATGGATGCAGAAGGCGGTTGGGTGAGGCGTTCGACAAAAAATCTCATTTAGAGATCAAGACAAGCTTAATTGGTTTCCAGCCAGACCTGCACAAAGATGGGTTACTCCACAAATACAGTTGCTAATCTGCCCATTATACTCCCTAAGCTCCCACCCACAAAGAAGAAGAAAATAAAGCAAAGATGCACAAAGGAATGCAGGATTTCGAGCGTGTTACTTCCAGCGAGGAACACATCACGAGTGGTGAATTCTGCAAGAACAAGGGCTTGGCTTTTCTTTGAAGGAAAAGGATAACCAAGCGGTAAACAAAATTAACAACAAAAAGACCTAACGCAGATTAAATCTGCATTTTCCACAGGCAATCCCCAGCCATTTCAGGTTCTTGAAGAGCATTTCCAGCAGCTATTGTTTCTGTGGGCAGGCAGAAGCAGAGGAAAAGCTTACGCGGCCAAGGAGACGTCATGTCACAAGTGACAGAGTAGAAAGGATGGGGAACCTCGTGATTAAAAAGCACAGGACTGAAACCCTGGAGAGCTGAATTCACTTCCGAACTTGGCTGTAAAAAAAATTAAAAAATTAAATTCGCGAATTTCCTGTGTGATCACATCCTAGATGATTTATTCAAAACCTGGTGTTGAAAAGCCAAGGGAGGGGGAAGGAAGCAGGAGAAGGAAGGGGAAGATACGGTTTTGTGGGCTTTTAATAAGCTTGGGGTTAGACCAGCACTGGCAAGCCGTGAACATTCATCTGTGCTGGGCACTGCATGACCTGGAGCTGGTGCTGGGAAAGCACCAAGCATGCCATGAGCTCTCGGGTAAGAGACTGCCCTGCTGCTCTGCCCAGGTGTGTGCCACGGGCTCACAACACCACAGCCCCACCAGCAGCACCTCACAGGCTTCTGTAACGCGGGACTCCCAACAGAAACACGGCCACGTGCAAAATGGAAAGGCTGGGGATGGTTTCCCCTCCCGGAGCTACAGGAGAATTTAGAAACGAGACTGTGAAGCTGTGCCCCGAATGCAGCCTGTTATAAACCGGACACAGCCCAGTTCCAGCGCTGCAGAGCGGCTGCGGCGCAGGTAGAGGCAGGCGGTGAAAGGGTCGTTTGGTTACAGCCTTCTCCCCTCCTGCAGCAGCCTGGGACTCCCAGCTCCAGCGGAGAAGGCCTGTTTGTTTTCCTGAAAGCCAGCCAGTTCTGCTAGGCGGGAAGCGCTGCACCCAAGGGAGAGCTGAGCTGTGGATCCTCCGGCAGGACAGAGCCAAAGACAAGGCCAGCGCCAGAAAGGACGGCGGTCCTGTGCTTGGGACCTTTACAGCAACATCCCTTGGGCTCCAGAGCACCTCTGCGGGGCCTTTTGCAGCAGGTGAGTTTGGAATAGCCCAGGGAGACAGAGAGGTGTTCTTCCGAGACCTTCAGCCACAACTGGTGCTTACAAATCCAAGGCTCGGTGCAAACAGCAGCCCGGTCTCTGGCCTTGGACAAGAGCTTCCAGGCATGAAGATATGGGGCTGGTGCCGTCCTAAAATGCTGCTGTGGGAAATCCAGGGTGAACAGATTCAAACTTTTCCTTTCAGCAGCGAGACAAGCTGTAATTAGCAGCACTGAGTCCAGCCCAGGGGCTGGGTAAGGACATTCCCGTGACATATCCGACAAGGCGACTGTTGGATGTGTTTTCTTTGGCTTTTTTCCCCCCTGGAAAAATGAGCACCCATTTTTCACAGGTCTTTTTGCTCCCACTCCATGTTGCCTGGAGTCAGCTTCCCAGAGTAAGGGCATGCATTTCAGAACACACTCTAACAGCCCATTACCGCAGCTGGAGCTTGGGTCTTGCCGTCCCCAGGGATGGGTCCCTCCTTAATTGTCCAACACCCCATGGCATACTGGGGATGCCAGACCCCAAAGACACAGTCTCGCCCCAACTTTCACCAAAATGAAAAACATAGTCCAAACCACAAGGCAAAGATGAAAGAAAAACACGAACATGAGGCAACCGAGCTACAGCTGCGAGACACATCATCACCACTGTCTCACACGTCTCTCACCTAGTTCAGCCTCATCCCCAGAGCAAAACCAACAAAGCTTCCTCTGATGCAACTACAAGCAATCCTTTGGAAATCAATTCAGAGAATTTTGAGGCTAAAGGCCCTCTTTACTCTCTTTTTCTCACGATGAAAGCTGACATGCTATAAAAAGCTGAAAAGCCTGGATGTAAGGTAAGTCCTAGTGTGCCAGCTAAGGGAACAGCACAATTTCATGACTAGGTGACCCAAATCACAGCCTGTCACACATCGCTGCAGTTTGAACACAACTATGACCACCACTGCATCAATTAAGAACTGACAAATTTTGCTGAACCCGGTAAGTGGAAGAGCAGCATTTAATACAGAAGTAAATGGGGGAAAAAACGATGAGCATAAAGGCTCAATTCCAGCCCCAGCCCCAAAAGCAGACTGACTATAGGGATTACAATATTTAGCATGCTCCAAAAATTTTCCTCAACATCTTTTTGATCCCTGTGATGGGCAGGGATTTCTCATGGCTCCGGAGCCACCAGCTATTTCACATGCAATTTGCCAGCAGCACTCTCCATGGAAAAACACATGGAGCTCATAAATGGATCCAAGTGGTCCCCAAAAAGCTTCCAGTCTCTTTGCAGGATGTCTCCAAAACGCTGGGACAAGGAGGTGGCACACTGAGGTCCAAAAACCAATCTCCCAGACCCAGAGAGCTTTGGTAAGCAAATGGCTTGCGTAAAGTTCCTGTCAGAACACCCATCTGAAGCGCTGGCATTGTAAACAAGGTTGCTCCAGAGGCACCTGGGATTAGCACTGTTCAAACAGTCCTTGGCATGACTTACCGGAGCGCCCAGGAGCAGATTTGCAAGTTCAGCTTTTCTCCTGCCTGACGCTCGCCCGGCACCACGGAACAACACCCGAGCTCCGACAGCCTTAACCCTGCTGTCTCCTACACGGAGGCTGAGACACAGGGATGGGCATGGCAGGAGCCCTGCGCTTGATCACAGGACTTGATGGAAGAAGAAAACCCGAGGAGGCATCACCGTGGGGCTGCTTTTTTCCTGCGTTGCTGGACGAGATCCAACACCGGGCTGTCCATGAGCAAGCTGGGCGAGCGTCCCTCTGCAGAGGCACGGCAGCTGAAAGCCATGCATGGGATATGCAAGGAGAACGGTGCCAAGCCAAACAGGGCAGCTGAAAAACACCAGGCACCCAAAAGGCTTACCCTGATACCAAGGCACAGAGCAGCCTCTCTTCCCTGCGCTGGGCACACAAGCCAAGACACTCCTCGTGCCTCGGGGGCAGAGGGAAGGAAACCTCAGCCAACGAAGCGCCCTTTGCATGCGATTCCTGTGGAAGCACAGCAAGGGTATCCACCTTCCCTGACACATCTGCCCCATCCTCAGCTCTGGCCAGAAGGTGCTGTGGTTTCCAGGAGCAGCAGCACGAAACAACAGGAACATGAAGGATGACTGGAGTCACGGGAGGGAAAGCTTCACAGAAACAGATTTACAGTCACTTCCATCCACACAGGCATCCTTGAAGGAAACAGCTGCACCGGACTGTGGCTGACGCAGACTCTCCAGGATGGGACATGAGTTCACAGCTCCTCTAAGCACCACTCATTAAGTTGATGCTGAGGCCAAGCAAAGAACAAGCACACAGAAAAAAAGAAAAAACCAACAAACCACACCTCATGGCTAGGTAAAAGACGGATGTGCAGCTCCAGAGAGCCGCCTCAGAAAGGTCTGGACAAAGGAAACACTCAGGAGCAACAGCAGGGCAGACCCACCATGGACTGAACTCTGTCACACAACACATCGGAGACACAAAACGTCCCCCTGCGCTGCCTCCATGGCCATGCTGCAGCAAAAAATTCATCTTACTTGTTTGGGGTGGGGGAAATGGTCTCTGGACTGTTCCTCAATCCTCCTCCTCTTCCCTGCTGGAGCTGGGAGGAAAGCCTGCCAACAGAGTTTGCCTGTAACAGGCACCAGGCTGCTAGAAAATCACCTGAGCAACATAAAACATCTTTCCACACCCCCCTGTAACTGCACTCTCCTTCTCACGCCTCAGACCTGAGTGGCTGCAGATCCCAGCCCTGAACGATGCCCCTCTGAATCCCCCATTTTCACACTCCACTTTTCTGTGATTTTAATGACAAGTACTGTCCTCTCCTCCCAGCCCAAGCGGTGCAAAGCTGGCTACCAGGTGCAGAGCACAGCCCCAGCTCCCCTCCCCTGCAGCCTCCGCGTACGGGCAGCTGTGTTCCTGTCCAAAAACAGTGTGAGGACTTTCCTGCTTGGTGACAGTCTACCCTCAAATGCTCGACCCTACAACCTCTGAGGATGTCCCGCTTGCTAGAAGGGGAGGCAAGCTGATCCTCGCTCCTGCAAAGCATCGAAGGAACCAACACCCTGCAGAGCCTTCCCCAAAAGCTGCCAAGCTCCGTAGCTCAGTTTTGCATATTGGTACAGAGCCCAGCTGCTGGTGTTTCACACACCACCCCCCAGAGTCTGCCTCTAAATGGCACGATTTTGCATTGCTTCCTCCTGCCATACTGCCCCAAGGCAGGATCTGCCAGCAGCCCAGCCCATCGACACGGGAAACAGGATGAAAGCCCCATGTGAAAGACAAGCAGCAGGGAGCAAGGAACACCAGGAGATCCCACTGTGTTTCCCTCTGCTCTCCTAGGGATGGGCACAGGTCAGGTGGATTAATTGGGTCCTTCCCCTCTCTTTATCTCACCGATCTCCGGCTGTTGCCAAGTTGCTTTGAGCTTTGGCACGGCTGCCTTCCACCCAGGGCCTGTGCAAAAGGGGATGAGGAGCCTCAGCGCAGAATTCCTGGCAACAGTCCAAACCCAGAGGCCGGTAATTGGGTCACTGGGTTCAGCTGCTGAAAACCGTCCCTTCAGGAGGTGTGGTGAAAGCAGGCACACTCGCCTTCACCACCGCAGACGCAGCCGGACACTCCTGCGGCTCCTGCGCCACACCCTCCACACCTTAGTGCACAACCCTCCCATAAAAGCACTCGGTGGCACAGGGACACAGCAGCCTGGGCAGGGAGAGCCCTGACTTCCACGCAAGCTGCATGCACGGGGGAGAGACATGATTCAGGTAAGCAGCACGTAGCTGAAAGCACATCGCTATGCAGCGCTCAGCCCCAGGAATGCAGAAGGGAAACATGAAGCCACTTGTCTGGCACGGCAAATAACCCTTCAATCATCCGCCAGGCCCTGCCGGGGAGCTCTCGGCACTCTGGGTTGGGAAAGACGAGGATGTCTCCAGCCGGCAGCCCATCAGCTCTTACCGCCCGCACGACAACGCGCCGCCGCGCTTCCTCCGTGCCCATAAGCGAGCTCCGAACACAAAAAATAAAAATCCGAGCGGCAGCGAAGCAAGTGGCGTGTACTCCAGGAAGAGGCGAGGTTTGAAGAGCGACCAGCATTAGCACCAACCAGCACTGGCCTGATGAGCAGCTGGGGGGTAAGAGCGCGCCTGTCCAACGCCGCCCTTCCAGTGGGTCAAGGCAATGTTTTGAACACAGTTTCTCAAGGCAGCTCAGTCATGAGGAGCAGGACATCGAGAAACTCACTGAGTCACGGCCACACTGACTCACCGGTGAGCGTCTCTAGGCTGGGCCACCCCATCCAGGTTGGCTGACTCAGGAAGGGACCATGAGCAACCTCCTTGCCCAGGTGCTCCAGGCAGCACAAACCACCTTCATTTAACGCGTTTACAACAAACCCCCCCCAAAAGGCTGGGGGTGAATGCAGGAGGGAGCACAAACAGGACGGGGTAATTGGAGACTCACCTGAGGGCACAGAGGTTGCTCCAGACCTGGGCACAGCATGGGACAGATGCCCTTGGGAATGACCCCACCTGACCCCACCACGAGGAAAACACAGGCCAGATGTTCAGACAACTTCAGGCGTTAATTTGGTTAATTTGCTGTAATTCAGGTGGCTGGTGTTCAGGCCACACCAATCATGAAACAAAGTGCTGTCAGCTCAGATCCTGAAACTCTTCAGTCAACTAACCACGTCCTCATGGTCTGCCAGGCCGCTTCTCTCATTTCCATCTCCTTTGGTTTTCTTCTCAGTGGCCACAAAGATCTGAAAGCTTTATGACTCACTGAGCCGAGATTTTCTGTGCTACCCCAGAACTCCTGGTTCCTCAGTGTACTCCAGAATGTTAGGCCATGCCACAAGGACAGAAGATACCAAGTGCAAATGGTCTCCTGAGAGGGCAGGAGGGTAAGCAGGCACCATCACAGCTTTTCTCCCAGTTGAGGAAGAAAGGAAAGAAGAATCAAAGGCAAACAGCAAATCACAACATGTATCTGGCAAGGGGCCGTGGAGCCTCTAATTTTTGCATTAAATAGAAAGTTGGAAATCATAGAATCACAGAATGGTTTGGGTTGGAATGGACCTTAAAGACCATCTAGTTCCAACCCCCTTCCTCTCATTTAGGTTGCTCAAAGAATATGTCATGAAGGGTGAGGGAACTAATGCAATACTCAGAAAAGCTTCTGCTGGAATATGTAATGACTTTCCAACCCTTTACTAGTTGTTTCTCTCATCCCCTACTATGGTAAACACATAGAGCAAGTAAATTAACTTAGCATCCAAATTAACCAACACACAAGTCAGGATCAGGCATTCAGTGTTTCTGCCCCAATTTACAGCCCTTTGCTCAGATCAGCTCCTTTTTTTCCAGCATGGTACTAACATCTGTTGTGCTGCATGAGGGAAAAGTACATATATGATTATCTTAAAAGAGAGAGGGGGAAAGAATCAATATGGACATGATTTGAATTTTATGGCATTCGGCTGCCACAACTTGCAAATAAACAGCTGTCCCAGCAGGTCCATGCAAGCTTAACAGCACAGCAGTAAAACACAAGCTTTTCTTTCTCCTTTTAAAAGGGTTTTACTTACATAAAAAAAGTATATTTTTATAAGAAAATAAATTGCAGGTTGAAGAACCATAGTTAGGTCACACTCAATTCCAGCAGAACAAGCACATCCTGCTTCCCATGGCCTCACCAGTCACTCCACGGCAGTGGCAGCTTTCTGAAGCCAAGTTAAGATATTTAATTACCAGCATCAAGTCAGAAACCAAAGCGTCCAACAAAATCCTCATTTGTGAGCAAAGCCTGCAGAAATGTCGTTGAGCAGGCTTTGGCAATCTCCAAAGCTGACAGCTGGATGCCCTGGCTTATCGACTGCTAGAGCACACGCGGAAAAAAGCTCTGAATAGTTGCAGTGCCGAGCAAGCCTTCAAGGCAGCCCCGCCAGCCTCTTAAAAAGGCTCACAGAAACAGGCAAGCTTCATTTATTAATACTTCAGAGATAAAAGTGGCCGTGTAGGAGCAGCTCAGTGGGTGTCTGTGCAGGAGGAGGATGGGCAGAAGACCACCCGCTCTGGGTGGTGCATCTGTCAGGATCCCCACGCAAAGAGTTCAGGTTATAAATGCACCAGGTACGTCTGCAACCCGGGCTCGTGGTGGGCTGCTCCAAGTGCATCAGCCAAAGACCTTTAGGGATGGACCCAGCAGGGACAGTCAGTGCATGGAAACTTCAAAGCAGGAAGATGGAGCAAGGGGAGCCATGCTCCTGGCTGGCTGACAAATAGAATTTGTAGGAAGCCCAGCTGCTCAACAGCTCCATGTCCCCCCTGCCTTGGGTTCCTCAGCTGCGACATGACAGCGCGGGAAAAAGAGGAGGAAGAAACCAAAACAAAGCACAGAAGCAAAGGGAGATAAACATGATCCAGTTAAACCGGCTGTCCCCAGGTCTTGGCTGTCCTCACCGGAGGAGCCAGCCCGCTGTGGCTGTCCCTTTCCTGCTCCCTCCTGCACCCCTGCCACAAACAAAGGGTCAGATGAGGAGCCAGCTCAGGTCAAGACCGGTTTGACTCCGTTTCGAGCCCAGGGGAGCGGATTCAGTGCTGATTTTACACCTCACCCATCCTGTTTGCCTCCCCGGGGCAGAGGCCAGGACACGGAGCAGGGTGCATGCCTGGATGGCTGGACCCAAAAATCCCGGGGCTGTGTCAGGGCACCACCGGCAGAGCCACACACCAGCTGAGCGCTGGCCAGAGCCAGGAAGCGTCACTGCTTCCTCCTGTCCCGGTGTCACACAACGTTGGGCGGTCAGAGATCGTGGACTTTGGCTTTTGCTTCCTGCTCCTGACAGAGCAGGGGCAGGTCCCAGCATATGGCCATGGGAAGAGCAGGGCGAGTCACTCATTAATTGAGGAACAGCAAGGTGGATGTCTGACCCGCGGGGTTTGGGGGGAAATGCACGCCAAAACAAACTCCAGTGCTCATGGAAAAAGGTCCAGGTGCTGCAGGACCCATTCGCTCCTAACGGGACTCAAAGAGGGGCAGGCAGGGAACGCCAATAGCTTTGGAGTACACTGTTTTTGGCAAGGGAGGATAACGAGGTTGCACCACAGTTCACCACTGAGGGATTAATACACACCAGCACCTGATTTTGTACGCAGTATCAGAATCAACCTCTAGAGAGGGGAAAAAAAGGGAAAACGCCGGCTTCTCCCTCTCCATGCTGCCGGGAGAAGCTGGCTGGCTGTACACTGCCGGGCATCTGCAGTGCTCAGGCCTGGTCAAAACCACTGGGGCAGCCCGTGCCATGGGCTCCCCTCTCCCCAGCACCTGGAAAAGGGGACTTGGCTGCACCCTATGATCTTCCACCTGCCTCTGATTTCCACAGGGAGCCCCTCACCCCCAGTTTGGCAGCACAGCCCTGTTGGTTCACGTGGCTTTTGTCAGGAGGCACATTATCATCCGTCTTTGCCTTAAATTAACCTTGATCACTTAAGGATGCAGAAACACTGTTTCACACCAGCACCGATGCAAGAGGCAGCATGGTGTGAAAGACACACGAGCATTGCAGACCCCAGGGACAAAAACCCCACTGCTCACAGTGAAGACTGTGCCAAGCTAAAGATCAGGATCCGACCTCAGCCATCGCACACCAATGGCAGTGGGTGCCAACCCCCGAGGCTCCCTGCAGCAAGGGCATTGTCCCTCCTCCATGCAGACCCCTGACCGGAATCTCCCAGAATTTTTGGGCGGGTGCAGCCAATGACAGACCCGACCTCCCCATCTGGTGCCTGAGCCACACACCTGCTTGTAGCCAAGCCATTGCCCAACACCGGCACATGCCAAAATCCTACTCCCACCCCAGCTCCCACATCAAAGCATCGGCTGGACCAGAGCACGCCTGCAGCAAAATGTGTGACACCAGCACCAGCGGCTTGGCACATACAGACGATGGGGCAGCCCCAAACTGCTGTTCCTACGGGAAGGCACTCAGTACGCTGAGACCCCCCAAAGCCCGCGGGAGCCCCACTGGGGGGGAGTTACATCGGTGGTGTGGGAGTCGCCGCAGGGGTGGGAGCCGCCGTGCCAGCCGGCGCCGGGGCTGCAGCAGCCTCCGGAGGCGTTGCCATGGAGAAGGCAGCGCAGCAGCAGCATCCCGCATCCCACGCCCCCGCGTGGGCGCCCCCTGCCCGGCGCCCACCGGGCCGGGCACCGCCCGGGACACGCCGGGGCCGGGGGAGCACGGGGCCGGAGGACGCGCCATGCCCCGGGGCGCCGGCAGCGGGGCG